>VWZP01007832.1:2945541-3054587 GCA_013396995.1 Dicaeum eximium | reverse complement strand
TTTTTTTTTTTTTAATTTGAATATTAAAATACCAGAGGGCATGACATTTTTCCTTTGGGAATTTGGTGCACTGAGGGAAGGTGAGGTTAGAAGATGCTGAAGTATGTCCTCAGCATTCTCCTTTCCTTCCCTTTCTCTGCATACTTTATCCACGCAGCATCCAACCCTGCAGACAGCAACACATTGTTTTGGTGCTCGTCTGTTCCTGAAGCACACACTTTGAAACTGATAATACTGCTGGTAATAATCCCAGCCAGCTGCCTTTGTTGGGGTCTAAAACAAAAGAGTAATTTAAATATAAAGTGAAACCTTTATTTTGACAGCAGCAATCCCAGAGGAAATAGTTCAGAGTTTGTGTGTGATTTTTACAACACTTGGCCTAAAACAAAGCCTAGTGCTGGAAGAGTACGTTTGCCAGGAAAATAACTGATTCCATTTTGTTGGTCTTAAACTGCTTATCCTGAGCATCTGAAGTTCAGAAGAATGGGGCCAAGGGAAAAAAACAAAGTTCTTCTTTTAAGAAAGTGCTGACAAAGGAGGATGAAACAGACAGTCCTATTGCCATGCCCCTGGCCCTCCTCTAGCTGCAACAAGTACCGGCCCCGATGAGATCGGTGCACGTTGGATTTTTATGGCAAGAACCATTCGGAAGGGAGCAAAGGACCTGCAGATAAAACTAGAGCTTCACACAGGCTTTGACACCACAGTTGTGGCAGCCACAGCCATGAACAATAAGGAGCTGTTCCGCTGTGTTTTGGGCAGGGCGCCTCCGATGCAGCACATGCATGCATACATTTACACGGCACTGAATGAAGTGAGACTGTTTTGTCACACTGGTTCCAAAAATAGCTTTGCTGGGATTAGTGCAGCCAGATAAAAGGGGTTCAGAAAAAGGAGGGCATTTCTGCACAACACAGGCATGCTGGCACTGCCCAGGAAGGTCACAGCCTTCTCCTGTGCTGAAGCATACTGCACAAGAAGCTGCCTTCTTGGTGCCTGCTTGGGAAACAGGACACACTCCTACCCATCTACATCGGCCTGGAGCATTCTGATGGGTCCGGCACAGTACAGGCCATGGAGGTGCAGTCACCAGTGCTGCACTTCCCACTCCTGCCATGCCTTCCATCTGAGACACCTCTGTCTGCTCATCTGAGGAAGGTTCATGTTCTTTAGCTTTTGCCTGAGGAAATAGAGGCACTAGCATCCAAGGTGACTTGCTTATTAAGGGTTAGAACTGGGGCTAAAAATCCAAACATCTGGACTCCATCCAAAGCCCTGCCACTGGTATCTTCTGTTCCCTACCATCCTGCTTTCTTGCTTGCTAAGATAGTTCACTAAGAATCAAATATCCCTCCAGGGTTTTTCCCATCTAGACCTCTCAAGAGCATATAAAGAACTATTCCTATTGCTCTTCCACAATCTCTCTCTAGTGTTCCTGAAAGTCATTATTTTACGGGGTATCTTCTAGATGATAAAGGGTTCTCCACCCCCAAAATCTCCTTTTCTATGGAAGAGAAATTGGTAATCCCATAGCTAATTAACAGCAGCCTTCCTCTTTAGGGACTGATTTTAAATAGCTCTTTGGAAGTGCTACAGGACTTGCAGGTCACAGTAGCTCACCTTTGTGAACACCACCTTCACCTACCCCACCACCTTGCTCTGCTTCAATGATTCTTCCTCTCATGTCAAATCTCAGGAGAAAACATCTCTTTTCTCCCTTATTTTTGTATCTTGATTTCTCTCACTCCCTTAGCTGTTAATAATTTAACTCCACTGAGTGTTTGGGAGCTGGTTTGAATGTAAAACTATACAAGAGAAAGCTGCACTGAGCATTATCTGTAAAGCAAACAGATAAAAGTGTATCTTTTGTCTCATTTTACACACCCAGAGAGGCCACAGCCATAAGGACTGGTGCAGTGAGCATCACAGAATCCTGCTTGGTAAGCTTCGAAGAAATTTAAATTGGCTAAGTGTGCATTCACCACCACATGCCCTGAAAGTAATTTACTTCGCAATAAGAAAGAGAAAAGCACATCTGATCTTGTCCTTAAATTGCTACTGTGAAGAATTCTTCCTGCCATGGGATCAATGAAAGACCACCTCTGTCCATCCATGTAGCTCACCCTAACCCAAAGGTGACAGCAAAATTGGCCACAAGTAGCTTCCAAATCAAACGAGCTACCACCACAATTTACAGCAACACCAAAACAAGGGCTATTTTTTTCAGAAGAAACCTGAGGAGAGAACAAACTACAGGAACTCACAGATCAAGTTTGACTTCTGCATAGAGCAATCTCCAACTATGCTGGGATCTGACGCTCTTCATTCCTTCCCATTTAAGCCCTTCCTGTCAATCATTCTGACAGAGTGGGAAGCTGGTGCTACAAACAAGGAGACAAGCTCGAGAAAGATAGAAGTTTGTTCCCCTTCAAGTCTTATCTCACAAAACACTGCCAGATGCCACAGAAGTCTAGAATAACCACTGTGACCTTATCTTGCGAGATAAGGTGACCTTACATGTCCCGGGGCTCCCACGGGAGTGGAAGGTACCCTTGCTTTGCCCAGAAGCAAGCTGTAAGCAAGAAGGACATGTCAGAAGTGCAAGTCACCTTGCACCCAGGGCTTGCAGCAAGCCTGGGCAGCTTCTTGTACCTTTTACCAGTTTCCTACAGAGAAGAGGGGAGGTAGGAGCCATCAGCTGAGAGCTGCTCGCCCAGCCCTTGCTCCCCAGGGACCGTGCTCTGTCTCTGTCTCAAGCACATACCAGGGTCTGCAGCCCAGTTTCTACGTGTGTGGTCTGCTCCTTGTGCTGGACCAAAGGAATTCTCTAAAAACTTGGAGAATTTTTTCTATGTTTTTCAGAGCTGTAATGACCAGAAGACACCAGACCCCCCATACTGCAATATGTTTATAGGTGTTTCCATAAGGGCATGGTCTCAAAGCCTAAACTGGAATGGGGCACCCATTCTGTGTGCAGAGTGCCATCCCTTCCCCACTGCCTTCAGATCTGAGGCAAAGACAAAAGACCACCAGCTCATAAATAGAAGAAGGTCTTCTCACTACCTCCCCCCAAGCCCATCCTAATATATAAATACCACACTTTCTTGCTGTGAGCTTCCTAAGTTTTGATTCTTCTTTATCAAAAACTTTTTTTAATGAATAAAACTAAATGTATATACTGGTTTAAGAAAATCATCATTATACATGGCCCTTCTTTGCTCATGCCACATTTTTCTCATGTTCAGTACAGCAAATGTGCTGTATGTTCTCTTGCTACTGGCAGAGGCAAAATAAGCAAAATAAATACTAACAGTCACTAGTGACCACCTCTACCAGCCAATGTTTTTTCACAGCCACACTCAGAGGAGGATGGAACTACTTCATTCAGGCTCTCCTTTGTACATGTGTGAACATGAAAAAAAAACTGCACAGACCTTTGCTGTTTAGAGAAAGAAATGAAACTGTGGTTACTACTGCTGTAGTAAAAGTTTACCATTAGCACAGGGGAGGGATGATGGCCATATAATAATATTCATTGCAGAAGAATAGAGAAAGGCTACACAATATGTAGCTTTGGAGAGAAGGATGAAACTAAGCAGGGCAATAAGTGGGGTGAGACTTGCTTAGGGCAGGTCAGGGGGAATATCTTACAAGCAGCATTGGTAGGAGTCTGGTAAACAACAAAACATGGAAGATCAAGAATGAATATGATCAGAAGACTCATAAGAGATTTTTTGCACTGCAAAAAATTGGCTCTGTCTGGAAAACAGGAGTTTTCAACTATTAATATTAAACATGTTACATTGAAAAAGAAAAATAGTTGCTGTTAATCATACTGTGACTTTATTATAAAACTTCTCTCTCATGGAATATGCAGCTGGTTTGGCTGCAAGAGAGCCAGGAAGACCTTAAAAGACTCTAAAAACTTCAGGAATAAGTGTGTTGCCATAAACTCTCCATCCTGCACTAGCCAGGTTAGTTAGCACTCCCTGACATGCTGGCAGTTCTGCAGACAGGATAGTAACAAACGAGGTTTGCTGACATTTGAAACAGTCACTGTACAGACAAATCAGCCACCCTCTAACACCCTGCTCCAGCTGTGTGTAACCCCACTGAGGTCCAGAGACTGCCCATCCTCAGATACTTACATTTTCTCTGAATATAAAAGCCAGGATTGCAGCTGAAAGCTCCGCCAGGAAGATTAACAAAATAAACATGAAGAACTGGAAGAGAGAAGAGAAAAACCACAAATGTAGCATTAAATGTGTGCAATAGGTAGTAGGAATACAGGGTTTTGCTAATCACAAAAGAGATGGAAAAAATAACTAAGGAAACTTTTTTTTTTCCCCGTGACAATTAAGAAATTGTATGACAGTCACTTGAAGCACACACATTCCCTCTCTGACCTCATCACAGGACATGGGAGCTTGTGACACTTTTGCCTGGTTCTAATAAGTAAACGTGTCTAAGGTTACAGAACCCATAGCATTCCCTGATAAACCTGTACCAGGTCAAAACAGTAAAGCTTACTTTGATGGAAAAGTTATATAATTGTGGACATGCTCACACAGGTGACTGTCCAGACACAAGTATAGGTATCACATGTAATTGCACACATAACCCTGATTGCAATGCAAACAACACATTTTTACTGTAATATAATCATAGCTTATTTTGTGTGGAAGGAGGAAATGGGATATACCCTCAAATATATATACCTATGACCTAAAATGGACTGTTTTCATTTCAGGACAAAATTAACCTTGGTTAATATCCCCTCCACACAATGAGGTTGCACTGGGTCAAGTACTAACCACACAGGACCTCTACAGAAAGTTGATAACTCACCATAATAATTTAATTTGGTTATGCAGATATCATCCCTGTCTTGTATGGTGTCCAAAGTGTGCATATTCACATCCTTAAGATAAGGGCACACTGCAGACTTGACAGAAAGCACAGCCTGCACATTAAGTGATAGTAAAAGAGAAACAGGCCTCCAGGTTGAAGTAAAACTCTTTACACTTATGTCATCATAGTTTAGGGAAAGGGAAGGAAAGCAAAACAGAGAGGCACATGGCTGTTCAATCTAAGCTGGAACTATATTTCATCCCATTGCCTTTGCAACCTTCTGCTGCTTCAATCTAAAAGTTTGGTTTTCAGTCTTACCAAAGGCACCTTGTTTCGGCGAGGTTACCAAGCCCGAGTGATCCACTGTGCCTTCACCTCCCACCCCACAGAAGTAAATCAGATGCACTTCAGAGGTCTCATCCCCAGAGACTGACATCTGCTATGAGGGTGCTGTTCCTGGGACCTTGTCTACCCAGGGCACTCAGGTACTGGGGAGTGTTTCCAGCCCAGGCTGAGTGATGGGACTCCTCCAGGCTTCCACTTCAGAGCCTGCCTGTTCTTGTGACCAGCTCTCAGTGGCACTGATGCCTCATGCTAATTTGATGCTGTGCCAGTCATTATGGAACAGTAAAAAGAACAGACAGGGATGTGCCCTTGAACATCCTTAAAACGATGAATGCTGGTGCTGAGGAATGGCTATAGGAACAGAGCAGAAAGTGGCTAGATTCGCACTCTCTCCCAAAATGGCATTTATTTCCATTCTTGTAGACAAAATCATGGACTTGAGTAACCATAAGTCTGAACTAGGTGGATATTTTTGTACACTCTTATTACCATGAAGAGAAATTACTGAACTGAGTAAATGTTAAGCCATTAATTCAGATTTTGGCACTATGTGAGAAAGGCAAAAGTGAATGAAGAACCTTGTAAGACCAGATCGTGTGGAGGGTAATTAACCTGGTACATGTTACCAATGAAGGTAGATGAAGCAACAAATAAAAATACACATAAGAGAAGTCTGGATTTCTTTTGTGTGTGTGTGAGAAGTTTATAGAAAGTCTTTCTGAAACAGAAAACAGGCCAGAAGTACTTCTGTGATCCCCAAGCAATGATTAATAAACAGTGTCTGAAAGGCTGTGCATTGTGTTCTTCAATAATGGAGAGAGAAATCAAATTATCCGCTTGGAATGGGCAAAATGTTGTTTTGCTGTCAATTATCAGAGCTTTAAGTGATTTTTCCCCACTGGAAAAGCACGTGCACCACCCTATCACATTTGTCTTCCTGCTTCTACAGTGGAAACAAAAGAAAAGAAGCCTGGGCTCAAATGACAAAATAAGAAAAGTCAGATGAGCAGGGATTTTGGTTTTTAACAGCATGATGTTGCTTGATTTTGCTGAACTAGTTAACTCTCTAATTTATTCTTACTGCTGGAGTTTTCTGTGTGGCTTCTTTTTTTCCTGCTCAGAGACTGTTTTAATTTCACCACAGGAGGGCAAAGAACAAGTGATGAGAATGAACGACGCTTTGCAAATTCACATCATCATCCATCAAGGGATCTCAGCATAGTCACTGAGGTCTAAGGTGGTGATCAAGTGATTAATCCCATCACCCTGCTAATTGCATTTCATTTACTGATTACTGGGAGGCACATGTTCACCCAAGCTCCAGCACAGGTCTGTGCAGAAGTGGAAGCAGTCATTCCCAGATTATCTGTGATAAGATTCATTATCATTCCCAAACTGATTTACACTTATATTGTGCACTCTGCATTACAGATTTGTAAGTTACAGTAGGAAAAAACCCACAAGCAGCCATTAGGGTTGATGAGAAAAAGATGGATCATCAGTGTTTCAGAACTTGCTCCCATTCTGCCTTTGCAGGAGAGTCAAAATCAGCTTAACGTGTTTTCCTTCCAAAAATTAAATTGATTACTGATATATGAGAGTACAAAGGAGTCAGCTGGTTAATGCATGGGACACAGTAACCTCACATTCAAATTCAAGCTTGATACTTGACATTTGAACAGGAATACTCCTCACATCCAAGGTGAACATCCTAAGAAATGGGATCTCTCATACTGGTCAAAAATCTTGCCTCAGCTCCAGGTGATGGTTAGAGGAGTTTTCACAGAAGTGGTCTATCAGAAGTTTCCACAAATTATTGCTTCATGTTTGTTTTTCATAACTCATCCAATGTTCCAGTTTCAGAACTGCTGTTCCAAAAAGAGCATCAACTGCCTTTAACTCAAAGGATCTGCATTTTCATGCTGAGAAGTTTGAGGGGCTCCTACATCCATTTTACAGGAGTGCAAAACAGGATGTCTGCATTTGAAACTAAGCCAAATGAAGCTAACATGGACTCTCCTTTTAACAAAGCTGAATTCAGTCCCTGGGTACAATGTTGCACATTCAATAGTACTTTGGATTCTGATTTTTATAGTGTTTTTTTTCAGTAAGAGGACCTTTAGGACAAGTTATTCAGTCTCTGATTTGCAGGCCACTGTTTGTTCCTTTTTTTTTTTTTGTGAGCCAGGTCCAAATTCCAGGAAATCTTGAAATGCTTCACAGCCTTGTGCTTAATGCAACATGTTAGGTTCCATGGTGATGGGGTTATTTTTTACCAAAAGCCAAGCAGCTTAATGAAAAATAAAAGTCCTTGCAAACACTGAAACCAGAACCTAGAGAACATGCATCTGTCTTGTCCCTCCTATCTTCTGTTTACATTTGGACTAAAAGCTTCAGGCATACATTATGCATCACTGAAATCTCACTCAAGCAGCTCTCTGGCTCATCAATTCTTTAACAACTTTGTAAGTGGACTTGATTTGATCTAGCAACTTCTCCCCAGGTACCACCCCCACAAAGACTTACACTCTGTTTTGCAAGTGCTCCCAGTCTCTCTGGCATACAGTCATGAATCTTTTGCCTATTCAATGTCTAAAACTTACTCCTATCAGACTTCGGGTTTCACAGATGTTTTAAGATCAGCTGATTTTAACATCAGCTGGTGTGGCCCCAAAAAATAAGTTAGAAACATATTTCTTCTTCCTTGGTATCAGCACAGGTCCTCATCCGAGTGCTTCCCACTGCTGAACATGAGATGGCTGACTGTTTAGCTGAGTTGATGTTGATACAAAAAGCCCTCAAAGATCTGACTGATCAAAAGGGAACAGTAATTCCTTACCCAGTAGTTACTTTTAGAGTTTCTCCTAGTCTAGGGCATTACTTCATATTTTTCTCACATTTTGCTCAAAATAAATTAATAATAAAGGTAAACAAATAAAGCAGCAGAGCTCAGAACTATCTCTAGGAGTAAGAAAAGTAATAACCACAAAATTGAGTGTACTGGAGTATAACTAAAACACATGAAGAAACATTCAAACACGTAATTGATGTTAAATCAGGAGAGAACATAGCCCAGAGCTCCCTTTTTCCAGCCAGGTCACCAGTCTGTACACAGCAGACTGAAAATATTACTCTCCCCTTCACTTACAACAACATTTCTCATTAAACTTCAATTTTAGTTTCTTAATCTGACAAGGACAGGCTTTGAAGTAACTTCAGCTCATCGGGCCTCATCCTTTCCATTTTATTGGGTTCCTCTGGGCAGAGCCCTACAGACTTCACAGGTGATACATTTATTTTTCTGATTTACTTCTGAGATTAATCCCGAGAAATCAAACCCAGAGTGGCATTCCCAAAAGGGCTCTCATTTGCAGAGTATGAACTCAAGGCATATGGGAGCCAAGGGCCAGAGAGAATTTATCTCAGTGAAGCCACACTCATCTCTAGGAAAATATAGGCTTGCATTCAAGAAAGAGGACTTTCTTGCCCTGTTTAAAGTTAGAGACAAGCCTTTTTTGAACCATGAAGCAGCTGTGCGAGACACAATCCTAACAAAATACAGTAAGAGAGAGATTTTAAAAAAAGAAAAAACAACAAACCAAAACCAACAACAAACAAAAAGTGCCACCAGACTCATTGGGAGAAACAAGATCACAATTCACAAAAAAAAAAACAAAAAACAAACAAACAAACAAACAAACAAACAAAAAAAAAAAAACCACAAAAAAACCACCAAGAAAACCCCAGGAAAAATAGAAAAAAAAAGAAGAAAGCTTTTCTTTGCCTTTCAATGCATAACTGGCAATGCTTCCAGTAGGAGAAAATGGCTAGAAATCCTTCAGTATCAGAACTTGGGATGAGTGGGGGGCAAGGGCAAAAGTGACTTATTTTAGCTCTTTGTAATTACTGATGACCATCATGGGCTGAAATTTAATCCTGTCATTCAGAGGAAAATTTGTCCAAAGGTAACAAATCTGGTTCATTTTGGGAGCAGGCTGTATCAGGGAGTGCCCAGCAATGACAGCAATGACTACTATGATGCAGCTCTGGGCTGGGCATTTTTGGTGGCATGGGGGGCTCCCTTGCACAGGGGCTGTGCTCCAGTGTTCCCTCCTTTGTTGTGAACCCCTGAGGAACGAATCTACAAGTGGCACAGTCGATTTTGAGTGGCTAAGAAAGGACCATTTTTGGTCTCTTTATAAATGTAGAAAAAGACCAACCAACCAACCAGATGGAGTCAATTAGAATGAAAGCTTAAAAAGGTCAAAATACACTCCCAGACTGGGCTCAAATCTATATAGATGAAAAAGCAAATTATCTGTATTTCTAGCAGTGTGTAGAAGTATCCTAAGCCTACTTATCACCCGAAGGAATAATGGCTACAACAACAGACACCCATTCCTGTGCTTATCCCAGCATCATCTCCAGTCCCCCCTACAGGAAGCCCCAAGAGGCCAGCAGAAGTTGCAAGGGCACTTACAAACAGCAGGAGGCATTTGTTCTCACGGATGGCTCCACAGCAGCCCAGGAAGCCCAGCAGGAAGAGCATTGCCCCCATGGCCAGCATGATGTAGGCTCCCGTGAAGAGCAGGGGGTTGGCAGCCACTATCTCTCGGAAACCTGTGGGATCCACAATGACCCAGATTCCGAGTCCCAGCAGGCATGCTCCTCCCAGCTGTCACAGCACAAGGACAGGAGACAGAGGGAGACAGGTCAGCTTCAAACAACTGCTGCAGAAAAACTGGATTCATTGCTATCTTTTGATCAAATATGTTAATTTGGGGAATTTGTGTTTCTGCAAAGGATGTATTCTCTGCTGTGCAGGTGACTTCTGACATGCTGCTCTTAGTATCTCTTGCTCAATAAATGAATAATTTGCAGCAAAAGCACTTTTCTTTTCTGACACATCACTCTACCAACTGCTTGCTCCCTCCGTACTGCTGAAAGACAGTCTTGATCTGCTGCCACGTCTGTAGAGGACAGCCCAGTGAAGGGGCTCACATGGACCATACCTGCCACAGAGGCCAGGGTGGCTGGGCACTCCTACCCTTCCTTTCAAAAACAAAAACAGCTAAGAATGACTCCACATGTGGTAGAGAAATGACTGCTTCTGAGTAAAAACCTCAGCAGGGCACCCAGGACTAGAAAACAATTTCTTCTGCCATTCAAGGATGAACCCTGTGCACCATTAGTTACAGTTTCCCTGTGGTTTCCCCTGTCAAGGACAGCAATAACTCAGACAACAGTGACCACTGTGCTGCTTTGCTGAATGTCTGGGCATCTTTGGATGCTGCAAAACGCTCAGTGATTGCTAGTGCACAGCAGAGGGGATATTCTGTATTGTGGCAACTTTACCACACTATAGCCTACCCTGCTGGGCAACAGCAGGCTGCTGGAAACAGGGGGATCGAGAAAAGAAAGGGAATTCCAAATACTTACAAATATAAAGAAATTGAAAAGAAACATCAGGTATTTCATGCAGCTCAGACAGTCTCCCTCCATGGTCTTCAGGGTCCTTTGTTCAATTCCTCCTGCAAAACAACAGCACTTTCTTAGCACGCTCATTTTTACTGGAATGACACAATCCTATCTCAAATCTATTTGTACTTCCCCCAAGACCCTGTGGAGTTCATTATATAGAAGAGCTCTTTTCTTACCTGAACAGGGAACATAGCACAGGCTAGTAAGAGATAATGATTGCTGCTTGGTCCCTTTGCGTTCTTTAAGGTCTGAAGGTGAGCACAGAAGTGAAGGGGAAGGTTGCAGGAGAGGAAAGGTCTAGCTTTACTTGCAGAGTGAAATATTGGGGAAAAAATATCCCTCTGCACATGAAGAATTTTTTTCCCTGCTCCTTAAAGCTTGTCAAGTCTGAGAATCACTGAATGCACCTGAATTCATGCTGAGAAAAGGTCACATTGAGATAGGAGCCAGAACAAGCTGTGCCCAGTTAGAAGACACACAAAGAGCATTTGGGACAGGTATCTTAGAACAACCTTCCTCTGCAGAATGAACACCACACAAACATGGACAACAGCTTCAGGGAAACTTGAAGACATTTGGGCTTGGAATGACAGCAGTGCATGGGCGTGGCAGGGCCCAAGGAGGACATCCTCACGTGGTTCCTCAGCCTGGGGCACAGCCCCTGCTTGCCATGCAGTGTGAGATGTCCCTGCACCAGGGAAATCCTGCTGCTCTGTGCCCCACCCCGCACAGGGCTTTGGCAAGAAGAACCCACGGATCAATATTGGAAAGCTTCTGAGGCCAGGAAAAAATGCTAAGGAATCTTAACCAGTTCTGAAACTCAGTGTCTGATTTAGAGCACAAACTGCTCAGCCAGTGCTTCTGTTGGAAGAGCAGCAATAAATCCTCACCAGGTGAGGCTATGCTGGAGGAAAGTTCCTGCTTGCTGTTTAATGAAGTGACTATGTGTCCAAATATGCCAGTATATCACCAAGTGCCCTAGAGGGACAGACAAATAAATACATGAAATAGTAAAACTTCCACTGAAACAATGCAGTCATGGCACTGTGCACAGAGGGAGCCCAAACACAGAGGCACAGGTTTGCTTGGCTCCTTCCCAAAGGAGGAGCCTTCCCAAAGCCCACATGCTTCTTAATGCATCTCATTCCCTTTCCCCACTGCAAATGCCACTCCCTAACAGGCATGTATCCAATGATATGCTATGTTAGCAAAGTCCATTTAATTCACTTAAAAGAAAAAAATGAAATTTTGCCAGGCCAGAAATAAAACTTCCTTTCACTCCATTGTTTTTGTTAAACCACAAAATCCGTGAGTGCTCTAGAGCCTCATGAGGTGCTTTCCTCTGTGACCATAGGAACTGCTCTGCTTTAGCCAAAGAGCTGAGAAAACCCATGGCAGGCAGAGCTCCCAGCACGGGGCTGCCTGAGGTAAGAGCCAGATTTTTTTTACACAGCGTGTGTTTGGTATACTGCTTTCACTTGATTTAAAATCAAATCAATTCCTTCTTTGTGACAAAGCAGGCTGAGACACAAATGGTTTTTCACAGAAGCTCATGTGGACAGTCCATTACTCTCCCTCTGCAGCTGCCTGTACCTGAGGCAGGACAGCAGCATGCCTCTGCTGGCTGGGTACTGCCCAGGGAACCCTCTTTGCTAGAGGAATCCTGAAAAGATCCACCTTGCTTCTGGAGAAACACACACCTGAAGCTAAACCTGAAAATGAGGGCAGTGTTTTTTCTTTACAAAGTTTATTTTCTTATACCCCTGATACATAATTGTTCTGCCCAGAGAAATTCAAAGAGAAGACGGTGACTGCAGGAGATGGGGTAGGGCAGAGAGCTCTGATGTGGGCCTGCAGGAAATGCCCACAGCTTCCTGACACTGTTTAAAGCCATGCCTGCAAATCTGCCAGACAAGAGGGATCTTGAAGTCCACAAGGCTAAGGAGCTGGGCAGGGAATTCTTCAGTTTCATGGGAAAGGTGAGCCTTCAGCTCCACGAACACATGAGTGGGACACCAGAGAGGGATATGACAATACAGACAAATCAACAGGGTACTGGGATTTCAAGAGTCCCACAATTAGCATCAGCTAGATGTTCCCATCACCACACCAAAAATTCATGCTCCAATGAAACAAAGGATAGCTAAATCTTGGTAAATTAGCCAAAGTCTTAAAGTTATCTCAGAAATTTCAAAGTCCTGCAGCCTTAAGCACCCACCTTCGTGATCTGTATTACAGTAGANAAAAAAAAAGAACAAAACCCAAAACAGTTTAGCCTTCTTGTGACAGTATACATAATTCACACACTCCACTACAGTCACCCACATGAAAAACAATGCCTGTGGTCCAAGAAGCAGCAGCTCCTAAGCCTAGCACTCTCTTGCTGCTTTGTAGTGTTGTTAAATCACGTCCCTGCCTTACTTTCCTTTCCATGCTTCCTCTGTAAGGTAAGCAAGCTCCCTTGGGACTGCTCCAATTTACACAAGCTCAATACAGGTCTACTTTTATTTTCAAAGACAAACATAGGCTATGACTCTTTGCATCTCTCCTGCCTGCCCATCCACTCAGTATGTTAAAATGTTTTCCAGGCATAAGTAGGGAAGGGAGATTTTAAATCCATTGAGCAATCAGATCCTGAAAACTTCACTGTCTGGAAGAACCAGTCAGTCACAAAAACCTGGGAGTAGCACGAACACATGCACACTCAGGGCTCCTTCTTTCCTTGGGCAAGAAATTGTCCCCAGTGGTGGTGCTGTGCTCAGATTTGTGATTCCTGAGCCCACTACACTTCTCACAGCAAAGCAATAACTAAGTGCAACCTTACTCATTGTGCTGTGCTTCAGATCAAGACCATATCCACTGGGGCTTTCAGATTACAAACTTCTTCCACTCAGGATGAGCAAATGGAGCTCAGGGGCAATAATGTGAGGTCTGGGCTGGTAAAGCCAAGAACAAACTGTATCAGAGTTTCCACATCAGCAGAACTCACTGCAAGCTTCCAATCAGCTTTGCTAATTAGCTGTAGGTACCTGGAGTCCCTGATGACAGGCCTCATGGCTAAAATAACTGACATTGAAGGGCAGTCCTGACTCACAGAGATAGGCTTTCCTTCTACTTTTCTTTTTAAGCCATACACACAAAGAGCAAATTATGTGAGTTACTCCTACTACACACTGATACAAATGCGATAAAAATGGAATGTCTATGTCCTAATCTACCTTTTAAAAATACCTTCACTCCCCTCCTCCAGGCCCCAAATCTGTGAGAGATTAAGTTCTTCTCTGCAGGAGACATTTAATGCTAAGCAAACATGAACAGCCAGAACTGCAGAAGACAGCGGCTGACAGATGCTCTCCCTGGCTTGTCCCATCTCAGACCTGTGAGACATATGAGATGCATTTGTTTTTGTCTGAAATGTAGCTATAAATGTTCAGCTTCTTCTTAGGCACATTATTCTACATTTCTCTCTCCCCTGTATCCCCCATTAATTTTATCTTGCAAAGAGATGGGGAGGCTAAAAGTCCCCAGCAGTGTAGCCAGGAAACAGCCCAGCTGCTGTAATCAGTTAGGAATAAAGTCTAGTTTTTAAAGCAATGCATTTTTTATATTCTCCAGCCACTTCCTTCCTTTTGTCATTTGCTTTGCATGCCTTGCAGCTGCCTTGAACTTCATGTTTCTAAAGGCAGCTGCCCAACCACACCCCTGCAAAAGGCCTCCAATTTTCTCTTTGCTGCCACTGACATTTCCCTCGACTCCCACATGCCTTTAACACTGGATGGAAACCCATGGATTCACTTAGATTGCTTCTTTACCTTTGCTTTGAAGAAGGAATCACTGAAAAACTTAGATTGGACAGGACCTCTGGATGTCACTGAATACACGCACCCACTGTCTCCAACCTGGGCCAATTCCAAATCTGATCCAACTTCAAAGTTAGAACATCCTGCTTAGGGTCACATTAGTTAAGTTTTGAATCTCAATCTCCAAGGACTGAGACTCCTCGGTCTCCCTGGACACCTCTTCCAGTGTTTAATGACTCTCCTTGGTAAAAAGACTTTTTAAAGCAGCTGCCCAAGGTGTATCCGAGTTACCTGGTGGCAAATGAACAAGAGCATCTCATGGATGTGCCAGTCTATCAGAACTCTCAGGAGCACCTTATCTTCACCAGTCTCAATCCTCACATCTTCTGTATTTTATCACTCCTACCCTCTACTGAAAACAAGTGCGTGAACCATTTTCCTTGCCCAACCCTAACAGGCCACTGCAGACAATTTGTGTTTCAGTACAGAAATTCAGACAGATTGACCAATTGCTCATCACAGTCTCCCCATCTCAAATTGCTGATAAAAAACACAGAATAACTGAGATTGAGAGAGATGTCTACAGGTTCTCTTGCCATCATGTAAATCACTTTTTCAGTCACTGCTCTTCTATCACATGATCTGTGTATATCTTCTTTCAACATAAATATCTCTTTGCTGTCACCATGCATGAAGAACTTGTCCACTGAACTGATGCTGAGCTGCTGTTTCCTCTAAAATAGAAGAATCAGTTCTGCAGTACTTCCTACAGAATATTAGCCTGTGACTTGAGCAGGAAATGATGCCAACTCACACCTACTTTCATAGCCATGCACAATGTACCAAGTAAAATCAGAAGACGTGTTTGAAGTTCTCCAGAACCAGTGCCAGGTAGCCTTTAAAGGTATTAGAAAATATGGACTAGATTCTCTTTCAAGTAAATGTATTGATTTCTATAGGCTGTCCCAGATAAGGTGTCACAGATAAGGATAAACATACATCCCTGAAGCACCACTTGGCATTGCTCCATGGTGTCCTCTCCTCAGCAGTGTGGCAGGCCACCTTTGGCTTGCAGGCATGGAGACTTGGCTCAGCATGCTTGCCTTCCTTCCCAAGTACACCTCCCATAAGAGGATTTCTGTGTTCACCACCTGCAAGCAGTATTCAGCTTTACACCAAAGTGGTGGGATCTCCTAAGAGAACATGTCTAACACGAAGGGCCTTCCAGAAAATCCTCTCAGAGCATTATTTTTACACAGCCTGCTCCTCTAGATGCCACAGAGATTAGGGGCAGTTTCATAAGGAGTTTTATAAGGAAGGATGACTTTCTGCAGTACCTTATTGGTGATACAGTGGCAGATAAGCTGTGTATTTCTTACCACCTTCAGCACACCATAGCTACCCTTAAGCTGGTCCAACAGAGATACAGAGAAAGTACCTGGCATACAGAGAGAGCAAGCCATTAACAGCACTCACCTTTACTAATCTGGGGACTTGAAGCACAGTGTCTCTTCCAGAGTTTAATTGTCTGTGTGTCCCATGTATCTCCTTCTATCCAAGCTTGTCCTGTAAGAGAAAAATATGCAATTACTCAAGTTAATAAAATGCAATCATGTTAAATACACAATTTATTAAAACACACCATCCTGATGAACGTGCTCAGTCTAATTGCCACCTTAATTTGGTGTACATTAGCACTAATGAAGAGCTTTTAATACCCGGTGAGGGATTCAATTCCTCAGGATTTCTTTAACAATCTTTGGGGTGTTTTAAATGCCCACAGACCACATGTAAATATATAGTCCCATTACACCTGCACTTCATACCACAAGAGGACTAGATTAATACCAGCTGCACATTCAATATTTCATAGGAGGTTTAGACAAACTTTAATCTGCTGTGACTTTACAGCCCATTTACTGGGAAAATGGAAAAGGCAGGAAGGAAGATGTAATGCATCTTTGGGAAGCCCAGCCATTAGGAGCAGCAGCGTAAATGTTGGGTGCTATCCCTCCTTTTTCCAGCCAGCTGTCATGCCAAGTTGAGCAAACTATTTCCTCTCCCTGTACCTCATTGTCAGTGCCTGGGAAGCAACAACAGAGGGGACAGCAAAGCCACAGCCTTGTCCACCCAGAAGTATTAGATATATGGGTGCAGGCAGAGGGACTCAGATGCAGACTGTCACTGTCCTCAAGGTAACAATCACAACTTTCTCAGTAAGTTTTAATTTCCTCCCACACAATACTAATGACAGCCTTTGACTAGGCAAAGGTGAGGTGGGACTACAGACTATATGTGCAAGGCACACGTTTGACTCTTGCTTTCTCAGGGCACCCACTCCTAGGCTGCTTTTTCCACGTATCTGACACAGTCCCAACCCCATATTGCAGGGCCTGTGGGGAGGGCTCAGTCTTTAACTCTTCAAGGAGCACTCCACGCCATAAGAGTCCAATATTCACATAGGGCTCAGCACTGTAACTCACTCACTCATCCTGCAAAAATGGTTTTGGCATATTCACAGCTTTGCTGGAGCCGCTGCTTCCCTGTGAGACACCAGATAAGTCACCTGGGTCTCTCCCTGCTTTCTCAGTGCCAGCATTTCATCATGATTTCTGGGAGTTGGTGCATTTAACATCTGTTTCCCACAAACATTTGTAAATGTGCCTTTGAAAATTGCCTGCCATTAAGACTTCTGTGAGTAAAAGTCTATCGTTTGTTGTTGGCAGGAAGCGAACAAGGAGTTTCAAGGTGGCTGAAACTATTACAATATAAAACATACAATGAATATTCATAGACCTTTTGTTTTGCATTAATCTCTCACATTTAATGTCCTTCCTCTGTCACTGTAAACCAGCATCTCCAGATGAAGAACAGGGATGACTTCCCCTTTGAAATCTGGAGGGAACAAACCTCTCTTGCCAATCCACCTGTCTCTGCTGTGAAGTGCTGAAGGCATGAGCCGAGCAGTGGCTGAACTGCCCTACTTGACAGTGCTGGGCTGCTCCCAATCAGACAGCTTTTCCACCAGTGCCAAAGCTCAGAGGGTGCTGTGTGACTGCCTGGGAGATGCTGCAGCAGGTTCAGCAGGTCTGAAGAGAGGGCACATCTAGGACAAGGGACTGTGTCTCACGGCAGAGAGCCCCTGTTTGGCAGTCAGAGCCCAGTGCCCATGCTGACCTTTGTATCTATTTCTGTGGTGTGTAGGGATGCTTCATCCTCTGTTTTGCAGTGTGATTGAGAGACAATTTCTTTGGTTGTCCTGTGCCCACTTTCTTGGGATAGATGCTGCCAAGAGAAGATGGTTCTAACTTGAAAGCAGAGATGACACTGTGCTATATAAACCTATCATTAAGAAAATAACCAGAATGATAGGATTCCTGCTCCTACTGTGTGTGCATATAATTACACTCCTACAAGCCCTCAGAGGTCTGCGTGGGAGAGGAATTTTATTTTTTTATCCATCAGAAGTCACAATATTTTAAAGAAATTACAGCACCCCAGAGAAGAAGAGTTTAAATGCTTCAGCAGATACCAGCAGGTACTGTGTCAGAAGGGATGAAAGACTGCATTTAGTGCCAAACAGGAGCAATGTTCCACCTGACTCTGTTGCCTTAAAGGGGAGGAAGTCCCTGCCAAACAGATTCTCTTTGGTTAATAGCTACGATTTTGTCATTAGGGAGAATTGCACGAAGTGCAAACCCACCATGCCTAATTGTGACTCCAGCAAGCTGATGTCTTTAATTACAGTCTCTGGGGGAACCCAGAGGGAGCTGGAGCAACAGCTGAGTCTAAGCCTCATCCTTGGGCTGGCCAGCTGTGGCTGGCACATTGTCCACAGCCACCACAGCAACTCTCCTTGCTGAGCATTGGCTTGTCTAGCAAGGCCTGTCTTTGTGAGAAATCCAGCCTGTTGACTAGAACAGGAAGGGCCACCAGATGAACCCCTTAAAACAGTCGTGTTTCACAAGGGCTTCTAGCTACTGCCAGTCCCCTGCTCCCCCCACATTTGCAGGGTCAAGAGACATTTAAACACATGCCAGCCCATATGTTCAAACAAAGGAGAAGCTGAGGACAGAAGTCATGTCCTGCTGGATCTCTGTGCCAGGTCAGTGCTTTCACAGTGAAGGGTGAGGAGAAACATCTCTGTGGAAGCCGGATCAGAATAATTTCATGCCCTTGCAGTGACTTCGGAAAAAAGGTGAAACACTTTTTGATTTAGAACTGGACCTTGGCACAAGCTGTCAGCCCCATGTGTTATCCAGTAACTATTACTCCTACATAAATAACTATTTGTTCTGGAATTTCATAGCACTTGTGCAGCAGAATCGTTGCTATGACACAACTACATTACTTCATGTAAATCCAATTAGATCCCAAAGTGCACTGTGTAATCGGCCCCTGTGGAGCAGGATGAGGGGACCTGGACAAGGCCATGCAACTGGATACTAAATTACAGTCAATCTACCTCCTCTTTAGTTGCATTAAAATGCTAATGTCACAGTAACATGGGTCCATTTACCAGCAGTGACTGCCTTGTCTTGCAACACTGGAGTGAATGAGGCTGTTGCACTGCCTCAGAGCATTTAATTCCTCAGTACAGCTGAGTGAGCAAAGCCCTTAGGGACATCTTATACCTTCAAACAGCAACCTGATTGGCTTTTATAACACTAAAAGCATATGAGGCTTGTGAAGGTGTTTAAATGAATGGGAGCTGCCTCCAAAACTACCCTAAATTTCCTACACAAGCAGAGCAACTGGGTCTCATCTCATCCTCATTGCTTTTAACAAGAACACATTTCTGCCACCAAAAGTCTGTGTGCGTAAAAGCACATCAGTCTCACACAGGAGGAAAAAGGGGGCTGGACTGAACCCCCTAAATTTTCAAATAAATAATACCAGCTTTGCAACGAAACTACTAACACAACTCTTACCCTCTGTTTTATATTTGCAACTTTGCACAATGTGTCCATAGAACACATGAGCTCATATGCAGGTAAAACCTCCCACAGGTGCACAGACATTCAGAATGGAAATTCAGAAGTCCCAGAGCAGAACCAATTCTAAATGCTGTAACGTTTTGAAAAGTGCTAGATTATGTGTTTGAAGTGCCAGCATGGCTTCAGGCCATGGACCACTCCGTTTCAGCTGGTGCAAATGTGCACACTGCACCATTGGAAACATGAACTGCTTGCTCACTTTGGCGCCTTCCCAAGGAAAGTTCCGTAGGTAATCACATCTGGCTCCTTTGTACTGCTTCTCACACACAGGCACCAGCCAGCTCAGAACAGAACATCCTACATACAGAACCAAAACATCTGATAGCCTACAATTCTTTTAAGTTCTGTTTCTTTAAAAAAAAAAGCCCTCAGATAGCTCACAGGTGCATTTTCCCTTGTATTAACTGCAGTACAGTGGAACCATGTGGTACCGATTGCCTGCCTTTCTACACAGATGATCCAGAGATTATATGCACTGATAATAGAACAACATTAATTTTGTTTATTCGATGAGAATACCGGGGCTAAAAGAGGAATGGATATGCTAAACACCCTGACCCCCAAAACAGCTCTCTGCTCACTAGTCTGTACTGAGACTATTCCCAAACCATGAAAAAGATGATCACTTCTGGCTGACAAGTAACACTCTCTGTCAGGCATCTCCTGTCCCAGAAAGTTGTTATTTAGCAAACCAAAAGGGAGGCAGCTAAGGCTGGCCTCCTATTTCTGAAAATATTTCCCTTCTGGATGGAATAAATGTCACCCTCCTGAGTGGATCATGGAGCTGCAACACAAGCCAAGTGACATTATCCACTGTCATGTCAGATACTGTCGCGTGTTGGAGCACTCCATATGCTTGCACGACATTCCAGACGCTGAGGGGATATAACTCCAAGTCCAAATGCCTGCCACATTTTCCCTGAGCCTGCCCCATCTCACCTTTATAACAACTGGCTCCTCAGTGCTCTTTTCTGTTCTCTTCTCCTACAGCCCTGCTTTGTTTGCAGCAAGTGCCTCAGCAGTTTGTGGCATTCATGACGGTTTTGAGAGATGCAGGAATAAATCTCAGGAATACTGGACAGTTGCTGTGGCAACCTTGTCCTCCTCAGACCATGATTTTCAATATTTTAAGAATTTTCCCGATACTTTGCGGGCTTCAGGGAAACAAGGTAGAGGAGAAAAATTATTTTAAAGTAAGGATGTTACCAAAAGGGATTACTCTAAGCCACAGGGCTTTTTTTGTCCTATCAAAAAGATGATGATGTTGATGTCCTTAGCAAGAAAAAGAAGCCTTGACTGTCTGAGCAGAGGCAAGGGGCCATGGGCAAGGGAATTTGAAATCTCTGCTTCTATCATCTGTTTTAATGCAGAATGGAGTTGCAGATCAATAGGTTAACTTCTTTTTGTTGTGTTTATTCTCAGTGTTTCTCATAAGGCAGAGGTGTGGAAAAACTAACCCACTATTTAGGATCATTTAATTAGGGAAGTAATAGCTTTAGTTAGTTTTTAAAGAAATCGCAAACAGAACTTTGAATGCATTAACTTTTTTACCAAAAAAAAAAAAAAAAACAAACCCAAAAACCCAACAAAACCCCAAAAAACAAAAACACAAGAAGATCCAACCCCCACCCCCCAAACCAAAATCAGACAGAACCCCCACCAAACCCCAGAAAACTAGCAAATTCTCTGTTCAAGGTAACAGCCTACACAGATATGAAAACAAAACAGTCAGTTTAGTCAGGTTTAGTCAGTCTAGAAAAGGAAAGGTTAGGAAAAGGAGCCTGTAAGAAAAGCAGATATTAAATGAGGGATCTCAGTAATACTAAATAATCCAGAAAATAATATTTCTGGAAATCTGAGAAGTGACATTGTTTATCTGCTTCTGGTCATCTGTTAAATGTTTTTAATGAGAATAATAATAATGCATCCCAAAATGTTACGGATACTAAACACAATAGGACATTATAGGAAATATATACGTTTCACAAGCTATAGGTATGATATGTACAGGAAAACTTGAAAAGACATGAGAATGGCCTAGGGAGGAGAGGCAGACCTGAAGTCCAAGTTACCCTGCTTATAGTCAAACTGATACATATCTCATAAATATTTCATGTGCAAATCTAAACTGAGTTTCACTGTAATCAGCACCTTTAAGTTACTCTAACACATAAAATTGCGGCTCATGTGGTTTGAAAGGTAAATGTGACTGATCTAAACCACACCTGTCCCAATTAAGGTATGAACACCCAACCATTCAACATCTTTTGCTACACATATTTTTTGATTCCAGATTAAGAGACAGAACCATGGCCACAGCCCACAAGAGGACTTCAGATATTCGGCAGGAAAATAAATGAGAGTTAATAAATCCCACAATCTCGGCATACTTGTTTCTAAATGTTCTCCCTTCCTCCATAAGACATATAATCTAAGTGTTCCAGCAACCATCAGGTTCCAGGCAGACAAAAGACCCCAAGCACAATTCATACATAGATGACAGGAGTAGAGGGACTAAGTAAGATATGAGCCAAGACTCAAAGGCTGGCTCCCAGCTGCTTTTGCTTTCCCAATGGATAACAGATACTGCATCAATACACACAATGTCATGCTAGTGAGTTTGCTGCTCTCTTAACACTTCATTTTTCTCCCATCTGAACTTATTTTGAAAGCATGCAGTTCACTGTCCCCTTCTCCTTTCTCTTTTGTCCTTACTCATGGCATGGGAAACATGAAAGACAGCATGGCTGGTTATTGTTAATGCATTTGAGAGTGCAGACCTTTTAAAGGGGGTTATTCTGGAACATGCCATGGTTTTCCTTGTTATTTGCACAGGCAGCTAATGATCATCCTAATAGCTTCTCTCTCTGAAGTCATAATAAGCTTACAAATGAACCCATTCAGCACATATTAAAAAGCAAGGGATGCTCCTTTGATTACAGCCTTTATGGAAATCTCCGAATATTTGTTTTGTTGCTGCACAGCCGCAATTAGGACACGCTGCTGGGAGCTGGCTCAGCTGCCAGAGCAGTGGGGTTTGGAGACACCTCCAGTGCCATAGCAACACAGCCACCTCTCCCAGCATCAGACACAGGGAGCCTGGCAGCCCTTCAGCCCAGGCAAGCGGCTTCAGCTCTTGCAGAAATTAAGAAATAAAAGGTGCCTAATTAAAGCTCCTGCCTGCGCTGTCGCCTCAGCTGCGTTTCTGGAGCAGCACGGGCAGCCCCTGTGCAGCTGTGGCCAAGGAGCCCTCCTGCTGCACCACCACAGCCCTGCCACAAGCATGGCGTGGGTCACACAGCCCCTGGCACAGGGCTGCACACCCCGCTCTGGGGGCTGGAGGTGGAACACTGCAGGAAAAATGGGCAACAAGGGGAGCAGGTGTTGGGCAGACCTGAGGAGGCAGGAGCTTTACATGGCTGAGGCGCCAATACGGGGGAACTCGCTTCCATCCACACCTATAACGCTTCCCCCTCCGTGACCTCCTCCTTCCACATGTGGGACAGCAACCAGATAACCTTATGGAAATCTCCTTACCACTTAACTGCTCAGAGGTTGATCTAAATCCCACTTCTATTGCTGACAGACTTAAACTTCTCCAAGGGAGGGGGAATTAAAGGATGTAAAAAACTGCAAAATTTGGGTCCTAGTTTTCATCAAGATTTGATCAAGCATTCCACAACAACTAAAAGCAAGAAGACCGTACCTTTTTTTTTTTCCCCTAAAGGAAACACTATGAACAATATACCCTCTTTCCCAAAGCACCCCTATTCTCTGAGCACAGTGCATATATAGAAGTCTTAAGTGGAGAGACTTGGGGAGTAATTTATTTTTGCAAACAAAATCAGCAGCTTACGTGCTGATGACATGGATCCAGAGGCTTTCAGACAGCCCCAGTGGGGTGACTTTCACCCACAAAAAGTATAACATCTCCTCTCACAAAGCTGGGACTCTAAACAAACCGCTTCTACTTTGCCTGAAAGCCAAGATCTTTGTATAGAACTGATATTTTCTAAATCTCCAGGAGACTGGCTGAGGTTAAAGCAGGTCAAACCATGTAATACAGATATCTTTGTGTTGATACTACCCACGGTGCCTATTAGGAAGGCCACAATTGTAAGAAATCTTTTCTCGTCAAGGATATTTAATACAGTGCCAGAGAGTCTCCCCAGGCAGTCTTTGTTTTAAGGTTTGTGAGCTTTGGGGGGAAAGGATTGGGTCTCTGATTGTGAAGTAGGTTTTTAGCTCTATTGTAATCTAAATAACACATTAGAGCAGCACTGGAAACTCCACTGCCAGCATCACTTGCAAGAGGCCTGGGCATAGCCTGGGGCAAAACCTGGAGCACCATCAGTCATACACACACAAAAACTGGCATGCACTCACAGGGCATCGCAAGGACTCTCAAAACTGAAGCAGCAAATGTAGCTATGGAAATATTCTGGTTGCTTTACTCAGCCTTCACTTCTATTTTACCCACTGGAAGTCAGGACTTAGAAACTAAAGACATGAAATCTTTTCTAATTCAAACCAAAAGAGCTGGAATAATTACAAATGCATCAGTGAATGATGAAGGCACAAGCTGATCCCATGGCCTTAAATCAGTACAAAAACAATTTGTAGGTGGACTGATGAGTACTTTTCTCTTCCTACCCAAAAGAAGCACAAACACAGTCTGACCCAATCTGGCAATTCAGATTTTGAAAGTCTAGGCAACCTTCTTAGGGAGGACAGAAAAACCAGATCTCTTATGAGGAGCAGGACTCCACAGGCTAACTTTCACATCAGTCAGGACTGGGCTGAATTCTGAATGCAAAATCACACCAGTTTTCAGTGGCTGGAGTTCACTATACCCACACTCTTCCACGTCTCTTTTCTTGATCAGCATGCAATTTGAAAGAAATGCTGCATTTCAGCTAAAACCACCATATTTTAAAAGTACCAAAATGAGGTTTGCAGAGCAAAGAGCCAAAGCAGCCCAGATTAAGGCTGAGAAAACATAGGAAACAACAGGATGTTCAAGCTATCCTGAGCACAGAGAGACAACCCTTTGGGGATAATCTCCTAGTTAGGCTGCAGAGTTGCTCTGCATTAAGGAGAGGAAAAGTTGTCTCAAGAAACACAGCATTTAACAGCTTCTTCTCCCATCCCTACAGTCAGCATGGGGAGAAGAATCTTTCTGAAAATATTGTGGAGTCTTGTCGTCAAAATGCATTTGACAATAAATTTTATGACAAATTTAATTACAAGATTTGTGGTTACCATTCCTCATGTCTGATGCACAAACCACCTTGCATCAGAACATTAATACCATTTAAGCCTTAGATTGCTTTCCACATTAGTCTGAAAGCCCTTTATGAAGCTGTGTCCTTTGTAAAGCTGATGTGGCTTTGCTCCAGATACCCAGCAAGTGTCCTGGGCAGCTTCTGTGGTCTCCTGTCTAGTGCTCAAACCACTTTTATAGCTCCAGTTCTGCTAATATCTCTCACAGAAGCTCACAGACATTAGCAAGTCATTTCAAGCTGGTGTTCATCATCCTCTCCCACCCCCTGTATTTAGTATAATTAACAGCAACACTTATCTGTCACCCATGGGGTTTCAGAGATTTAGTTTGGTATCCTATGAGAGTGCCAGGCTGCCTCTACTGAAAACAGGAAAAAATGCACCCAGAAGACAGTATTCAAAATATTGTCATTTTTAGATGAAAACAAGTATTTTGAGTGACTGCCAGTATTTTTAAAAACTGTTCAAGTACAAAAACCCCAGGTGGGGTCCTTCATATGGACCAAAAAATGTCAGATGGTTTGCACTCTGTGTTCCTCTCAACAATGTGCTCAAAACCATAGAAATATACATTTAGAGCTGATGTCTCCAAAAATGCTCTCCTGCAGCCCTCAAACAGACAACCCCCCTTTAAGTTTCCTATACAGGTCACAACAGGAAATTTCTCACTGGGAGAATCCCAAGTCAATGATCTTCTGATGAAGACACAGCAAGCTTTGTAATCTTAAAAGTGGACACTGTCCACAACACAGCTGAGGTCAGCCAGCACCACCAGGGCCCCCAAACAGAGAGAGGTTGGATCACAGGGGTTGTGCATTGGAGAGGAAGAGCATCCTGGTTACAATCTACAGGACCATTGCCAACTCAGCGCACTTTGAAACTCCACGTTCAGCACCACAGGTCCCTGCTGTTCCCATTGACAGCAGTGTGAGAGCCTTCAGGGCATTTGGGATCAAGGATCAGTATCCTGGAGGCCCCAGTTGCTAATAAGGCATGAGGATTGGATGTGGGGAACATTTTGGGAAAGTGTAGTTCCTTCAGAAGTACCTCAGGAACTAACGTTTTCCAGTCAGCCCAGAGTCAATCAGGAATTTGAAGCAGGCACTTCCAGTAGTTTCATACTAATAGCTGAAAAGCTGCAGTGCAAAACTTCCCCCAGTAAGGGATCAGCTACTGGCTGGTTGATCAGAAACTGTCTGGTTTCTACATGGCTTAGAAAAACAGGTTTGTTCTCTTATCTTTTGGATGAAGCACATTAATCTGGACACAGGATGCATTAATGTAAATTGGCCTTCCAGTATTTCTGTTTATTTGCACCAGCCTCCTCCAGCTCAGGGCCCATACCTAACCTCCATCCTTTCCAGCTGTGCACCCAGGTGCTCTAGAGGTGAGGGCAGCGTGACCCTGATGAGATGGAAGATGAAGTACCAGAGATGCAGAGAGAAATAGGAGAGGCAGGAGATGTGCTTAGGCATCTATCATTTCGATAGGCTGAGCCCTTTTCTCAGCCTGCACACTCCCTATGGGCAAGGGAAAGCAGGTGATGATGCTGGCCCACTGTGGAAACCCTGCAGAATAGCTTTGACTCCGTTTGTCCTTCACCAGTTCTCTGTTTAAATGTTGCAGCTCATTGAAGCTGAGCACACCTCATCAGCAGAGCCAAGTTCTCCCCTTTCAGCCCCTTGAACCCCGAAGGGTGAGCACACAGAGATGTGCAACCTTTCCCCAAAGTTCTGCAGCTGCTGAAACAAGCATGGGCTCACCTTGCTCTGACTGAACTGTTCCCCCTCCTCTCCTCCAAATAGGGCTTGTCTGTATTTCTCTTCCTCATCCATTCCACTGCTTCAAATTTTGAGAGGCTCTATTTTACCTTTTATTTCCTAAGTTTCCCTCTCTTCTGGAATGCATGGTGTTGACACTGTTAGCTCTGCCATATATCTCATACCATATTAATCTTTTTTGTCATCTGATTTTTGCATAGGAGTTGTCATTTAGAAAATCTGATTTTGCTCAGAAGCATCCAAACAAATCTGTGAGTCAAAAAGAATGAGAGAACAAAAGCGAGTGCCAAGTAATCTCCCATTTAAGCACTTTACATATCCTGTATGAAATACCAGCTCCTAAAATTCATTTTTTGGTGAGATGACATCTCATATAATATGCTATCTTTCCATTATCCCAGGGTCACACTGCTCAGCTATCTCAGCTAATACTTATCTGCTGCTTTCCCTGCTCTCCTGGGAAGATTACAAATGAGTTAGGTGACTCCAAAGCATTTTGGAGTAAAAGCCAGAATACCCTTCTGATAAAAAAATCTTAGTCAGAGGTGACTAGATAACTACAGTCTATCAGTATCAACCTAGGGAATTCATTTCTGTAAATCAGTGAAATACTGCTAAATCTATGCCCAACACCCAGAAAAATTATTTTCTCACTATTAAACTTTGCTATTGGCTCAGTGAATCTGAAATTAGTCCTTTCAACTGGACCATTATTTGGTCCAGAGATTTAAAAAAAAAAAAAAAAATAAAAAAGATCACACTGGTGGGTATGGTTTAAGCTATTAACCTACAAAATAAACGGATTTTAATTAAGGCACAGATGTGCAAGGTTTTGGCTGCAGACTTTCAATATCTGCTTCAAGAAGCATTTATATGAGTCACAGGCAAGATAGGGAGGAATTTACTTTACACATTCATTTTTTAAGGGTTGAAAATGCAGGATTAGTTCATGAAGGCAGCTTTAAGTTACCACCTGTGGTTATTACCCCAGCTTTGCTTGGAGACCCGCATTTTACAGCCTAGCTGTAGTGACTCATATAAACGAGGGAATTCGCCTGGGGCAAAGGGTGCTTAACCTCGATGGGTTTGACATCTCCAGTCATTTCCCCAACCACACAAGCAGACCATGTCCTCATCAGGGAAGCAGCTTCTGCTCCAAGCAAGGACATATTTTTCTAGCTGAAATAAAATGATATGTCATGACTCTCTTCCCTTTACAGTATCAGTTTCTTTCCTACTTTACCTGAAGGCTTAGTGAGCAATTTAATATAAACTTTATAATGTGGGTGCTTTTATCCTTTTTAAAGATGATGTATCTATCCTTTTTGTTAAAAGATATAAATGGAGGTACACCAGGAAAAAATTATTTTTTCCCAAAAACTGGAGTAAGCTATATTGTAGTAGGGGACATTGCTACTTTAACTGTGCAACTAAGAGCTCAATTAGCAATCCTGCATAACATAGAACAAGGTTTCTTAGCATCTGTCCACTTCATACTATGTACAAGAGCTCCTAAATCAATAAGCTTACTCCAAACCCTGAAGAAAAATACCATCGGCCTTTTAACAAAGTCTTTTTGCTCCCCTGTTTTAAATACAGGCACTTTAGGCTTTACATGGCCACTAAAAAAAGGTCCATATAAGCCTGGCCTGTGAATGTATTACTTTACATATAAAAGAAAGAAAGCAGTATTAATTACAAAGCTGAACAGATTCTGTGACCATCACAAAATGAAACAGGCACTTGTAACCACACAATTGGAAAAATAGATAGAAACATTAAGAAAATGCACCAAAAATAGCTAAAATCAAAGTCTACCAACCTTTCCCCAGCCCATCCTCCAGGTAAACAGGAGTGGAGACCAAATTCCCACTCAGGCCAAGAAGTCAAGTGCCTTGTCTCACCCCCAGATGAGCCCCAGGTGTGAGTGGTAGGATCCTCAGCCAGCACTCACAATGGGCACTTTCTACAAAAGGGCAAATGTCACACCTGGGCCAAGCACAGGTGTGCTTATGCTTGGAACTGCTTCAGGAAAAATGAGAAAGCCACCAAGCTGGAAAGCTGGAGTAATGCTGCTTTGTGACTTTTCTCTTAGGAACACACTGCACCCATTAACACCTGTGACATGTTTCCTTAGAACATGAAGCTCTACTGAAACCCAAGTGACTTTGTAAAGAGAATAAAGAAACTTCCAAAGCATGTTCAGGATGCCTTTCACTGGCATCTATCCAATGTACCTTTTACAGGGCACCATCCTGCAGGAAGGCAGCCACCGGCATTTTTACTGCTTAACTGAGAAATGCAGTGTCTGCAGTTCAGAAGGAGAGAGATATGTACATACTTTTGTGTTTATTTTTAGTGTTATGCAATACACCAGAGAAGGATGGGATTTATTTAGTCAAGGACACACCACAAGTTATCCTTTCTCTTCTCAAAGCTCTAATGTTATTTTCCAAATCAGCTGATAGCATATTCAGTCAATCTAGTGATAGGAACTTCTTCCTAGATGGCTCCAGCCAACAAGCACCTGGGAGCTACAGGCTGTAGGTAATAAGATTGCAGTTATGCAGAATTCAAAGGGGCACTGCACTGGCAACCCCAGAACTACATAATAGATTGCCTGGAAAAAAAAAAAACCACACTTTTTGCCCAGTGCATTACCTGGAGATCACCACATTCTTCCATGGCAAAGGAAATGGACTGCAGAGGAGCACACCTTGCCCCAAGGAGTGTGACACCACCCAAGGCAGGCTCAGGGCTCCCAGGGAGGGTTACAGGTTTCTGAGTCAGTCCTGAAAGGACAGTTTCCATGAGGACACTGACCTGCTGGGCAGAGGTTAGTGGCAGGGAAGTGCCATCAGGCACAATAGCAGGGTAATAACACAACCTCTACATTTTGCAGCCTCAATTCTTCACCAACACTGGTTTTCAAAATACCAAAGAAACCAGGTGCGAGGAGAAGATCTTTCTTGTGTTTACAGCTTCAAACAATAGCACAGTGATAGGAGCTTTACAGACCTTGGATATTGCATGACCTACTCAAGCACTCAGGCCCTGAGCTCTTTGTCACAAGGTCTCTGTTCAGAACAAAGCCAAGTCCTTTCAGCTCCACTTAAGTGACTCTACTAGCCTTCATTAAAAGGACAGTAAAAGGGACAACAAATGGTTTGCTAATAAAGACTGATTCTGAGGTGCACTATGAATAGAGGAGAGGTAGCATAATTACATTAGCAAAAGTAACTGAGGTCACTGCCACATTGTTGTTTGCTCTTTAATTTAAGCAAAAATAGTGTAAGGTGGCCATAATTGGAGAGAGGAAAAAAAAAGAAAAAGACAGGAGAAACTGTTCTGCTTTTGGATGAGTCTGACTGCATGATTATAGGATGTTGGTTATGTCTAAGAGGGAGCTACTGAATATTTAACCTTAGAAATGGAAGCCTGGTTGTCTCTTGTCCTGTTAACATCCACACATATCTTCCATTAGCTCTAATTAGGGCTAACAGGGTGTTCGCTAAGTATCTCCATAATTAATGCTAATAGTAGTTACAGGCAAACGTGGAGAGAAGATGAAATGCCAAGGTTCTTCTCCAGGGTTAAATACTCAGCAGCCTGTCTGTCTCTCATTTCCATTTCCTCCTGTAACGGCTCTTTAATCAATCCCACGGATCCCAGACAGCCTTACACACCCAGTCCTGCAACAAGGGACACGTGCAGCCGTAAGTAACAGCACATGCTGCAATTTATATAAAATATAAACACAGACACACAATACCTGACACATATTAGGCTGGTTCATGTCCGTATGCTCACTGCCGTACAAATATTCCAACAGCATACTAACAGCACAGGCTGACACATCCCTTTTTCCTTCAGGATGCCCAGGCTTCACAGGGAAGCAATACATTTTCTATCATATATTAAAATAAGTATTTTTTAATTAAAAACCAAAGAGCAAACAGATCATAGAAACACCTCAATTACCCTTATTAATGCCATTATGCCACCTTTAGTTAATAGACTGTACTATATTCCCAAATCAGACATTATTAATGAACCATTACATTTATAAATGAGAACAGAACAATTATCAGCCATAATCAGCCAAAACAGCTATAACAATGCACCTTCTATTGTGCTTCTGGGCCAAGCCTTGAGCAGTAGTTCATGGAAAAAGTGTTAGCAGACTGCTTCCAGCCAGGGGTCATTTGCTAGCACAAAGTCTCACTCTGTGCTCTCCTATCCCATCATAAGTGGAGAATATTCATCAAACATGTGCAGTTCTGTGGCTGAGTAGATTTATAAACTGCCTTTAACGAGGAATGTATTTATAAAGCCTCAGGGAACCAGGGGAGTACTCTGCTGTTTCCCTCAGGAGCTGCAAACACTATTTGTGGAAACATTAGGATGTTGAAGTCTTTGCCAGGGATGTCCCAAAGAGGCAAAAAGCATCAGAAGAGGAGTGTTGGGACAGCCTGTGCAGGCAGCCAGGAAGGGAGGAAGGACCAGGACAATGTCCCACTGGAGCTGACTGTTGGAGCCAGACAAGGAGCTGTGCTTGTGGAAAATGTGACTCAGGGGTCTGAGCCCTCCCTGCACCCCAGTGCTGGCTGTCACTGGCCCTCGTGGTCTTTGGGGCAGCTCCAGGAACAAAACACATGCAGACACAAGTACCACAGAAAGGAATAGGTGCTCTCTATAGGGTGAGGAAAAAGAATCAATTTGTATATTTATCAACTCACCTATTCTGGCCCAATGTTACATTAAAGAGGACACGGCTCCCATTACTCATCTTAAATCAGAACTGGAGATGTTTTGGCTTTGCTATATGAAAACAAACTTTTTTTTGCCTGCTTTGTTTTCTGCCATAGGGAATTAGTGACTCAAGCAGGATGCTGAGGACTCAGGGGGATTTATTTTTCATCATGTTTAGGGAGGGTTTTCTTCTACTAGGCATGCAGGCTTATTAATGCAGCTTCACTCAGTACTAGACTTTTAATAAATAGTTTTGCCCCTCCATTTTTCTTCATAAGTTTGTGGGGGGACCATGGGGAAGTCACTGTTCAGGAAAGCAAGGAATATGAAGCACAGAAGGCACTATCTGAGGCATGCTGGCTTTCTGCAATGGGGTCAGGGCCAGCTACCTTTCTGATGCCATTCCTTTCTCAGTGCCCCTAACAAGGGGAGGATCTCACACAATCCCCAGGACAGATCCCACTCTGGGCACCCTTGCATTGCTCTTTTTGTGGCACTCTGTCCCTGTACCACATCCCTCCTCTTCTGGTTCCACATTTCACCCACTCTCCTCTGACAATGACTTGCATTGAAGCACCCATTTCAGTGCTGGATGCTCCAACTAAGAAACTTTAGAAAGAGGAAAGTGTCTGTAGGCTAAAAACCTTCCCATTTTCTTGGCCAGGTCTGATTTACCAGAGGTACTTTGCTGAACCCACACAACTTTTCTCAGAAAAGGAACACAGAGTATTCTTTTCCAGAGCTATAGGACCAGCAAATATTTTAGCTATAGGCAATCTGACGAAACACAGAATGTTTCTTCACAAATAATGAGTTGCTTTCAATATATTTTAAATATTCATGATATGCTTTTTCTTGCAATCACCCAAAACAGAGGAAATAATTTAACAGTAGCAGAATCAAGAATGGCCAGAGCTCTGTATTACCTGTTACAGCACTGGTCCCTTTTCCAGCCTGCTCATACTCCTGGCATGTAGAAATGCACAGTGAAAATGTAGTCAGTAAAAGTAACACTTGTAAAATTTTATCTTAAAATCAGACTGTTGTAAGGCAGCAGCTACAAAATGAGCTGAAATCCTATGCAATGACTTGTCTAGACATTTTTATAAGAGTTGCTATGAATGTTGAGTAAGTGTTCAAGGAAATCTGAGTTGATTGAAAGGGTTTCTACTACACTACTCTGTGTTTTAACTGGATGGCTGGTGCTGCTTCAGCATCTTGCCAGCAGGATGAGAAGGATATTAAAATAGGGAGCAGGAGGGAATCAGCCAAGAACTGTGAGAGGATAGTTCATCTCCTCTTCATTATTATTTAACTTAATGAGAATGTTCTCTGATTGTGTTGGATATCCAGTTAATTTTATCCAGGTCTCCACAAAGCACAAACTCACGTTGGCAGCAGAGGTAGCACAAAGAGATTAAACACATTTGAAGGAATTTGCTCTCACTGGATTTTTTTTTCTTTTTTTCTCAGCACAAACAGAACCAATAGAGAAAGGTTTGAACTGAATATTTTCTGTAAGACAGCTTAGCCAGGAGCTGAAAACATGAGCTCTAAGATGTATTTTCTAACTTGAAATCTTTGTCTTTTTGCATTCTGATGCCAACTTACTTTCACCTATCATTCTGCATGATGGAATATCATTGGCTTCCTGAGAGCATGTTGCATCTTCCAGAGGAAGCCCAAGTCTGAGCTGAGAACTTCTTTCAGGTTGGGAAGAGACATTTACTGCTTGAATTTGTTTTAAAACTCAAACACAGGAATTCTGTGATTTTTTTTTTTTGTGAATCTAGCATGGAACTTTTAATCAAAACAAGATAGACTATTTGAAGTAGCCAGAGGTGTGGTAATGGGGCATTAATGTGGGACACAAAAGATTCAGGCTGACATTCCTCGTCTTCCCAATTCTCACCAAGGAACACAAGCAACCTACTAGCCAGGCTAAAATTAAATGAAATAGAACACACCTTTTATGCACAACCATAACTTACAGATGTTGCAATGTACTACACAGATTAAAGTTCCTTATCTTTCGAGTCTGGTATTGTCCTTGCTCAAAAGGCCACTTGGAATTCCATTGTCTACAAGTTAGGAAGCATTTGGGGAATTTAGGATGAACAATAGTAATACAGTGAATAGTACATAAAAGAACTAACTAGTCAGACCTTAGCATCTTCTACAGACCACTCTGACCAGACATTGAGAGTTATTCTCCAGCTCCAACACACTGACAAATCCATGCTATAAGGGGCAGAAACAAAACCAGCTGCAGACCTACTGATATACCAGAAAAAGTAGAACATTTCTCCAGGGGCATGGAGCCCAACTGTCCCCTCAGAACTTCACACAGGGTGACAGTGGTTTTGCCCTACCAGATGTACCTGTCTCTGGCAAAGCCCCGTGCCTGTGCAGCCCTTTTGCTGTCCCACTGCCATGGGGGGAGTGCTGGGGCTCTCCTCCCCCTGACCAGCCTCAGCTCCCTTTGCAGGGAAAAGGCACATGACAGCCAGCAGCACAGGCTGGCTTGTGAACCAAGAGCCACCACCAAAGTCGTCCACATCCAGGAGCCACAAAGATATATTTATTTTCTTACTCTCCCTAAAATAAAATAAACCGCAATTATAATCATCCTAACCATAACACTTCAGTTTGCAAACACTCTCAAGGCTGCAGTGGGTAATAAATCAGACATGTCAGCAATTCATCTCTGGAACTGGTTGCTACATGGCTATAATATATAAGTGGCTTTTTCCTGAGCCAAAATTCTTTTTGTTGGCTCTTCTTTAAACAAACACTCCTGTAAATTGCAGTTGAATCTAAATTTATCATTCAATCCTAATTATTTTCCTCTAATCAGTGGATTGAGGGTGACTTTGGTTCTGATAGGCTGATACATTGTCATACTCATTTAAAAAAATTTATTCAGTTAAGCCAACTCCAAATGTATGCACATGATATCTCTGCTGCAAACTCATCATTGTCACATAAGTCACACTGATGGCAACCAGGACCTTTTGTTTTCAGGCAAATTGTCTTAAAAAAACAGCAATAAAAATCAATAAGGGACAAAAGAAACTTCTGCAATATCATGCAAGACCAGCAAAATGCACTGAGGCTCTGTCAAAAGAGCTGTAACATCCCATCCCTTCCACGTCACTCAGAAAGATATGAGAGAATCTTCAATAAAGCAACAGAACATGAAGGTTTATACATCTTTGATGTCCCAAAGCTGGAAGAAAAGACAACAGTTTACCAATCCTCTACCATTTCCCTTTCATTAGTTTAACTTTTCAGTTTTGGATGGTGCTAAATTTAGAAGGAGGGGTTAATTGTTTAACCTTAGAAAAATAATTATGCTTCTTTTGGCACTGCCTTAAAAAATTCCATATTTTTAGTTGCCCATAGGATTTAAAGCTTAATGGTTGAAGCTTAAACTCTTTAGTGGAGACCGTACCTGTGGATTCACTAAACAAAAATCTGAGACTAGACTACAAGTTTTTATAGATTTTGGACCTGCCTGCCTGTGCAGTGGGAAAAAATATCTCCCAGCATTTATTTTAAACAAAACTTGAAATCAGGTTTGGGTTTTTTATTTCTGTTTTGTTTTGGTTTTTGGTTTGTTTGTTTTTTGTTTTGTTTTGTTTTTTCAATATCCAGTGTTTCAATACTGCACATATTCAATTTAATTTCTATTTCAGTTACTACTGTCACTTGGCTGGAAGAAGAGGTGGTGTGGTATAGCTAAGTCTGGTTTAGAACTTTCAAACAACTTTTCAATCAGAATTTCTTGCAGTTCTGTAACCATTTGTCCTCCTACATGTTGTGAGCTGTGAGGGTTTTTTTCCCCAGTGGAGGAAGGTGAGTAGTGATAGTTCCTTACACTCCCAACAAAACTGGTTCAGCCCAGCCTTGTCATTCACACAGACCCATGTACAGAGGTAAGAATTTCAATCTCCATTCTGGTCACTGTTTTTTCAAGTTTATTGATACTAATATGGTTCCCAAAAAGTTACTCCACTCTCCATTTCAGCAGGAACCAGAGTGAACATTCACTCCTCCCATTTCAATTTTCCACATATTACACAAGCCTTTCTCACATTTTCTCTACTACTAAAAAAGGAAATCAGGGAAGAGACATGGGTGTGGTTTCCATTCTAAACAGAAAAATTTATATGGTATAAAGTGCTTAATCCAACGGGCTGTTGGGATATTAATACTAAAATTTGGTTAGGAGATGGAATTTTATTGATACCCCTGGTTAGCATATACCTGGTTTCCCTAAGTAAATAATCTGGTAAAACACCTAAGAAATTTATTTATGAAGACAGGATAAAGAGAGAAATAAACAATTTATATGACAAAACCCCTGCACCATAGCAATTTAACATCTAACTTCACCTTCAGTAGAGAGAAAAGGGTTTCTCATTTCTACTTATAATAGATACTAGACTTCTGTGAGTAGCTATTTACTGACAATCAGTGGCTTTGTGTGCATATTTTCATACATATATATGTATGTATATATATGTATTTATACACACACACACACACAGAGCCAAGACAAAGCAGATTCACTTTCAGCCCAGCTTTTCAACAGTCCCCTCACAAGGAGTCTCAGTGAGCCCCATCTCTCATCCTCTGACATTCCTCATCCATGTGGAAATAGGAACACAAAGTGGGGGCTGCAACATCAGAGCAACGCGCTTGTGTCGTCAATCATTTGCACTCGTTTTGCAGGCATGCAAATACCTTAATAAATAAGATTTTCTAAAGACCTAGGAAGATTTGCTTCACATTTCCTGACTTTCTACTGTTTGTCTTGAAACCCCTCAGGTTTTCAGATTTCCAACAGTTTTGTTTCTAATATTAGTTCAAAGTTTGATGCTATCCTCCTTCAGCAATGAAGATGAGCCAATCTTTCATGTGGCTTTGCTCAGGTGTTCATCTCCCTGCCACACACATTTCATTATACTAATTTGTTTTCACATATTAAAGTTGAATGTATGTATTTGTAGTTCAAGTAGAATTTCTGTCATGAAAATTGACTGTGCTTTGAGCAAGAGGACCCTGATCCATTATTTGAGATCTTATAATCTCTCTCAGTCTAAAGGTTCATTACCACTACTGACACAGCTTCTAAGTGCTGTTTGAAATATCACAATACTCTACAGATGTATATAGCAAAACTTATTGCAATATGAAATAGCCCAAATTTAAACTAGTTGAGCTTAAAAATTATTTTTGACTACTGTCAGTCAGTGAAGTTTATAGACATTTACACATGTGCCATACAACAGGGCATCCTCCTAACAATAAGCTTTCATGTGCTCAGCAAAGGAGAGAGGAGGCTTTTGCCCTACAGTCAGCATGGGTTCATGCCTCTGAACACAAGAATAATGCATGACTTGGCCAGTCACTGTCACCAAGCACTGATGTGTATGAACTGCAAAGAGCATTTTCATGTTTAAGACGAAATAATTTATTTTTAAATATTCACCAGTCAGTGCCTTCTTCATATTGTACTCACAGGGTCTCAAGTCAGAGGCTGTGATTCCGTGTTGGAAGGGCAGGAAGGCTACTTGTCAGCAGTAGCAGTGTGAGGAGCAGCAGCAGGAGGCTCGGAACAAGCCTGTGAAACAAAGTGCACACGCCAGAGACAGCACAATGCCTGGCTTGCCAAGTGGCACCGAGCGCTGCGCCCTGCGGGAGCCCTCAGATCTCTGCGCCGAGCAGCTGGGCTGCACTTCTCTCCTATCAATAATAATGATAAATAATAATAACAGCAGCAAAGCGAAAGGGAGCTCTGAGCCTACAGACTGCATCAGGTGGAATTGGTGCTCCTACTTCCAAGTGCACGGGGATCACTTCACCCACCTCTCCCCCCACAAGCTCGTTTCCGCAGGGCTGGCTGGGGGGCTGAGATGCAGGACTAGCCAGTCTCCAGGCAACAGGCAGCCCTGGGGCTCTGCAAACCTCTGCAGTGCACAAGGGCAGAGGCTGGGACAGGGACCTCCCCAGGCTTCATGGAGTGTGGGATAGAAGGAGCTTTTTCAGTTTTAAAGAACAAAGGCAGAGAGTACAACAAGCTGCCAAACTACTTTCTGTCAATGAAAGCATGTCCCAAGGTCTCCCTGGGGCTGCCTGCTTTCCCAGCACAGCTCACTGGGAAGGGTGCAAAACTTACTGTGACCTTCTGTTTTCTTTCTCAGTGCTCTTTATGTTCTCACCTAGGTACACCTCTTCCTACTGCAGGAATTTTCCAGATTTATGAGCCACCTATAGGCAACAGCCTCAGTTCCTGGAGCCGTGTTTTGACCAGGCAAAACCTATCAGTGTCATGATTAATGGACATGCACCCACATTCCCAGGCTTCAGAGGTGGTTTGTGGGAGGAAAAGACCAGCTGAGAACAGATGATTCATCAATCCTTATATTCACAAGAAGCTCTTCACCAGTAAAGGGATAAACTTCTAGGGCCAGGAGATATGTGGGAGTATGTGCACTGACTCCAGTGGCATTCAGACTTCATCCACAGTGCCTTGGGCAGGTTTACTCATGATGCACTGTTCAACTCAGTTTCCAGCTTCAGCTGATGTTGACAGAGACTGGGACAGTCTGATGGATATTTCATATTTGAGGAAAGACCAAAGAACACCATCAGCTAAGAAAGTTACAGACACAAACCTGGTCCCCAAGCATCTTCAATTCTTGGATAATCTACAGGCCACTGATATTCAAAACATGAACTGCAGAGGATGAAGTTATTTGACAAAGAACTGGAAATATGCTCATAGAGCTTCTGTAGTGTTCAGCTGCCTTCCAAACAATTCTTCAAGCTGCCATATGGACATTATATAATTGCAAGATATACAGAGAAGAATGGTCATGAATAGAAAAAAAAGTATGACAAATTGCTGCAAGAAGATGCTCTAATCCAAACCAAGCTTAATTCAAAGAAACCTTGTGTCTAGGATGAAAAAGAGGTCACAATGGCCCTTTCCTGCCTTACTTGATGCTGTGTCAGCATTTGAGGTTCTTAGCCATAAACATAATTTGTAACACAAAGCACTGCACAGCAAACACAATAGGTAGCCCAACCCTCCTCATCATCACAGGACTAATACACTACCAGACAGGATTTTTACTTTCATTCACCATGACTAGAAACATTAAACCAACTACCCCAGAGTTGTGTGAGAAGATAAAATCAGGAGCACTCTTCAGAGTTTGGGAATTCTCATGACTCCTGATGCAATCTCAGCTCCCTGCCCATACCTTTCCTTCTCTCTTACCAACTTTTACAGCCTCACTGTTCTTGGCAAATAGCTTATTTTCCTTCTAGTACTGACAGCTGTTATTATAGGAGACAGCACAGTATAAAGTTACTCATTAAGGGAGGTAAAGAACTACCCCCCTTCAACTCCAGTTGAACTTTGGGGGAAAACAAGTACAGTCTTTCTTTTTTCCTTTGTGAGCAATGGCATGGAACATCAGAAGATAGTGACCTAAGTGCACATTGTACAGATGTCCTCAAGGAGATTAACTCAGGGCATGCAATTCCCATTCTTTGCAGTACAGGGTCTGTCTTCCCAGCCAGCTACACCAATTTTACAACAATTTGCTTAAGTCAGAAGGGTGAGGTGGGACCTGTGTACCAGGTGTCCTGGATTTCATTCTGGGTTCACCCACTGATAGAGGAAGGGCAAAGCTTTCTATCTTTTAAATTAGACCAGCTTTTCCCCCCAAATTCTTACACACATAAAGACGATCTTGAATCACATGAATCTTTTTTACAGCTTTTCCCTTCCCAACATGTCAATTTTGCAACACTGCCTCAGCAAAAGCAAGAAGACCTGCAGCAAAGAATCTGGAGCTATGGTAAGTGGAAGGACAGGAGAAGGATAAATAAAGGGGCAGGACAGTAAAATGGGTGTAAAGCTGTAGCACAGGGCTCCTTTCTGACATAAGGTGTGCTCCAAATCAGAGGTAACAGCAAAGATCAAAGGGAACAGCTTAATCTTGCATTAGGAAACCACTGAGAGCTTCAGAGCACACTTCAGCAAAGCACTACCACCACTGTCTTCTTCAGGACCTACAACTTAAAATACCCATTTAAGTGCTTTGGAGAAAATAGGCCAGACACTTTCACCCACTGCAAAACCAAATCTTCTGCCTGGTGCTATTTTGTGCAAATCGATCCCTCATTCAGAAATTAAAAACAAAATGAGCGGTACTGAAAGACACATCAGAGGAGCTCTGATTGAGAAGAAACCCAGAGCAATGCTGATTGATGACTCCCAGAATGCCTTTCCCCAAAGCAATAATGAAGTACGTGCCTGGGAAGGAAGCCCTGAGCACTGCATGGAAACATTGGAACAGCTCGCCTGCACCCACAGACCTCCCTGCCTGAGGGAGTATTTCAAACAGTTCTGCAAAGCACTACAGACAGAGTCTCTCCTAAAAAAAACCCAAATATTCCCTTCCCTTTCATTCTCCTCCCCTTCACATCAAGCTCAAACCCCAAGTCCGGGAGCACCTCCACTATGTGTGTATAGTATCTGCCCAGCATTCCTCAGAAACAGAATCACTCGGGGTGGGGAGGAGAGTGCTGCTCACCCTGGGCAGGCATAGAACAAGGGATTCAGGGAAGATAAACAATGCCCTTTGGAGGTTTCAAACAGAGCCTACTGCTGGTGCTGAAGGCAGTTATTTTAATCTTCAGCTGCAAGTCACTGGGATACAATAAAAGAGAATTAGCAAAGAAAACATTTAATCATAACAATGAGCATTCATGCCCTATTCCTTGACTTGCAGCTGAGAGTATTCAGTAATTCACAGGTGGATGAGAAAATAGGAACAGCAAACCTAGAGCAGTTTCCCTACCACTAAGAGTGGCAAAAGCAACTCATCAGCAGAATGATGATTTTGAAAATCACCATTTTCCTGCCAGACAAGCCCCAAACTCTTTCAGAAATAGGGCACATAAAGAAATTTTATATTAAAGAAAACCACCTAACAAAAATTACTCTGCATCAGTATACCCAGAAAGATGTATACAGTATACAGAGTAGATGTATACATAGCAAGATGATCAAAAGATTCTGTTGTTTGGATGACAAAAAGAAAAAAGTAAAAAGACAAAACCAGATGGGAAGAATTGCTTCAGTTTGAACTGATGGAGATTTCTTCTAAAGCAAACAAACAAACAAACAAACAAAAAAAAAGGTATTGTATATAAAATACAATTCCTTCACATTAATTCCCCAAAGTTTTGTTGAATGTAAGATGAAATTTTTTTTTTACATTTTTTAACTTCAAAAACACCAACTACCCCAAACAAAACACCACACAAAACAACACAAGATCTCTTTTTATAAAATGTTTGGATCTAATTTTAATAGGAAAATGTAGGTTTCATTTTTTGATGCTAAAAAGATCAGCTTCAGCATTTCTAAGCAAAAAATATATTGCATTAAAAAATCTGGAAGTAAATATTTTAATGTTTACAAATACGTATATATATGTAGCCCTACTGTTGATTGAATCTATTTACTTAATTTTAACTTGATTTTATGAAGCTGTACGGTCTCTGTGAAGATTCTTGGATATAAAAGTTTGTGTAATTTTTGTCTTTCATAAAAATTGTCTACTACAGAGATGTGATTCACAGACTTGATATGCACAGCTGATTTTCTATTCACAGGAAAAGAACCATCAGAACATTAGACATTTCACCAATTGTCATTACTACTGATTAATAGGAAAAACCACATAGTAAAACACCAAGATCCCAAAGAGCTCAGGCAGCACTTTGGTATTAGCTTTGTACACCTAACATTCAGGACTATTTGGTAGCCCTGGGGATTTATATTGCTAGTCCTAAACTTCTGGATTTACATTTAGCTAGTTTGGACTTTTCCAAATGAGTTCTTTCCAACTACATTTTGACCAAAAAAAAAAAATTTCATCACTGCTTTTCAGAAGTCACCATCACTTATCTGTGTTTGCTGAGATGACTTGTGGAATATACACAATTTTATCCACCATGTGGTCATACAAAGTCTCCAGGAGAATCAGAGCTTTGCTGTACTGATCTTCAGGTATTTTAAACAACCATAAATTGTGCTCATGTGAGTGGTCTGTACTTACAGTACAGTCTTTACTTTGAACACTGGCTTTTGGCAGAAGGACCCAGAGTAGCAGAATGCCAATTCCTGGTTCCAATCAGTTCAGAGAGACTTTGGGCTCCAGTGCTGCTACCAGATAACATACAGAACTGGGAGAACAAAAAGGGAAATGGAAAAGCAAAGGCAGTCCTGGCAAATAATTACACTTTCCAGTAACGTGATCCATACATGAATCCAACTCACAGGCCAATAACTTGTGATAAACTTATAGCTCCATTCTGAGAGCCGAGCACTTTAGCATGGGGGGAAAAAAGAACAAACTCTTTCCTTCTTGTTAACTGAATCCTTGTGGGAGAAATAAGTTAAAGTTGAGGATATTATTTTTAGCTTTCTTGGAATGTACTCTTGGATATACTTTGCAGGCAGAAATGTTATAAATGGTCCAGGTCAGTTTGAGGAGTCAGTGACAAATTCTGCCTTGCCAAACATGTTCTCTGTACTGCACTGGGTGTCCATCCTTCTCTCTCTAGCACCAGCAAGAGCTACCCAGTCAGCAGCAAGAATGCCCCAGCCTGATAACCCTGCTGCAGAGCAAAGGGAAACCAGTGGGTTGGATAGCCACAAACTCTAATATCCCCTCGTTAACAGTCACCAGGGAAAACTGCCAGAAACTGTTCAAGGTGGCAATTACACAAAGCCAGTTCTCAGGAAAAGCTGCCTCCTACCCTCCCGGGCTCAGGGGCTGGCTCCTGCCATGCTGCAGGAGGGACTAAGCCTGTTAATGCTCCTAGATACCTTAAAATGTCAGGATAGTGCTACAAGTCCATCTGAAAATTAGCACCTCGTTAGTGATTGGGCATTTGAAAATAAACCTTTCACAGATGATTTAAAAAGGAATTTTATGTTGCTTAAACATACTTCTTTGAAATATATTTATATTTGCACGTGTTGCTGGGGGTGTTGGTCCACTCATATATGTGCTGTACTCCACATTTTCAGGAAAGGAACAGATCCATGTGCTGGGCACTGGAAGCTAAAATACAGGCAGAGCACTGCCTTTATAACCCCCTCTACCTCATCCAGCCAGAAAATGCCTGCATGTCCTCTCTACCTCAGCTCTCCTGATGCTGCTTCTGAGGAGAACAGCCCTGAATGTCCAGCACAAGCATGTCCAAGGCTGCTCCTCCTTTCTTATCTCCCAACAGCTGTCAACAAATGCAAGGTCTGCCAAGGATGCAACTCCCATCCATTAGAAGGTAACTGGAGCATGAGTCATCTTACAAAGGACAAACCAGACATTAGATTATCATTATCTTTGCTGTGCACAAGCCTGGCCAGCAGCTGACCTATGTGTAGGCTCCTCTCTCAAAAGAGCTCTCAAGATTTTGACCAAATAGATGCATCAATGCAAGCAAGAAAGAAACCTCAGCTTTAAAATGGGTCAGGGCACTTGATAGTAATAATAACCCTTTTCATGCTCTGCAAGTTTAAAAATCAACTAGTTTTAAATTTATTTTCTTTTAATGTAAGCTGCATAGAATTTTTTTGATATGCAGTTTTACAAGTGAGTAAAGGGAATTTCTGGATTACTTCCTTAATTTTTTCTTCCCTACCCCGTTCCTGTTTTGTCACTGAAAGGAGGAACAATGGTGAAAAATATGAAGATAAACCCTCCAGAATTAAAACTTTTTCATTGTCAGATTTCTCTGAAAAGAAATGCAAAGTTCCACAAAGCTAGTTTCTACACAAAATAAAATACATTTGCTACAAGAAAAATCTTATCAACTGTTTTAGCATTTTTTATAGATGAGGAAGGAAGGCAGAGAGGAATCAAGCTACTTCCCACTGTCAGTATGCAGTATAGGCACAGAGCTAATAACTGAATGCAAAATTCCCAAAACCCGCTTCACTACTTAGAGGGTAATACTATCCTTATTACTGGTTTTAGTAGTTATCACTGATCCCAGCTCTTGCTCATAAGTCCAAGAATAAAAGCTTCAAATACATGCACATATACCCCTCTTATGTGTCTGTTTCCTGAGAAATCTCTACAGTGAGAGAATAGTTCTAGCAGCTTTTAAACTAAGTCCTCAGCTTCACTCAATAATTTTCAAAATGCACAAATCAGAAGCGAATGTACTTTTGTAGGTCTCAAAATAAGCAATGCAAAGCCTTTAGTGCCATTCTCAGGGACACTATCTCAGGCACTCCACCCAGGATGTGGCTCAGCAATGAAAGGCAGCTCTGCTTTCCTGTCCTGTCACATTGGGTAAACCTCATTTTCCCCTGACAAAGCACTTTACCCATGATAGAGTTAGTCAGAAAAGCTTTAAATTACTCTGTAGCATTAGATCTAAGTGACAGGAGCTGTTAGAGATATATTTCTAATAACAATTTCTTTCCTCTTCCATCACGATAGTTTCCCGTTACACAAGCTCCCAGCTCCATAGGGAAACAGGCACAGCCCAAACCCACACACAGCACAGTTAGCATCAGAAGGATTAGCTCCAAGTCTCTGGGACAATACCTCTGGAGAGGTCAATCCAATGCTGGCAGATTCAGCTCTAGCTAGTTTGAGTTCTCTAGAGCCATTAGAGACAGAAGTGGCAAACCCATGCCACGTTGTCAGCAGCCACTTAGAGCCTGCTGAGCACCTCCTGCAGCAGAAGAGCTGAACCCTCCTGCTCTCCCAGGTGAGACCACCAGCCCTGCCGCTCAGAGGAGGCGCTGGGGATGCCTGGCTGACCTGGCCTCACCCTCGACGCGCCTCTCTCCGTGGTTAGCGCGCACCGAACCTCGGCCGCTGCAGCTCCTGGCACGGTCACAAAGCGAGCAGGCTGTGACCAAAACCCGTGGCCTGGGAGTTTGCAGGGAGCTTGGGCTGCCGGGCCAGGAGCGTCCCGTTTATCTGTGCAACGCTAACTCAGATGTCCCATGCCAGCCACGTACGTGTCAAAAGCCATTTGCCGCTTCAGTGGCAATTTGAGAGCCGAGCACGTGGGGTATGGCATCGTTCCACACCACTCCCTGTGATATCTCCTCTTGATACCACAGTGGGCAGCATTTAGGAGGCATCAAATTACCTTTCGTGAAGAAAAAGCGACGTGAGCTCATTCCCCTGCTACACTGGTGCCATCAAGCCCAGAGTAAAGTAAAGCCCAGAAGGCTTCCCGAGTTTTATCTCTAGTATAAGTACAATTTATCGTAGAGGAAGATTCTCTTGGAGACTAATTTTGTAGACATTTGAGAGTAGCACAGCTTCTGCAAACAATTTAATTCACAGTCAAAAGAAAAATTAAAAAAAATTAGAACGTTCTCAGTATGATATCTTATCCTTTTGGTCAATGCAGCTTCCATTTATGGGCTTATATAAAAAACACCGAACCTTTAAAAAGTTCTTAATCCATTCTCACAAAATTGCAGTTTCTTTAAAAGTTGTCAAACTGATCAACATTTTAATATGAAAAAAAGTGTATATTGCCACTGCACACACAGATAATCATCATAATAACATTGAACTATTAACATTCTGCACAAAAATGTGTTTATGGAAAGTACTTTCCCTTTTTCCACTTCTGTAATCACACCTCAGCATAACACAGATTGAGTATTGTGACATGATTGTGGTAAATGGACCTCAAAATTTGTTGCTTCTTCTTTCTAAGAAGGAATTGGGTTTTTTTCTACTTCAATTTTTAACAAGTTTGCAACATTATCAGTTGTTGAACGGATTTTTATGGGGACAATCAGCAGAGCATCACAAGGAATCAGAAGTGATGGCAACCATAGAAAACACAACTAAAAACCGCATCCCAATTCTAGAGGCTACAAGAGGATACAAAAGGAAGAGTGCCCACATCTTATGCTCACATGCACAAGCACACACTCATTCCTCTCCAAGAGTTATCTTTTTCCCAGCTTCCAAACCTATGCTTTTCCCACTCCAGGCTCTGCCTCTGCCTGGATAAAAAGTAGATTGTGAATGAAAAGGGACACAGAGGGGTGCTCTCTGCCTCTGTCCCATAAGCATCCTGAGCATCCTCTTAAGCAAGAAAAAAAAAAGGCAAGAAAACAAACATCATTATTACTCATTATTACTGAGTTCAAGGTGCAGGGAAATACAACATCATCTCCTCCTGTCATAGTAGCTGGACCTCACAGTTTGCCATTTTGCTGCTTTGCCTCAACACCTGAGCTGGGATAGCAGAGACAAAGTAACTCTTTTGCACAGCCCAAGATGCTACACCACGTGTACCATGGGCTACCACTTTGCTTTTGCCTAGAGCTTGCATCAAAACAGAACAACTTTCAGCAAGGGGGGAAGAAAAAGTAACTGTAAGAAATCAATTTTTGGAAATAATGTAACATTATGCCATTTTCCTTATATGGCCACTGGTATCCCATGTGGAGGCACAAACAATAGCCAGCTTGGCAGGGGGTGGAGTAAGAAGAAGACTTGGGGGGAAAAAATTTTATATATATATATATTCCCTGCCGGCCCTCACCCTCTATTTCCTCTTGGATTTCTTTGTGACTGCACTGAAAGGGGTCAATAGCTCCCAGCTTGAGAAATGCAGCTTTTGAAAGGACTATCACCAGCATCTGTATTTAAAGCATGCCTTTTACTCCACGGCCCCCCAGCTAATGCAAAGCTTTTAAAAAGCAAGCAGCAAGATAAACATTCAGGGCAAAGAAAATGCAAAGGAAAGAGGAGAAACAGTGCCTATCTGCCTTGGGCTTACTGACACTTTCACTGGAATAAAGCTTGACTGGCAAAGCAGGGACAGGGAACATAAGCTGCAGATGATCCAGAGTGCCATGGATCATTACCCTTGGCTTTAATCTCCACCTCCCCATCCTTTAAAGTACATTACAAAACCACATGAAGCAGCCAAGCACCAAACTGGAAAAGAGTTTCAAGTAATTAAAAACAATGGGAAAATTAGCACAGGACTCATTGAGCATATCAAAACTTTGCAATCTTCAGTGTTTGAAAATTTTGTATCTGACAAACACAGGCAACTTAGTCAAGTTTTAATAAGCTTAATCAACTTATCTTGATAATGAAAGACTGGACCAGTGGCTAAGATAATATTTAGTCTTTCTGTTTGAAGAAATACTCCAGAACAGCTATGGCATGTTAGAGCCAGAATTTACTGAGAGGGAGGAGGAGCAGGATTGTAACCTCCTTCTTTAGTGCCAGAAGACAGAGCCCATGTGGAAGGCTGGCACACGCCCAGTTTGTCAGGACCCCCAGGCTCCATTTCACATTGAAGCCTCATTCAAACATCCAATGGCAATTATATTGCAGTTGTTTTCTGTATTAGGACGTTGTTTTTAATTCGCTTTGGAAGTGGATGAATCCATATGTCCACACAAGGAATTTGTACAACTCAGCTGTTGCTGTATTCTCCAGGTGTAACCCGGTCATCTACATTCTGGCACTCATCTGCTTTAGAAACTAACTCTTCTCCCTAATAAAACTTTTCCAAATTTGAGGAAAAAAAAAACAGGGGAAATACCACAGAAAGATGCCCTACTTTGTATTAACTAACTACAACCAGCTATGGTTTTCCAGCTCAAGTTTATTTGACTTTATCTGATTATTTAACTGGAGCCTTTCAATAAAGAATGGTATGGGTTTAGAAGAAGCCTGAAGAAGACAAGCCTGAAAGTCACAGATGGAAAGGTGCAGTGGTACCTCCAGCAGCACCACACACAGCAGAAAGGTATTTCATCCTACCAAATTGTCTGGGAGCAAAGCCAAAGAGACCAGAGTATGCTCCAGAAGTAAATTGCCTATTCGGGTCACTAGCACTGGCAGCATATGACTTTGCATTGCACTTTAGCTCCCAATCATACCATCTTTCTCACAGGCATTCAAATACATTAGTCTGTACCTTATCAGATCCTGAATTACGACTGTAGAAAAGCTTCTAAGTCTGAGAAATGCAGTTCAGAGACGTTTATGGGGCTGTAATGAGTACTGACAGATAAGCCACACTCGTGCAAACATGCTTGCAACTGATGTCTGGTTTAACACAATACAGCCCTAAGCCTTCATAATACAGCCTAGGAAACAGAATCCCCCCATCACCTACTACTAATTGCATCTGCAGCGGTCAGGGGTTGAAAGAGAAGTAAGCAGATTAATTCTATTAGTCTGTACAATAGCATCCCAAGGGGACAAGGGAAAATCCCATCATTTAAATCAGGACTGGTAGACGCTGCTGGGAACGATGTTACATACTAGTAGGGGATTAAGAGTTTGGACTAAAGGGCCTCATTTTTTCTAGATCTGGTTTCCATGAGTCATAGCAATTAGAACTGCAAGGCTTTTGTGTTTGTTTTTCTTTCACTTATGGACGACCTGATACATCTTTCTGCGTTGAAAACAACATTATGAAATTAATTTCTTACTAAACCCCTTCTTCACAATATACATTCCTTTATTCCTTTTTCTTAAAAAGTTTTCTGTTTAAATTAAGCTATTTCCAATACAGAATTATTTTTGAACACAAGATCTAAGTATTACTTTATTAATACCTTGTATGTAACATTTTTCTTTTTTCAGCATACTCCTCCCATGCATTTAACCTATATTTATGTCAACCATATGGGCAGTCTTGATCCTCTGAAAGCACATTTTGGCTGAGAAATGTTCCCTATGCTGTAAATACATTGTAAGGTTTCATCCCTACAGACATGGCAAGAAGTGGTGACAAAGCCCCTTGAGCCAAATGAATGAAAAAGTCATTTGCTCAATCCAGTGCAGTCGAGCCTGAGCATCAGAAGGTCTGCCTTACCTGTGTGCTGCTTTGAAAGGACAGACTTTCAGGGAATTATTTGTTCTCCTCAAGAAGTCAGGCTGTACTGAATATGCATCAGTCAGGATCCTTCCTTCAGGTTTCTAACACTGTGATCGAGGCTGGTCAACCTGTTAGAAACAGCAAGGAAAATACATAAGACACATACTGGACCTGAGGAGAAGACTGCCACCTTGCTTTACTTCCTCCTGCTTGGGTATAGACCAACTCTTTCTTGTACACCTGAAGGAAATGAGGGGAAGCATCTCTCAGTGACCCTGAAGACCCCGTCAAGGTCAGGACTAAAGGCAAAATCTTCTTCCTTACTTTCCAGTTCATTAGGCTGACCGGAAAAGGGCTTTGACCAGAAGGCAGAAGGAGGACTGGACTATTTCCAGCAGAATAAGAAAGAAGCAACAGAGTTGCTCTGCATCTTCCCCTCTTGCTCCTCTGCACAGCATGAGAGTCATGCCCAGGAAGAGGGGCTGTGAGTTCCCAGAAGCCAAGTTCCAGAACAGAGGATGGAGTAGCGTGTGATAAAACCTAGGCAGATGTTTAACACACACACACACCCTTTCTGTATTGCAGGCAACAACTATGCACACATTTGTTCACCTACTGGACAGATGTTAAAGTACCACTTATATTGAATGGAGGGAGCCAGAAGTGATTGAGGATGGAAAAGAAGGCAAGGTGATGGAGTTAAGAGGCAGGTAAGGGTGGGAGGAAGACACCAACAGGTGCTCAAGGGGTGAAAGCAATAAGGCAAGCAAAAGAAGGTAAATCAGAGCCTGCAGAAAGGCATGAAAGGCCAGTGGGAGAGGAGAAGGGATCATGCCAGATTGCATCTGTTTTCTACTTGCAGCAATCAGCCAGGCACGGGGCAGAGGCGGAGCCATCACTTTAACTGAGCAATCGTTCCCGAACAGCTCCTCTCTGGAGAACAGCAGCGAGTCTGGATCTCATTCCCCCTGACAGCTCCAGCTCAGATATGAAGATGGCGCCATGTAAATCCATTTCATGATATTAATTCTCTCCTCTCTAGTCTACCTTGTTGCTTTGCTTTCTTTCCCAAAGCCTCTGCCCTGCCCAGCCGCTCCAGATCTCAGGGCCAGTACCAACCATCCATATGGAACACCAGGCAGCATCTCTGAGCCCTCTGCACCACACAGTGCTTAGCACCTCCTCCAGGATCAAGAAGAAAAGCTGGGAGAGAAGGTCTTGTCACAGCAACTCCTCACTGAGACAGGGCTGCAGCAGGACACGTCAAGCTCCCCTTCTCTGTCATGCTGTCTGAGGATGACAGCCATACTGAGCTGAACTGCCATTTGTCAATCCAGGGATTACAAAGCCACCTACAAGCCAGCTGGAAAGTGCTAATGTCCCACCAGGCCACATGAAAGGAAATTCCTCCCATGCTCAGGGCATCAGCCCTCTGTCAGCAGCTCCCTGCTCCCCAGAGCAGAGGTGTTATTTCACACCTCCCCAGGAGGAGAGAGAAGCTTTAGTGAGAGCACAGGGGCATAAGTGAGGAGTGCTCTGCACCCTGGACATTCATCTTACATGCAGTAGAGGGGCAGTATAGTCCATTGAGCAGAGCAAGGGCCCACCAAATGCTAACTGGGCAGATGTCCTCCATGTCTGTGTCTCCACTGGACTCTTTCAGCTGTGGTTTACAAGACTCTTCTCTGCTCTGTACAACCTGGCAATTCAAATATACACATACCAGCCACATCCTGGTTTTTTTGAAGGGGAAGGACAAATATTTGAGAGGTGCAAGTGCTTGTAAATAGAAAATGCACATCCATACACTTCTGCACAGGACAAAGTTCCTGTTGCCTAACAAAAGCATATCCTATTGAACATAGTCCTAGTCCTTTCAGACATAACGTATTGAACATTAATTCCTAATCTTTGAAGACAGTGAGGGGAAAAAAAAAGTTTATTTAAGTTTGTCAAGTGATCTGAAACCACAATATGGAAAGTTGCAGGCACGCACAGGCAGGCATACTGAGAGTCATCAAAATTTTGATTCAATGGCATCTTTAGCAGCAAATTTTCCCTTTCATTATGGAAGAACAGTCCTGTCCATGTACGCAAACCTCATTCATCCCCTGTTACTATTCCAGCTGATGCACCACTGTGACCAGAAGCAGAAGGCTCTAATATATTTAGGGTCACTAATAATGTATTTTGTCTTCTGTGTGTGCTTGCTCAGATGAGAAATTTCAATTATCTCTATTCAAGGAACATTAAGAAACACAAGATATATCAGGTCATATAAATCCTCCTCTCCAGTGGAGGATCATGCCTCTCCTTGTCACAGCCATTTTATAAGTTTCTTATATGGAAACTTGCTGGACATTTTCCTTCCATGGGAAAGCTGACTTCTCTGCAGATTTCTGTAAAAACAAACCCATGTCTGTGTGTAAACTCAAGGACAACAGATGCATTCCTTTGCTCTGTCTCCTGATACAGGAGATGTAGTTTTCTCTTTCTAGCCAATGATGTAGAGGTTCTTATCTCTCTAGCTTTGTAAGCAAGAGAGAGTCTTGCTCTGACATGGTGGAGGAAAGATGTAACTCTGAACGTGGGCACCTTAGCCCTAAAACCTTCTGAATAATGGAGTCATTCTAATAAATCATATAAGCCTTCTGATACTGGAGTCACGGAGCCTCATTCCTCACCCAACGCAAGACCCAGAAATCACCAGAACAAAAGCAGTAGCATGTGAGAAATGTGAATAAAGAAAATAAAAAGGAGGCTTCTTCTCCAAGGTTGGTGCAGAGAGACAGGGACGGACAGCAGCACTAGAGGATCCAACACTCCTCTAGCCTGCAGGTGAATCCTCAGTAGAGGAGTAGGCCCAGTGGACCATGGATCATCTGGGCTTAATACATTTTTAATATGAAAACAAAAATAAACAAAAGCTTAATGTGGAATTTCTCCCGGTTGTTGCCCTGGTCTTGCATTCTCCCTAATCAGTGCTGGCTGCTGTCAGAGACAAGCCCCTGGATTAGGCATGACCTGACCCAGGCTGCAGCTCACGAGTGCTGCTCCCACAGCTCTGCACTGAGCCCCTCACCCTTGGGCCTTTAGACACTGTGGCTCCTCAGTTTGATTTAAGGGGCACAACTGACTCCACTGGAATTCGGTTTCTGAAAAAAGTTTTCTTTTAAATCCAACCCTCGTCACAGCTTTCTCCCCACCTCAATGTTTCTATGCTTTGGGGCCCCAATAGTGGTATATTTTGCCAACGACATTTTTTTTCTTCCTTGTATACTTGTACAACCACACACATGGTTGTATAAAGCCACTTAATCAAGCATAAGCAACAAGAGTTTGCACTACATACTGACACAGACATCAGAGGAACACAAAGCATTCCCGTTTAACATTTTATGCACCAGAAATAACACCAAAACAGATGTAAAGCAAGCCAATTCCTCATTACTTAACACAACACAAATCTTTGTGCATTAAATATAAGTGAAAGGGAGCTATGGAGCTGGCATTAGCTTGACAGATGTTGAGATGAGCTGCACCAGAACTGAGTATCTCAGCCTGAAATAGTGCATGTTAAAAAGGCTTCTGCTTATTGTTTGATTTGTGTATTTATTTACATAGACAGCTTGCTGACGTGCTGAGAGGTTGGGGAGGGTGGTGTAGGCTGGCATTTTAAACTCTCAGCAGGCATTCAGCAAGTGGTTTGTTATCCTTTGGTCATGTCACTAGCTTCCATTTTATTGCTGAGTGGTAGCAAAAGAGGGGAGCACGGGAGGAGCCAGGATCCCCTCCACTGTGCAGACTTAACTCCCCTCCAGGAGCTTGCCCTTAGCACACAAGGCAGAGTTTCCAAGCTCAGCCTCCACAAGCGTGCTGGCCCCTAGGGCTCACCCTCCAATTTCTGGGGCCTCTGTGCCTTTGACACAGACATGAGAAGAGTCTCTGAAAAGCAAGCAAACACAGCTCCTTGTTGCATAAAAAGAGATCTTTTTTAACAAGAAAGAAAATTAATTAAGTGGGTAAAATCCCACAGGTTGGAATAGCAGCTGAGGAATTATCTTTCTATCAAGTTGGTAATGAGGACTAAAAAACCTCACACAAACATTAACAGCTTCATATGGGCTTATTGGCATTTCAGATCAGATGTGAGATTTGGCATTCCCAGGAGCACCAGATGCAACTCCAGTTACAGACCAGACTATGGGTAAAATGCATTTTACCCTGCTAAAAACAGTCTTGTCATTATGTCTGAAAATTAAAGGTACATATCTATCTACACAATAATTTTTTTCCCACAGAAATTACGCCCAGGGAGAATGTAGGTCACAACATCCAATGCCTCAAGTTGATCTGACTCACCTCTGAAACCTGAGTTTAGATATAGAAAGTGTGTGTGAGAGTTCTTCATGATCAGACATTGGCCAAGTCCACCCTCTCTACCCTATTGAATTCAGAGAATCATAGAATAAGCTGAGTTGGCTGGGACCCATCAGGATCACGGAGTTCAAGTCCTGGCCCCATGCAGGACATCTCAGGAGTCAAATTGTGTGCTAAGAGCATTGTCCAAATGCCTCTCGGACTCTGTCAGGTTTGTGCCGTGACGATTTCCTGAGGAGCCTGTACCAGTGCCCAAACATCATCTGGGTGAAGAACCCTTTCCTAATACCCAACCTAAACCTTCCCTGACTCAGCTTCATGCTGTCTCCTTGGGTCCTGCCCCCAGCCACAAGAGAAGAGAGATCAGTGCCTGCCCCTCCACTTCCCCTTGTGAAGAATGAGGTTTCCTCTCAGTCTCTTCTCTGGGCTGAACAGACCAAGTGACCTCAGCAGCTCCTCACACGGCTTCCCCTCCAGACCCTTCACCACCCTCATGGCCCTCCTTTGGACACTCTCCAACAATGTCTTTCTTATACTGTGGCACCCAGAACTGCCCCCAGCCCTGGAGGTGAGGCTGCCCCAGTGCAGAGCAGAGCAGGACAATCCCTCCCTTGCCCAGCTGGTGATGCTGGGCCTGAGGCCTCAAGGCCACTCTTACCAGGGCACTGCTGACTATAATCCACTTTCTGTCAACCAGCACACCCAGGGCCCTTTCCACAGCACTGCTCTACAGCCTCTCCTTTCCTAATCTGGACACACAACCAGGGTTGTCCTGTCCCAGGAGCAGAATCTGGCACTTGCCCTTTTTAAACTTCATCTGGTTGGTGAATGCCCATCTCTCTAATCTGTAGGACCTCTCTGTCTGAGGGAGTCAACAGCTCCTCCCAGTTTAATGTTGTTGGTAGACTTACTTAGGACTTCCTTCAAGTCCTGCACTCAAGTTGTTAATGAAGATGTTGATGAGGAACTGGGCCAGGGATGGAACCCCACCAGTGACCAAATGCCAGTCTGATGCCACCTTACTCCCTGTAAGTCTTTGTGCCTGACCTGTGAGAGCCAGTTGCTCACCCACCACAGGATGTGTTTTTTCAGCTGTGTCCTGGATGTTTTGTCCAGAAGGATAATGTCAGGGTACCAAAAGCTTTGCTGAAGTCCAAAAAGATGACATCTACAACCCAGATCAGCTGGGTTGGTTACCATGTTGTAAAAGGAAATGAGGTTTGACAAGCACCACTTTCCCCTAATGAAGCCATGATGGCTGTGACCACTGACTGTGTTGTCCTCCAGGAGTTTCCCCACCAACACTGCTGGCTGCTCAACTGTTAACACTCACAATTACTATTTAATGCTAACAAAATAATATAGGTTTTTTTCCCCCATACCCTGAAATGGAAAAACTACTCGATGTGGGACCAATGACAAGAATGGCAATCATATTCATGGTAGCCACTGCAATAGGGGATTCTACCACAAAGAAGCCATGTGGCCTACTGAGCACCATGCTGAACTGTGACAAACTATTCAAAGCTACATTTCAGAAATACTTTAACTTCCCTGGCAACTAAGGCAAAGGAATTTGTCCCCTCCCCCGAAAAAAAGAAAAAAAGTGAACTACTGGCCATCTATCCCAAACATGCCTTTGCACATCTTCCTGCCCCTTTGTTACTGTTTGTATCACAAGAGTCCCTTGAGGTCCCACAGAACCAAGCTTCTTACTGTGTGCAGCATAAAAGAACTCCCTGTCCAAAAAGCTAGCTGACTAAACAAACAAAAAGCAGGGGAAAAAAATAGTATTTCCCTTGTTACAGATGGGAAGCAGAAATCCAGAGAGATATTGGCCATAAAGATCAGGCAAGAAGCCAGTGAATGAACTGGGAAGAAAACATCTTCAGTCTTGAAGCTTATTTCTTCAGTGTGGAGATCACTGTTTCTTCCTTTCTTGTTCTCCTGGTTTTCCCTCAAATTTGTTCCTTTTACAGCTTGTAAAGTTCAACCTTAAAAGAGAAGTTGACAGGCTACTGATGCCTCTCATTTTCATGGTGAGGAGATTTAGGGATTCTGATGTAAATAAGCACAAGGTATCCTTAGCTGGCACCCAAATATTGCCTCAAAGAGGCCAAATGTCCTCCCCCCTTTAAATGAACAAGTGCTGGCAGGCGCTGTTTTGTGAAGTTTTTTCATATAGCTAATCATGGAGCCTTCAACTCGCCAACTCAGACCCACTCTAGTGCAGGTACTTCCAAGGCAGATGTTTCATATATTGCCCATGTGTTATCAGTCAATAGGCATGACGACTCTACCAGATGAAAAAATTATTTTGAAATTGCATGGAAATGAAAGATATCTCTTTCAAATGTTTCACTAATTAGCCAGACTTACCAAAGGCTAAGGATAATGGAGTATTTCCCCACTATGTCTGCCTCTCATTAATTCAAATGCCCTCTGTGCCCTAAACCTATTGGAAGAAGAAACCAACTGCACTTCTGAGTAATAGGATTAAATTACCTGCCCCAAGGAAGCAAGTTGCCTAACAGCAGCATTTGCAATATTAATAGCTACTTCAAATTATTTCAAATCATCATTTAACAACCATTACTACTTCTTCAGTTTTCTTGAGTTTGAAATATCTGTAGTGCATAAACAACAGTCAATCTAACTGTTTCTCAAGTTATTTTTTCTTGTTTGACTCAGAAATGATGCTTTCTGTCAGCCTGAATTGTTAATTTAGGTTTGCTATTGCCGCTCCCTCCTCTTTCCTTGAATAAAGGGCTGGCTGATCCCTGGGATACTGCAGCACAGCACTTGGGTTTTTGCACTCAAGCTGTCACTCCATTAGCTCTGACAATCTGGCAGTTTTCTATCCTACTTTTTAAAGGCTCTCATCTATCTCTTGTAGCTTTTTCCTCCAATTCACCTGAGAAGGCACATTGACAATTTTGGGCAGGATGTTCCCAGAATTACAGGAGCATCTAAGGGGAGGAAAAAACCAGACATTCAAGGCAGCACACACTTATGTGCAGCAAGGGTGTATGTCTATTATAGCAATTCAAACATCTCCTGGTAATGAGGGTAGTTTGGAAAGGCTTTGATTCCTGCCTAGGGAATTTAGTGTCATTTGCTTGCTCCATGAAAATGCCATGGGCTCCCTCATGCAGCCTTAGATCCAAATATACTTTCATGTACTACAGAGTTTTATGTATAATACATGTGTGTGTGATTCTGGTCCTTCAAAAGATTTCCCAGTGAAAAAGCTAATACAGAGTGGAGCACTTCATGGAGTTGTATAGCTCTTCAACTCTCCTTTGGAATGTGTCATTAGTTCTGCATAACTGATATCTCTGTTTTATCTTCTTTAGATCCCCTTTCTTTAAACAAACTCCAGATTCCCCCAGTCCCAAAAAAATGTCTCTTAAGTCCTGATTGTTTTTCTTGAAACACACCATAATTTTAAAGGGCTTATCAGGAGTATTTCAAAAGGGAAAAGCACACAAAACCCAATAATCAAGTGATAAAGGCCAAAGAGAAAGCCACAGTTAGTTATGGAAAAGGACACGCAATGTTGTTCTGTTATCCTCTTGAAATGAAGAGTTAAATCTTGTAAAATTCCATTCCAGTGCCTGCTACTCCACCTAAATCCTCCTGACCACAGTAACAAAGCCATTCTATAGCACACACCTTGGCATTTTCATCATGTTCTGAACATCAAGCATATGGTTCAAAGGTTTTGGTCCTTCGAAGTAATGAAACTTGTGATGAGCACATGAGATCAAAACTGCTAAGTGTGAAAAGAAAAGAAAGTTACTTTTCCAAAACATGGAGGAAACCACCCTCTCCCCTCAAATCCTTCTCTATATCCCCCACTGAGTGAGTCAGGTCTCCTTTCCCACATGTTACATCATTTCTGCATCACCTCAGTGTCCAACCTTGAGCTGTTCTTAACTACTTCTTCCTAGACAGTGAGGTAGCTCTGTCTGTGCACAGGTACAAGCAAGCCACAATAAAGTTTTGATTTTTGCAAATTGCTGAACTTAACTTCTGAATAAAGGCTGTCATGGAAGAGTACAGTGCAAATACACCACCTCTCTAAGTCAAATTAGAGCAACTTTAAAAATTATCAGTGAGTAAACTTCCTTGGAACATGCAGGCCATCAAAGTCACACCCCACACATGGAAGTACAGTTTAACTGGCTTGGATGGAAATCACACTCTCATTGAGCAATAGGGCTGCCCATGGCAGAAAACTGGGTAGAGGCAGAGCTGAGCCGTACAGAAATAGCTACTAGATTTTCAAGTACCAAGAATCAGATGCCAAAATGTAAACACTATTAACAACTTAAAGGCCTCAAAAGGGTTTGCTCTGTGTGCACAACAGAAAGGCACCTATTAATAACAGAAAGCTTGTAACTGGAAGGAATTAAGAACATACAGAATCAGCCAAAGAGCAGTGCAAGATAAAGAAGAACTCTAAGTTCCAATCTATTCTTCTCCCAGAAAACAAAAATTAAAAGTTGTCCTAAGAGCTGTGTTTTTCTTTTTCCCTTCTACTCTTTGTACATTAAAACAAACAAACAAACAAACAAAAAACCCCAAAGAAACAAAATAAAACCCACAAGAAACCCCCCAAAAAACAACAAACAAACACAAAAAACTTTCTGACCACCAATCTTTCAGGAAAGAACAAATCTGACAGAATTTTTTCCTGGAATTCAGTGTTAAAATTATGGTCAAAGCTTCAAATCGTTTCAATGGTCCAAAAGAAACATGACTACCAGTAAATGTATTCAAAACTCCAGCACATGTTAGAAGCATAGGATGAGGTAATTGTTTCTTCAGCTAAGGCTCAGTTGTTTGAGCACCTCATACCCATTTTGTGTTCCGTGGCATTCAGGAGAATTACAGCACATCAGAATGGACTGACTAGGGAGAAGACTGATATTAATTTCTTGCTGGTATCTTCTGGTGATGGTGTTTTTAAGGACTCATACTAGCTTTCATTACAAGGGCATCTTCCCTATTTGCAAATGTTTTTCATCTGCAGCTTTCCCCCCAACCCATCCCACTGTTTTTCTCTTCTGTCCTCTCATTCAGCTGTTTAAAGAGGTAGTAATCAAAAACAGTGTAGCATAATGGAAGTTGCAAGTATGGAGCTGCTCATGCAGTTTAGATCAAGGACAATTGTTATTATATGGCACAATACTCTGGAGATTCTGCAAAAATGCTGGATGAATCCCAAAGGGTCTCCCAGAACTGGAGAAATGAGATGCCACCCCTCCAAAAGCTGCAGAAATCGAGCTCTTTGGCTCACTGTCACAGTATGTCAGCAAAGAAACATCTCTCCCTAGCTTTTGCAGTTATTAATACACTTATTAAATGTGAGACAATGTTTTCTGTTGTAAAAACACTGTACTGTCAGAGAATACCCTTTTGGAGGGCTCAGGCAATTAAAGAAGGAGCAATTCTGAGCCTTGAATACAAGAGAAGGAGGGGTGCCAAGGGAAACTACAATTCCATTGAAATTGAGGGCAGAACTCTCTGTCTGCAATAGGACCATAAACATATCCCAAACAGATGTATAGAGGCCAGCTTCACAAAGTTTTAGAAGTGGTCAGTGGTTTGGGAATGCATCAGTACAAATGTCTCAGTCTGGGTGTTCAAGCCTCCTGAAGCAAGAAATACTTTGCTGTTTCTGAAAAACCTGGCCCTCTGCAAGTGTTTAAAATCAAACCAAAAGAATCTGTCCCACTCTCAAAACTTTAGATGTCACTGACATAAATGGTGGGACTTCTGCCTTGCTCATTAGCCCACAATTTTAGAAGTATTCCCAAAATGCTGCACATGCTGATATGCATGTCTTTTCAAGCTTGGCCATGTAACAGTCTGTAGAAGCCAAAATTCAACTTTTTACCAGCCTGAACAATAGAGAAGTTCTGACTCTCAGGTTTCCTCCAGACAAGTGGGACCCAAGGCTGTTCCTTCCAAACAAGATTCTGCATTCTGTTTTTCAATTACAGAGCTGCTTGCAAAGGTATGTCTTGGAAATAACCATGGCCTTATCTTTTGCCTGACCTTCCCCTCTGCTTTTTTCCATAATTTCAGCTTCAATTTTGTTTTCAGCATTTCAATAAAGGGCACATCTGCAATTCAGCATTTTGCACCAGCCTAGAAACAGTGAAACTGAGACAGGGAAAAAGAAAAGACCAACACTACTTGTAAAACTGGCAAAGACAGTGTGAACTAACATAAGCCTATTGGCCTTACAATTGGCAACAAGAGCTTTTACTAGTGCTTAGCTTTTAACTGCAGCATTCCACAAGAATCTAGAGGAGGCAATATCCCAACTAATTAGGTAGGCATTGCCATCAGGAAAACACAACAAGGAAACAACTGCACAAAAACTCTCTGCTGCGTTATTTGTCTTGGTCTCTTGGGCCACACAAGCACATAAAAAGGCTTCCAGATGAACTGTGGCACAGCTCCTAAGACAGCTGTTTTGGACAGACAGCTGTATTTCATTTTGGGTGGAGTTAGGTGTTTAAAGGCCCTCAGAAAGCAGCTCTTAGCTGCAAGATGCCAAAGAGAGCTCCCACAAGGGGAAATTTTGTTCCCTTTGACTCACCTGGGGAAAGCTGCTGCTTATAATTGATGATTACTTAAGTCAGCTCTAATGTCTGGCTACCAGCTGGCAAGATACAGCAATCTGCAGAGAGCTCAAGCTAGGACTATGGAGGAGCTTTCTACCAGAGAAATGCTTTTTGGCACATGGGAAGTGAGCACAGCAACTGGGAGAAAGGACAAGGCCTTGGGAGGATGTAAAACCCTGCTCTTTCCCACCAAGGGATGGTGCAATCAAGATTTACAGTCTTTGAAAGGTTTCTCAATGCTTGCACAGCTCCAGCCCATCTGGGCAAATTATCAGCCAACTCTTCCAAAGCACAAGCAGGTCAGTCTCAAGACAGTAACAGAGATGCAGTCTGCATATCTCCCACCTAAGTACACCTCAGAGTGAGTTTGCCAGAGTTTTCACATGCTGCTAAAGCATTCAGAACACGCTATCTCCTAGCTACAGCAGAAACCAGCTGCATTTAAATTAAAGGCAGGTGGGAAGGAAAACTAAGGTTCAGGCAACAGCTGCCATCCCAGGTAAAAGCAGGCAGAGCAATGCTCTGGCACAAATGTCCACAACTAAAGGCTTCTTTCCCTCTTGGGCCTCCCCTCAGGAGCAAGACAGGTGGAGGAAGCATTTAGATCACTTTGGGCTTTGCTTTCTCCGTGTCTCCTCTGAACAGCTGCCACAGTGTCCTGCTGGAACCCAGGGCCAGCTGAGTCAGGGATCTCCTTTGACTGTCCTGTCTCCACAGCTCACTCTCAATGCAGAGGACTCCTGTACCAGGGGTTAACTGGAAACAAAGAAGGTCAAACAAAATAATCAGTGTCATCTCTGCCAAATGAGCTGCCAACCAGTAAGACAAGCAAGCCCTCACTAAAAGCAATCACAAGATGCAGGAACTACTCTCAGGACCCAGGTAATGCTCCACAGGGCCCTTCTCCGCATTCAGGTCTTTCCAGAGCACTGCAAACAGAAATTCCAAGCCAGACAAGAAGCTTTTCAAGGCAGACATTAAACATTCATTTGTAATAAACACCCTCCTGAGCCCCAGGGACCAATGAGAGGTGTAGGAAAACAGAGCAAACAGAATCCAGAGAGGCCAGATGCCTTGCACTGTGGTTATTTGAATATGTGAAGAAAAACAATAGAAGTGTTTTCAAAATGGTCCATGTACTAAGAAACAGCAATGATATTTTTCATTTTGGACACCTTAGTTCTTCAAAGGCAATTTTCCCTTATCTCTGAACAGGAAGAGAGCATGGTTCTCACTGTTATTTTAGAAATGTGTACAAGAATTTCAAACATGCAGTCTTGTTTCCAGTGCAATCCTTTAGCTGAAATGTCTCCACATTTGCAATCATTTTATCTCTACAGACCAAGGGGCTGTTAGGGACAGCAGGGGGAAAAGGGATTTGTGAGACCACAAACCAAAGACTGGGACTCATAAGAGAAGCTGGCTATTGCTCATTTAATGGCTCTGGCTTGTCCAGTTAGTGTTGGATTTTATTTGTGTATTGATTTTATATTCATGGTACTGTGGATTTAAACAGAACTGTGGAGTCCTAGCAACATATAACAGGAAAAGTCTTGCAAAATCAGATGGAAGGACACATATAAGGCACTCTGCAACCATCACTGAGGGTGGAGGTCACTATATGCAGTTTCCAAAGAAAATGCTTATAACCCAACAATATAGATGTATAAATTTTTCATAAAATTACTTAATTTCACATATGCCAAAAAATAAATATTTAAATTATTAATATTTTGAGAGCATAGAAAGAAGATGGGCAAACACAGTGAAACTAATAAAAATGCAGCTGAGTGCATAGCTGAAGCTTTACAGCAAATTTGTTCATTTATGGTAATGTCCACTGTGCATTAGCATTTCCATAAATACTCCGTAAATACGATTAAAAAGGATTGTTTCAGTTTCTGCTGATAATCAAGTGCTAAAGAATGGCTGCAGAATAAGAATTTTGTAATTCAATGCAAATATTCGTGCAAGAAGCTAGATCCTATGAATTACACGCATTTAGTCAGGGAGCAGAAATACTATTGTGTGACCTATATGTCAAAATACGAACTGAATCGTGCAGCTGGAAGCTGAACACTTGAATACCAGCCACTGAATACTAAAAAGGAATTGCCTGTAAACAATCAGCAAACCAAGAACCAATCTGTGAATAATTTCAAATAACTTGTGCAGTCGAAAAGTTAGTAAGATATTTGTAGACAATTTGTCACTGGAAGAACTCACATAAAAATGTATTTTAAGATTTCTACAAATTATCATGTAGATATCAAAAGAGCATTTATGATTCATCATGAAAAGACATATGTAATTACACCAGGGGTTGAAAAGGCATTTTCTTTATTGTATTACATTCTGTAACCAATCAGGTGCATTAGAATAATACCTTTAGTTATAATTCTGTTGATCCCCTAGGTGTGTGATGGAGGCACAATGATGAAATTTGATGGCTGAGTAATCTGATTCACCCTCACCAAATCTGAGCAAAATCTGACGTCAATGAATCTGTACTTGAATGTACTAATGTCATTATTCAATCTCATTCCTGCAGGTGACCATCCCAGATAACAATTTAATTCTCTTGATTTGGAGAAGAGCAGTGGCCTGTGATTCAATACACAGCACAGCCCTCTTTAATCCTTTAAAAATTTAAAGCACCTGATTTGCCACCATTGTGCAGTTGGGAAAAAAAAACCAACCACAAGCCCTCCCAGCAATGTATTTTCCAAGAGCTAAGAGCTGCAGGACAGGGATCTCAAGCTGTACATGACAGGTATAAAAAGAAGATTGGTGACCTTCCTGCACTGCTAAATCAATTATTTGTTGAATGTACCACAATACTGCACAGAGAGGCAGCAAGCAGTCAACCAAGCCTCAGTCCCTCAGGTTCACGGCAGCAGCTCCGGATGGAAAATTCATAGGACTCCCAGTTCATGAGGAAAACAGCAGGTTATGGAATACAAGGAAAGCTGGCCCTGTTGAACTTAATGAGATCTACTCCAGGAGCAAAAGGAAATACATTTTTAGAAGGGTCTTATTCTGAAGGAAAATTCCTGGATCCACAGATCTTGTAAAAACACTAGGTTTCCTTAACCTCAGTAATAAAATGGCAGGAGCCAACTGCCAATGGCTGCTGCAGAGATTTTGCAGCATCTTAAAATTATTTTATCATTCTGCTTCTCTCATGAATTTTGCCTTTAATTTGATCTTCATTTGGTTAATACACCAGTTCCTCTACTGCTGTAACAATGGAGATCAGTACGTGACATCCTTTGTTTCACGCTGAAGCCTTTGCTTCCTTCCTCTTGACCTGAAATTAGGAGCACTGCAGTGGATGGTCCAAGAGGAAGGAATCACAAGGACTAAATAACCCATTTTGCTAAATCACAAAAACCAGAGCAGCAGAAGGGCGGAAGCAACCTCCCTCCCACACAACTTGAGGGTTTTGGGATTTCACATTGTGTCACATATCTTCATTCATTTGGGGTTCTACCACCTGCCCCTCCCAAAAAGTTTAGATCCCTACTTGTTACACCTCAGCAATGCAACATACCTCCACAACCTTCCACGAATCACACATTTGGGGAAATGTTAACAACTGTGAGACTTGCTGCATTTGCTGTATGTTTTACAAGTGGTCTCAAGCACTTGTACTGTTTCCTTCAGGTCGGTACTAGACCAGATGAAGAACTTGCTCTCAGGTATATCTTGATATCTCCCAAAAAGCAGGAGGGCAACCTAAGTAAATGGTTACTTTTTGCTAAATACTGCTTTTCCCTGCAATTGAACTTCTCCTTGTCCACATGAGCTTTACTGGCAGTAAATGTTGTAACAAGGACAGATTACAGCTTGCATTAGCACATCAGTGGAGTATAATGAAGCCTTCAAACAGGACTGATGTATTTGGAATTGAGAGCGAGACAAAGTAATTGAAAAGGACAGGAGAGTTGTCACAAGTCTACTATGTGTTTGGTTTGGAGTCCAGCATTCTGGAAGTGGCTCTGGCACAGATGTCCAGTCAAGATTAATCACACTTCTGCCAGCACTCAGCCAGGCTTTGGTGACATCCCTTCCCTGGACACTCTCTCCTCCTGTTTGGGTCAGCAGTTAGAGGAAATCTTAGGAGAACAAGTACCTCCTTTGGGCCTGTATTTAAACAAACACACAGCTCCTCCTGAGTAAATGCCACTGTCATAAAGACATCCAAATCATTTTTCAACATTTCACAATGTGTTTAAGAAGGAGAAATGCTGTCAGGCTGAAAAGCTCAGGCAGCTGGCCATTAGGAACCAGCCACACTTCTTGGGGTGACTGACTTTAACTCTTTTCTGTACAGTTCTTGCCCTGCTACCTCTCAGAATAAAGAGCAGTGTAGCTGTTTCACACGCCCCAGCTGCAGAGGCTGGGCAGAGTTTGCCCAGGAGCCCTTGGAGCTCTCCCAGCCCAGACAAGGCTACAGGCAAGGAAGATCCTAACCCCATCCTCCTGCTGAACTAAGGAGCTCTGCTGTCATGAGAACACCAAGCCAATACACCACAATTTTGGAGCCTCACAGAAAATGTATCTTCCTATTAAAAATGAATAAAACATCTTTCTTACTTCAAAAAAGGAACTATAACTCCACCAGGAAAAGCAAGTAATTCTCAAAAACTTTACTCTGTCCTAGAGAAACAAACAATTTTATTATCTCTTCTCTCATTAATGTGCCTCTAAGCTATCCCAGCTTCACAACTACATTTTCTCCAGCAGATGGTCTAAGTGATTAACATAACTTTGCTAAACTTGGGGAAAGTGTTCTCAACATGTACTTATTTAGTTTCAAAGGCTGATGCTTCTATTTCAGATATGAGAAACCACATTTACATGTTTAAAAGACCGCCTCCCCCAACAGTATCAATAGACCTAATAAAGGATCCAACCTACTTTCCCTGTCTACCTTATCCAAGAAACTGGCACTGATAGTTGTGTTGCAGTACAGCTCTTCCCACTGAATCTGCTTACATGTCTCTGCCGGCCTGTGTTCATATTTCAGTCAATAAAGGATGAAGCACTAACAGCAACAGCTTCCCCCTTGAAGCATACCAAAACTTTTTCTTGCTGTAGCATTTGTATTTGCTACCAGTACAGGCAGGATTGTGTCTTCCTCCTCTCAGGCCAAGTGCTCAGGGAGGAAGAGATCAGCGGGAGCTGAGCTTGCTCTCACAAGCAAGAGGCCTTGCTTTCAAGTCCTTTGTACAGTATTTATAAAGTATCAATGGAAACTGAAAGTGGCAGCTGGTTAACATCCTCTAACACCACTACAGAATGGTTTTATCCAGAAGTTAGCGAGAGGCTCATAATTAATTGAGGCTGCAGAAGGAATGCAGGCAGACTGACTAATTACCTCCAATACCCTGGCTAAGGCACTGGCTGTTGGAACACGTGTTAGTGGATCTCTCGTGCTCACAAGCAGTCAGGGTCTCTTTTTTGTGTCTCCACTAAAGATGCATTTCTAAATACCTAACACAGCTCCCTCAGCCAGAGCTTTCACTCTGTGTTTTATTGCTACAGCCATCGCTTTCCTTTCCCTCGCACAGCACAGCCTTGCTCAGAGCTGCCGTCTGCTCCTAGCAGCTCCAAGATTTACCTGTTACATTCTGACCAGCAGGAGAAATCAAGTGTGAATACCGAGGGCAGCATAAAATAATGTCAGAATTGACACTTCCAGCCCTCCGAGCTGGACATTTCCTTGGAAACAATCAGAAAATATTCTTGCACTGAGAACTTGTAAGGTTCAGCAAAGTGAGCACAAGGCAAGTGGAGCAGGAATATAAAAAACCCAAATCACATCTTTCAGTGGAAGGAAAAAAAAATAGTATTATTTAAAACAAACTTTGATATAGCATTGGCCAAAATCCTTGCTAAGGGTACTTATGCAATATATCAGCTTCTGATTTCTGCTTAACCTTGTGACCTTTTAAATCTGTACATGGAAAACTCTCTGGTTAGGAAAAAAGTAAAAGGAGAGATCAAGTCAAATATCTCACCTGGCAAATATGCAAGAGGCTTAAAAACTACCAGCCTCATTTCCCCAGATTAATCTGCAGTGCAAATGTGAAGATGCTAATGATTTATTTCTCACCCCTTGGCACCAACTCCCTCTCGGTCTCTTTAAGACAGAAAAATGAATAATAATAATAATGATAATAATAACAAATTTATGTGCTCTTTTCATCAACAACTCTGAGCTCTCCTTTTTGACTTGGTATTAAAACATGAAAAACAAGCTCCCCAGCCCCCATCCTACAGGGTGATCAATGATTCTTTACCACTTTTTGAAGATCTAAAGAGGCACTTACTACATTTATTATGTTACAGTCATCAGCACAAATTCTTTTCAAAACGTAGTAATCCTGTCCACGTGACACTTAACTCCCCAGTAGGTCCATTTGCAGTCAGGTTAATAACCTTCATATTATGTAGGTAAAGGAAGATTAACTCTGAATATGTTGAAACCAAATTTATAGTATGATACCTCCTCCTTTTGTTCAGCTCTATGCCCCGCTGGCCTCTACCTAGGCAAATCTCATTTGGCATTGCTGGCAAATGCTTCTTGATTGAGCATTTGGGATCAAAGAAGGTCTTCTCATTTCCTCCCACTGCAGCTCTGCTGGTCTAGTCTCACATTAATTTGTCTTCCTAGTCCAGCAGAAACAGCTAGCAAGCAAGCAAAAATAATTCCTTTCCCACTAGAAATTCAGCTCTCAAAAATTTATTTCTAAGTTCTGTGTTTTAGCCACACTGACTTTAGAGGGAAATATGATATTTTCAGAACATTTCCCTATTTCCAAACTTCAACAGGCACCAAAACTCCTATAAGCTAATAAAATCCTCAATATAATATGGAAGAGGAAACTCTAAATATTACTTTGCATTTTTAACAAAAGGTAGGTGTTTTTTCTCTCCTCTTTCTCCATCCTGAAGCAGCACCTAGCAGACGTGCAAGCACAGCTTTTTCTGCCCAAGTCAGGAAACCCTCAGAGCAGTGGCCTCCCCTTTGAACCAGAGCAGCAAAATTCCCATTAGGTATCAACAAGGTAAGGAACAGAAGCAGCCACCTCACTCCCCTAAGCAAGGATAAGCCAAGTGACCCAGCTGGGCTGTTCAGCAAAACATTCCCATCACATCTTTGCTCCAGCTTGTTCTCCTTGGGGCTGTCCTGTCGAGAGGCTTTTGTGCTGGTAACATCCAGGTGCAGGCAAGAGCAACAGGACTCATTCAGCACAGTGCAGAGACACCAGGAGGTGGTTGGGGAGGAAATGAAATAAGGGATAGGAGAAGAAGGCAGCAGGTCCTGAAACTCTGAAGTGCTTTATCCTAATAAGAAGAGGATTTTACAAATAGCAGCTATGAACCTGCTCAAAATCATAAGCATCTGAATGGAAAACATGCTGCCAAAAGCCACCTGCCACCACATGTACAGCTACCAATCTCTCCTCCCCAAAGGAAATGGGAGCCTTGTATTTCAGGGAGCCAATCCTATTTCCAAAATGAAACACTGATAATAAACAGCTGATAATAAATAAAACCCCAAATAGCCATGAAACACAGAGCTGCTCAGGGATACAGAGTCAGACTTCCAGCTCTCTACTTGACAGCGGCCACCAAGGACAAATCCTTGCTTTGAGTAGGGAATAGACTGCAAAAGCAGCCAGGGTATCATTTTTATTGGGTGCTGTCAGGAGTTTTGAGCTGGATTAGGCAGAACCCCTAATCCTTTTCCTCCATCCACTTCAGTCAGTTCCTGGACTGCCAGAGATCCATTTTCGAGGATGCCTCAAATGAGATCTGAGAGGTGGAATTAGAAGGTCCTTACCCTAGTCACCTCCTTAGATGACAGGATGCAAATTCACTGGCACCCTGGAGATGGACCAGATGAGCACTGTTGTCTGACACAGGCAACAGCAGGACTCGTGTGGGCTAGAAAAACAGAGGTCTGGGTAGACAGGAAAGAAAGCTTTGCAAGAAACCTTCACTTTCTGTTTTTCAGATGTTGAACAGACTCAAAATCCTGTCACTCTCCACCCCCTTCAAAACAAAGCAAGTTGGAAGGAGGAGAGGTTATTGGTTTGTTTTAGTGATTGCCTTTTTTTTCCAATCACAGTCCTAACTGATATTTCCTAGCCAAAAGTTCTTCTCAGATTAAAACAAACAAATAAACAAGCTCAAAACATTAAAACTCTTATCTTACAGGTTTTAGATTTTAACATTTTGACTTCATAGAATTCCACAGAAAAGAGTGTGTCCTGCTAGACCTCAAAATAATTGGGAAGAAAAGACTCAAGCATTTAGGCAAAATGCATATCTCTGGCTCAAACTAAACTGAATAATCAGCAGAGCTCCTAACCCCAGGCTGGCTGGAGGCCTGGCTTCCCTTAGCTTAGACACTAACTATAGTCACTCATTATTATTCAGCACTGGCTCAGCACAGACAATACACACACTTAGCATTGTAAAAAAGCAAAGGAAGATACTCTTCCTGCCTCAGTGGATTTATTTTCTAAGGCCATCAATCTCATCCTGACACCTGGTACACATGGCAATCAGCAGATAGATAACTGTCAAAGCACTGCATCCTTTTTACCTTTCTTATACCAAAGAGAACACAGCTACATTTGGGGACTCTTTTATGAAAACAAAGCTGGTCAAAACATTTTGAATTCATACTTCCTTCAAAATGAGAGAGGAAAAAAACACTCCGTGGTAATCTCTCCTGGTTTTCAACTCACTCTACCTGAAAAGCAGCTTTGAAGAAGATAATGTTCAAAGAATATTTGGAGCTATCAGAGCACAGCTTATGAGGAGCCAGCAGAGCTCGGAGCATTCTGATTCTCACTTGGTAAGGAGGTGCTGGTTTTAATGTGATTGCTACAAAAGCAGAGACAGGAAACCCTCTGCAGGGCTGCCATGAGGCACTCCAAACTTGGTAGATGCAGTTGCAAATGTATCTTAATTATGGGGATAGGATTAGGTAAATAGAAAGAAACTTTGCGCTGACTTAGCCAAGGTGGTGACCTTGCTGTGCCAAGCCTGTGCCGTGCTGAGCTGCAGCACAGCCTCTCACCTGCCTGACCCCCACGTGCCAGCTCAGTCCCCACAGCAGCCAGCAACTGCAGGGACTTGCTCCACTTTGTGGGCCACACCAGTGCCAAGCCGTGCTGCTAAAGCAGACTTCACCCCTCTTGGCCACAGATGAGGATGAGCTAAAGCCGTCATCTGATAGGGTATATAGGAATAAACAGACCTGTTTTTTTCTCCAAGATGTTGAATCTGTGATAATGTGTACACAAGAATGAAGGCAAGGGGAAATCTACCCCAAGGGAAGTGCTTTAAACATTACTGAAAGGAAACTGCCTCAATTCCTGCTTAAGGGAGCTGGAGGAAGCAGAGATCCATCCATGTATGCAGCCTCACTACACTGCTAAAATTTTCTCCATAGCTCCTTAGTTCTAACAATCAGATCTATCCTTTATGGATATAATTTTTGGATGCCCAGACCAGAGTCACAAACATCCATCAGTATGGTGCTGTCAGAAGGCAAACAACCTCCTGTTGCCCCTGAACACAAAGTCTCTTTTTGCCAGCAATTTTTCCCATTCTGTGGGAATCATTCACGTGTAGCTAACAGCTATGCTGAATCAACATGGCTGTAAACCCCACATATTCCTCTGTTTCTGAGGCAAAACATCTAATGACTTTATTTCATGGAGAGCAGAAAGGGATAGCAGAGTAACTAAAAAGAAAGTATCCTGCAACGCAAGGAGATTTCTATCACTCTCTGGTCTTTGTTCAAATACGTAGTGTAAAGGAGAGCCCAGATCAAAGAAAAGAGAGAGACATAGGTCTGAAGTTCACTGGAAAGCCTGAAGTTTTTACTCTCTCACAAGACACTGGATTTACTCCATGGGCAATTCCTTCTTTCTCTTCTCTCTTTCATCCCATATGCTGCCTCTGAATTTGAAAGACTGCCCGGCCTCCCCTGTAGCTTTATTCCACTTCACCCTAGGCAGCATAGGCAGAACTGAGTTGAGTTTGATGCCTGGTCTCCTAGCACAAGCACCATGGGTACTGGCAGGCGCTTTAGAGAGGCTGGGGAGAGTGGCTGTTATCCCCATCAGCATCTTCTGGAAGGGCAGTATGTCCTTTGGAGCCTGTGGGCACCCACATCAATGTGGCATCGCACCAGTGTGAAATGGTCAATTTAAAAGTTAAAAAGAGACATGGCCCAGCCCTGGCACACTCTGTAGGTGCAGTCAAAGGGGAGATAGGCAGTAGTTGGGCAGGTACACACTGTAGTCCCCATTAGGCAGCAAAAGAAGAGATTTCTGGACCCCTACCCCACCCATATGTTTGCGGAGGAAATACCAGTGGGTGCTGCCTGAGACCAGCCGCAGCCACCTGAGAGAGGACAGCCACCAGCAGAGTCCCCAGCCCAGCACAGAGCTGAATTTAAGGCTACATTCAAACCGTGATTCCAGGTTTGCTTTTGGATCCACGCACCCTGGACAGCAAACACACAGGGGAGTCTCTGGATGCCGAGTCCTGCAGGAGGCTGTGGAGGGAAGGGCCGAGCGCCGCTGGCCAGGCTCCATCCCCGGCGCCTCAAGCCCCAGCTCTGACGCAGCCAGCGCTGCATTGTGAGCCAGCGCTCTCCGGGGACGCGCTCGCATCCGGGCAAACATCCCTTCTGAAAATCCAAACCAATCAGTAAGCCCTTGCCTTTCTGAGCAGGCTGAAGCACACAAAGTTAGAGTCCCGACTGGCAGTGTAGCAAATCCAGCACTTAATGATCATCACGCCCAATGCATGGACAGCTACCCTCTAAAGGTGCCTTGAGCTGAGTGTGTGCAGATGAGCCTCTTTTCCTTCTGAGGGTAACAACATCCTCCAACTCACTGAGCTGAGCCAAGCACACCAGAAGCCAGGGTGGCAAATGACAGCATTATGCATCAGAACATGAATTATGTAAAATTATGCACACAAACACACAGGGGAGGAGGACATCCAACTTCTTCTCGCAGTTGTGGCAGACATTAGCTCTTCAGTATATGCTTACAAACTCCTTAAAGTCCTCAAAGAACATCTTCCTGGCTTTGCATATTCCTATCTCCTCCCTGCCCTCCTTTTCACGAAAATTTCTCATAGCAAAAATAGCCAGCAATGAGCATACACTACAGAATAACGGCTGAATTTCTGCTTGCTGACTTCAGTTTCACAACCCTGTGGCTCCGTTTGCTTTGGTGGTGTCACTTCTGCTTTGTGAGGAAGGGAAATCTGAGGTCCCCAGTGTGCAACTCAGGCACAACACTGTAAGTGTTTTCCTGTAAAGTGGTTCAGTCATATTCTCAGAAAATAACTAGAGCCAAGAGTGATTTTACAAGCTCAGAGGAAAGTGTCTCAAGCAAGATACAATGGCGTGGGTTGTGAAAGGCACAAAACACCATCTATACCCTTTGCCCTAGGCTCGATGTAGCAATCTCTGACTGCTGACATCTGTTAACTTTAGCAGACTTTCTGGTTTTAAAACAGATAAAAATGAGTCAACCATCTTGACACAAAACCCTACTTTCCATGCCCATTAAACCTTTAAACCCTTCCAAATCTTCTCTGGCAGCTGCAAGCATCTTCCCAATAGTTTCTGGGATGCCTGTTGGCAGGCTGCACAGCAAGCCACAGAAGTCTCTAATGATTCCTGTCTCTCTCCTTGCAGAAGTAAAGACAGATTAGATTTGTCAAATGGGGATAAGAAGTTAACGGGGCCGATAAGGTTAGACATGCCAAGCGATTCAGCAAACAATTCTGGAAAGAACAATTAGATCTGGGCTAACTAAGTATGATAAATTCTGACTTTAACCCAATTACTTACAATGATTTTAGATGTCTGGGAAGAGCTGAGCACTGCAGCGTTGCAATCAGTGAATGTGCATGAAATTGGGCAGACTCCCTTCCTCACTCCACCTCCCAAAGACACAGAAATTCAAGTTGAACAGTTTTTGAGAAAAAAGGTCTCAGAATTTTTCTAAATCTAAAAAACTCTCTCCTGGTCATAGACAGGCCTTAGCAGCAGGGAAATCAAGATCAGTTCCTATTTCTATTTATTAATTTTTAATTGCAGAAAATAAACTTGTCTCAAAGACTTCAACAGTCTGATGTTAGTAAGAAGCCAATAGAGACAAACCCTTGGTCTCCACTCTGTCTGAAGAAAGCCTTTTCCCCCTACAAATGTCATCAACTGGAACAGACAAAAGAAAATATTTGTCTTAGAGAAATGCTCTATTTCTTTTTCTCTAACCTACAATCCAAAGCCCCTGAGGTCATTTTCTCCTGCAGCTGGTGCCTCCCCACTTTCTGTGGCTCTGCACCATCACCCTGTAAGAGTGAAAGTCACCCCAGAGGCCAGCCTGAGGTCTGGGGTTCACTAAAGTCATACAGGCTTAATGTAAAGATCAAGGGGGTTTTGAAACCAAGACTGTTTACATCAGATTTTAAAAACTCTAGATGGGAAAAATATCCCGGTCTCTTAGCTGCTCACCAACTCATGATATTTAATAATAGCAAAGACAACAACTGTAGGTTAGGCCAAAAAGTTTCTCAGTCAAGTTGGCTTTGATGTACAAGTCTTCAATAACAAACTCATTTGCTGTTCATGTTTTCATGCTGAGGCCTTATCCAGAAGGAATACTGCCTCTCTTTTTTCCCAAAGCATTTTTTCATTTATGTCATGAAACATATCAACCTAGTTTTTTTCATCTAATTTAATTTGTGGTCCTGGCTTGCCCTAGCACCAAAATATTTCTTCAGTGTGTTGTTAAAGAGCATAGATACATTCACAGGAGCTTCAACAAACTATTGTGGAAAGGGAAGTTTTTGGGGAAATTGCTTGGAGAGGTTTAAAAGAAATTAGTGCTCTTTTATTATTAGGACTCGTAGAACATAAATACAGCTCCCAGACATTTTTCCTTTTTCAAAAAATTCTGTACTCAAAGAAAAGCCTTGAAGCTACCACAAACTGGCAAACTGCAGACCCAAGGACTATTTTGTAGGAAAGAGTATGAAAATATTTTTATTGCATGCATTCAGAGCTACAGTGTTCTTGAATTATGCCGGATGTCTAAAACAGACCTGAATGTAAATAGGATGTGCCAGTATGGCATGTGTTGAAATTAAATACACAATATATGAAAGAAAAGTTTGCTTCAAGACTGTGCACTCCTTTATTGCACCAGGATTACAGCACCTTCTGTGTATTCTCTCCTAGCAATGCTTTTAGGAGCCAGGGAAACTGAAGACAGTACAGAGAGCATCTGAACAGAGCTCAGAGGTCTCTGGCTGCCCAGAAATCCCTGCACTTCCACTCTGCAACCACATGCTTGGTCTCTGTGTACCCAGGGCAGTGCCTGCCAGCAGCCCCACTAACGAGCCTCTTGGAGACAGTTCTTCATTAGTAGAAGCAGAACTCTGTGTTTCTAAGCCTAAGTGACTTCCAGGCTAAGATAGCATGCAAATAGCAGTAAGCAAAATTCCTCCAAGTCAGCTGTGATACACCCTAAAACAGCATGCTATGCTCCTTAGTGGGTGAAGGTACACAGACTTAATTCAGGACTACCAGCAGAAGGTAAGAAGGGTTTAAGAACTTAAGGATGTGCATTTTTCCTGAAGAGTTTGTTTAAGGAATTTTGGCTGGCAAGCAGGTCTGGGAGGAAAATTCTGGATGGATAACATTAGTTGGTCTAAAAGATTTTGTATTTCAGTCATGGTCAGAAATCTATCTACTATAGAATCAGTATATACTGAGTTGGAAGGGAGACATCTGGATCATCAAAAGTCCAGTTTCTGAGTACCTCTGGGGTGCTGGGCAAAACTGAGAAAAGAAAGGAGTGCAAAACAGAACTAGCTAGAAGAATTATCCAAGAATGAGCTACTGAGATGCACAAGTAATGCATTATCTCCAGGAAGAGGGGTGTGGCATTAAAATGGTGTGGGAAAGAAACCAGGAGAAGTGATGAGTTAGCAAATAATCAGTTAAAACCTCTAGCTTTAGCTGTGAGGCACTGGCCTGCTCAAAATCATACTTGGAGCAGAGCCTAATACTCTCCAGCTGCTCCCTTCCACCATAAACTCAAGGGTATTAATTTTGACCAAAAAGGCTGGGGCAGAGTCAGGAGAGTCCTATGAAAGTCCTAGGAATATTCCCATGAGAAACAAGCTGAACAGGGCATGCAGCTACTCCTTCATTCCCCAGCTCACCGGGTGACATGGACACCGCTACCTCTGCTGGGAACCAGCGCAGCACCGCAATTATTTCTGTTCTCTAAACAAAGCTCTGCTGGGCTTGGGTGATTAGATGCTTAGAGCCAAGAAGCAGGTGGAATAATTTTGTTTGGCAGCGATTCAGATCTGGCCGTGCCTCAAGGGACAACAAACCCCAGCAATGTTCAAGGGTTTAACAACACTCAGTCCGAGGGAAATCACGAAGACCACAGAGTGGCGTGAATTGAGAAGCCCCCATTAGGCAGCAGATGTGTGAGGGGTTCTTCTGGTAGGGCACAGGAGGTCCTGAGAGGAGGGGTGAGGGCAAGAGAAAGCTGTGCTGGCCAACTCTGCCCCAGCCACCAGGATCACAAGCCCAGCCTGCCACATGTCCACTTGGTGCTGGCTGGCAGTGAATTACAACTGAGCTAAGCTGTCTAAAGCAGTTTCTTTATTAGTACAACCAAAAACTCATCTCTAGACAGCTTAGCTCCAAACATCAAATAAAGCTGATATCAACACCGAAGTGTTGAATTTGTCTATGCAGCCAGAAAAAGGGAATAAAGAGAGCAGTCTCCAAAGAAATTAAGCTGCCTGCTTGTTGTCAATTAGAGGAGCATTTGATGGCTCATTCAACAAAGATCTAAGTATCATTCTGCCCTAGCCCTAAATTCCCACACAAGGTATCACATTTGCTTGGCCCAGAACTTCAAACTTTGCTAACAACTGTTCCTGCTACATGGATTGTACCCATAGGAGAAAATTATTTTGGGTAGGAGGTACTCAAATCCAGAAAAATGGTGCTGAGGCTCTTTGGGCCTCTTCATTCTGCACCTTGTTTTGCTGAACTCTTAAGGACATTGAAGAAGACATTGACAGGAAAGCAGGGAGAACTACATTTACAAGAATTCCTCATAAGCACCAGCCACTGAAAAACAGACTGGAATACTGCTGCTTATAGGAAAGCAGAAATTAATGCTTTTGGTATATTGCTTTCTCAAAGGATTAGAATAACTTTCTTTTCATTACACATGAAGATTTATAGTGAGTTCTTATTCCCTGCAAAGGAGCAGGGAGTACTCCATAAGGGATGGACATGGAAACTATGCAGACAAGACTGCTGTTGGGTTAACATTTACTTTAACTCTAATTTTCTGGTGACACATACAAGTGTTTGAAAATAATAAAGGTTGTCAAAATATTTTCCATAATAAACTCCTACGCACAGCACATGTACAAGACCAGCACAGTTTCCTACCCAGCTGGTGCACTAGCTGCTACCAAGATATTATCTGATTTCTAAGATGCCATTGCAGCTTGTGTGGGAACTTGCCTTCTCAGGATGGGCTGAAGCATTGCCCCTCCTTGTCCTTACATCCCTTAGCATGCACTGTGTCCTGCACTCTCACAAGTGGCAGCACTGGGGAAGTGGAGGATTTGTCATGTAGGGGTAACTAGTGATCTCAAAGTTACCAACTATCCCAAAACCAAGGCAGGGGAAGGCAGTATAGCTCTGTAATAAAGTCTGATGTATAATGCCTCTGGGCAGACTGTGGAAGACAACAACAAATCACAACTCTTCTGCTTTACTCCACACTCACATGGCTACATGTGCAGGATGCAAGGCTATGGGGGATTTCCATTTTTGCTAAACACAGCAGCAAGACAGAAAAAAAAAGAATTTAAGATGTACTCTCAATTTGAGAATGGCAGATTCATTCCCACTACCTCCTATATCTGGCTTAGGATACAAGCTCTGGAACAGGGATCCTAAGGCTCTTTATTTCAGACCTTCATTTTATGCCTTAGTAAATCTTCTTTCCTCCTCCTTCCCCCCAGCCACCTCCCCACCTTTTATTAATTGGAGATATAAAAAGAGAAACAAACAAAAAAGTCCTCAAAACCCCATAACAGGGTGAGGCACCCATGCTTTCTGCCATAACATTCTCTAATTAAAACACAAAGCAGCCAGGGCTACAGGATTAATGAACATGGTTTCCTCTTTTCAAGTCTTGCCTGCTGACAGATCGCCTCATTCCTTCCTTGCTCTTGAACCTCTCAGGAAAAAAATAATCCAGTTTGCTTATCTTACAGTGTGGGGTTGCCATGGAAACTGCATCCCCCTGTGAGATGCTCTGTCATAACATTTCAGCACTGTATGGAAGGCTTAAAGACACAGCATCCTCTACTCTGAGGGCTCCTGAGCTAGCCAGAGTCTGCAGATGAGCAGCTGTCAAACCTGGTGGAAGTTGGGAGATAGAGAAGAGAGATAGAGTTGAGAGATAGAGAAGTAACAGTGGAAACACTCAGTTGCCTGGTTCTTTGCAAAAATCCTCTTCTTGCATTGGCAGTTAATATTGACCAGGAAGTTCTTCAGTTTGGTGTAAGGCACATTTTGCTCTTTGGAGAACCTGTCCCCTGACAGCCTGTCGAAAAAAAGAGTGCTGGCACCAAAACATAACCCATCATTCTACCATGGGGTAGCACAAAGCACCTCTTTAGTCAGGGTTTTATGTCAGATTAGTCTTTGAGCCCTATTTTCTCAGTCCTTTTGTAAGAAAGGAGGGGAAAAGTAGCAAGCACAATAATTGCCCATAATGGGAACAGGCCTCCTATAGCCTGCTCCTTAATTACAGGGATGGCTTCCAGGCTGTAATCACTAGGGGTCCAAATGGAAGTTCTCCAAGCTCTTTGAGGGACAGAATGTGTCAGTTGTTAATTAAACATACGAGGCAATTAGCCTCAAAACTTCGTAGTAAATCACTACAGCTGTGTTACTTTCACTTTTTCCTTTGGTGAGTGCAAGTCAAATGCACAGTGCATTTCCCAGGGGGGTCGCAAAGACTGCAGCCAAAAAGCATTCCCAAACAAGTCCTTTGTTGTTGGGTGGAAAAAAGTATCTGCAGAAAGCTTGTTTTCAGAAGTCAGCTACTTCACAGTCACATCCCTCATGAGAGATGGTGGATTCTGTGTACAAAAGCTATACACCACTCAAGCTGTCTGGTGTGGAAGGGAGCTGAACTCTCTCTGCCGCCCCAAATAGCAGCCTGGAGTTATTCTAGTACAGCAGCACAAGGAAACCATTCCTGTGATTGATATGGCCCATATTCCAGCATCAGCTATCCACTGTAGGTAATTGTTTTGGACCTTGTCAAGATTTGTGTCTTGGTAGACTCCAGCACGGAGTATCGGACCCTGTTGCTGGTTGGTCAAAACAGTTTGAAAATGAGATGCTGTGTTGCAATTCTTTGTCTATCTCCAGGTTCAGAAACCAGGCCAAAACCACCACAGTTGTTAAAACCCTGTTAGTGATTTATTCCAGTATTTGTCTTCGCAGACAAAAACTCTCTCAGTCCCATCAAGGCAGCCTGACGTCAGTGCATTGTTAGTCGGCTTTTTACTCTGTAGTTCAGTGCCACAGTTGGAGATTCTATCAACTACAAAAACCCCAGTTAGTTTCCCTACACTTTTCTCACACGTAGCTGACAAAAGATGCAGTAAGTCATAATTGACAACAGTAAGAACTGGGTGGTGACCTCAGCCCTGTTTTACTCTAACAGAAAAAGAACTTCAAGCCAATTTTACTCTAATATATAAAGAACTTTGACCCTTCCTTAGACATTTTAGCATGCTTGGAGAAAACACTTTGAGAAAACTCAAAGGAAAAATGGAGACGAACGACACATGCAGGCTGTAATCATATGCTGCAAGCTCCCCCTGGTCCTTGACAAAACACAGCAAGAGGAGTCAAGGAGGCTTCTTTGGAGTGAGCAGCCACTGGATTCTCAAGAAGGATCAGTGATGCTTGCTTGCCCAGTTCAGAGAACACAGCAGCCCAAAGGAGACTTGAGCCCACTGAAGGTTATGTAAGTTAAGAGGAGGACACACATGCCCTCTTGCCATGGAAGAGGATAGAACAGAGCCAAGAGCACGCCAAGTAGACCTGTAGTACACTTGAATTTAACAAGATGATGGATGACTGATGCACAGAATAGTAAGTACTTAGTGTGCAAGCCATTCTCATTTATTAATTCATTTCCCACCTTTGCTCAACAGGCCAGATATGAACAAAACAAAGAGACTTTCTCTGGCAAACCAGATTACCATGTTGAGCATTTTATGACAAAAACTGGATGCAGCTTCTCATCTCTTGTACCTCATCCTTGTCCTGGCATTGTAACTCATGTTTGACTGCCATCTAAGTGGAGAGACATTTTTACAGATTTTCTGAAATTATTTCTATCAAATTGAAAGTGAAATACTAAATATTGCTCAAAGCAAAACCTTTCAGAATGTATGCAGTGAACAGAAAGTAAAGCAAAATATTACCATTATCTTTGATTACAGAAGTCTGAGTAAAATTAAGTCGAATGACTTTATAGTGGATTTGCAAAGTCTCTAAAGCTTCATGCTCAGAAAAGGGTAGATAATACTCAATACATGTAGCCACACATGTGGGACTTTTAATAGAGTACTCTCCCTACTGTACATTGGAACAAACTTCTCACTTTTCTGCATTGCCAGTGCCATTCTTAATGTAAACTTGATAGCATTTGCTCACCACTCCAAAGAAAACAACCAGGAACTAAGAGAGCTTGCATTCCCTAAGAATAGAAATGCACCTTAATTTAATATATTTGAGGATTATTCCAGAAGGGAAAACAAAACAAAACAAACAAACTAAAAATAACCCAAGCAAAACCACAAACAAACAAAAAGCCCAAACAAACAAACACAAAAAATACAAACAAATTAACAAAAAAATCCAAATAACAAACAAAAAACCCCCAAAAAAGAAAAAAGAAAAAAAAAAGAGAAAAAAGAAAAAATAAAAAAGAAAAAAAACCCAACCAAACAAAAACCATCACCCCCCAGGACCTAAGGCACTTGTCATCATCCCCTTATAAAAAGGGGGGAGAAGGAACTTTCATCAGACACAAATTTTAAGCTGGGTTTCTAAATTGCATGTAAGAATTCCATCATTGTACAGCCCTGCCCAGAGTTGTCAGAATGGCACAGTAAAGGGGCATTTTCATTTTCCCTAACCAAAAAGAATTTAACATGAAACTTAAAAAATGAAAATGATTTAACCACAGCAGTACATTTAAACCTTGAGGGTCTTTGACATTCATGAAAGCAGGCAAGTTGTTCTGTATACAGAGGGTTACCCAAGAGTAACCTGATAAAAAACAAACCTCAAAATCAACCCAAACATCAAAAGAACAATCTCTAATTAAACATGCTGGGGATTTTTTTCAGCCTATTACTAAGGTCTTGATGATCTTTTCTGAATTCCCAGGGCTCAGGCAGGAATAATGACATTAAACATTCTGTGTGTTATTGGAAGAAAAGAAATAAGGGAGAACTGACACAAATTGCTTCAAATTCATCTTAAGATCCTACACTTTGTACTTGCAAAAAGGTAGAACTCAGTTCTGGTCAACTCAGAACATATTTTTGCTGCCAAATAAGCCCCAAGAACACTGTGGCCAAGGAGCTTCTGTTTTCTGGAGGTCACTGGCAAGGTGTTACATCATTTTGTGATGCACAGGGGGACTGTTTTTTGTCCTTCAGAGCTTTTGTTTGTTGGTAATGGTTCTGGACCTCTCTGCCTAATTGCACTCACTTCATCTGTGAAGAGAGATTTATAATGGAACATAATTTTGAGGGATTAACTTTGACGTTGGTACATGGCCCATGCAGAAGTGACAGCAAAAAATTTATATTAGCTGTTGCTCCTGCCAAAGAATAACAGAGAAGCTTATTACACAGGCAATCTAACTCCCAAATTAGTGCTGATTTTCACCCCATGGCACTTTACTGCTGTTGATGATGGGAAGCAGCAGCAAATATGAAGAAAAAAGCCATCAGGAACATAGCTGCCAATTTTTATTATTGAATGGGGTGACCAAAGTCTTTGTTCAGGTACAAATCTCAAAGGCAGCGAGAGCTGAAGACAGGGCACAAAAATTACTGGAGGAATCAGGGTTCTTACTGAAAGATTCTTGAGGAATTTCTAGTCCAGCATTTCTAATTCAGAAGCCTGGCAGAGCATCAGTCTTCTCCTTTCCTCCCTACTACTGAAGAATTCTCCTACAAGTTGTGTCCAAGGCAAAGCTGAATGCTTTTGGGACCCACAGCCACATTTTACTGGCACTCCTATCTCTGGGAAGCCAGAGCTTCACTTGAAACTTCTAGGTATATTGTTTAACCTGTAGAGACCTCAGTACTAATTACAATGGCAGCAACCACGATCCCACCTGCAAAAGGATACAGTAGGAACACGGACCTCCATCTAGAATTTCTCTGCCATAATTCTCTTGGAACAGCTCAAGTGGACACGGTATCCACTAGGAACAAATTGTGAACTGTTGGGCTTCAAATATTGCCAGTGCTGTGATTCACCACTGGTGTGGTACTACTAACAGACCTAAACTGCTGCAAGCAGTGAAGAGAAATAAATCTGGAAAAACAAGATAAACTGGGCCTCTTTCTAGTATTCAACAGAAGGAAGGAGGGTTCTTTAGCATCTGTCATTTGAGAAACACCCAAAGGCACAAGCCAGCCTTAAATATTCACGACATAATGTGCTTAATAGGAAGCAAGGCTAGAAACTCTGCCCTGGAAAGACCATGACACGTAACCAGAAAGTTTATATTTGGCTTCACTTCAAAGAAATCCTGACTCCCCAGATCACCTGAACCGTTTTCTGTTCCCTGTGTTTTCCCATGTGCTGTTTATGCCTCTCTGTAATTAGTTAGAAACTTATTTCCTCTCTCCTGACGTTTATGCTTTAAGGGGAAATGATGGAAGTGCCCTGTAGGACTCCAAGTGCCCACCTACACAAAATAGTTTCTGCTGAAGTCCTCTTTCAAAAGCAGGCTAGTGCCTTCCACAGCTCTCACTCAAATCAGCTGTAGTTCTTCCAACAAGTTCCAAACTGGAGCCATCTTAACTGAAATGGTGTGTATGTATGTAAATTTTGTCTATAGTTTGCACAGATCATCTGAGGATTAATCCAACCAAATAAAGATTGTTATCACAGATAATTAAAGACCCATAAAAATAAGACAAATCTCACTGCAACATATCTAAGAGGTTACAAGTAAAATATTTCTTCTTATTCTTTTATTTTCTGCTCTTTGATACTATGCTTCCTACATGGATTTGTTGTTGGCCTCAACAATAAATCTCTCTATGTAATCTCACTTAAAACTGTTGCTTAGCAAGGCTTGTTACCCCTATTCACAGTATGCATGGCTATTCTTATAGCTGAGTAGAACTAGTTTATAGTGAATTCTCAACTATCTCAACATCTCCAACTGCTCCTGAAAGGCAGCATAGCAGTTTGAGGCACTGAGGGAGAGATTTGTCCTCAGATCAACTCTGAAGAGGAACTCCTCAGTCACATCATGTACTCCTGAGCATGGCAAGACCAGGCTGACAGTCTGGGCCTGACAGCTCGGTGACATCTCTTGTGTTCACTTGCTAATAGAGTCTAAAAAAGCTTTTTATGGTAGCTGACAGAAGCCATAGCAGTAACTTAAGACAGGTTCATGCTCCACTTATTTTGCTAGTGTTTGTTTTAATGAAGTACTTCCATAAATTTTCAGGGTGGACCCCACTTACCAGAGAATGCCCAGATTAGACAGAGACGGGTACCTTAAAGGATTCAAAGACCAGCCTTGTAATTTTGCTAAATAGAAACTGTGAAAATGGTGGGTCAGTCCAAGGTCCAGCATGAACCAGCATGAAGGGGCTATAGACAGATATTTAGAGTTATGGCACCAGAAAATCATTACTGTGGACTGAATGAGCAGAACCATGGGTGCCAGGTGGGAGGGTGGCATTAACCAGGGCAGATGGAGCCATGGGCTGAGGGAGGAGAGGGAGCAGACACAGGGTTATATCCCGTGCTGTGGGCACTGCAGAAAGGGAGCAGGCAGGGACTGCAGCTCACCAGCCCCTCCAGAGAAATCTGCTCCCAGCCTCCAAAAGCGTGCTTTTCATAAATCAGCCAGCAGCTCCCTAATGTGCAACTTCACCCTCAACACCGCAACATGGGAAGAGATGCATCCAATCAGGGATGGCTCCAGAGTGCTCTGCCAGCAGAAGTAGCTGAGTAAATTACAACACTCTCCTCAGGATCATTACATAAAAAGAACAGCTGGAGACAACATCCTGGAATATGAATGGTTCACAAAGAAATCCAGATAACAACGCACAGTTAATGTAGAGCTGTGGTGTCTGATAACATGAGAGCCCATTAAAGGACCAAGGGGTGCCAAAAATATGCTTCAAGTGAAAAAACAAAACATAACCACACACACACACAAAAAAAAAAAAAAAGCAACACATGTAATGGAAAAGGGGCAAAAAAAAATTCCTTAGCATGAGGCTAGAAACCATACAAAGGGGCCTTCAAGACCACAAACTCTACTGCTGGACACTGATATCTGTGGCATGTTCAGCAGGGCCAAATCAAACACACCACAGCTAGGTCTGAGCAAGGCAATATTGCAGCTTTGTGTGGAGATGCAAACTCGAGCTCTGGAGGCAGTAGGATGGCCACACCATCCTATATATCTCTGTTTACTGGTTGTCCTGACATCGTTGTATTACTTGCAGTTCCAGAAGCACCTTTCTAAACACTGTCTTTGGCACCTCTTCAGTGCAATATAGGCAAAGGCAAAAACATCTTTTCCATCTCTTTCTATTTCTCTTCCTCTCTTTCTGCAAATCTGTTTCTCTCTTTGTACAAAGGAGTGTAACACCAGTTAATCCAACAAAGGGAAAGTGGTTACAGTTTCTGCTAAAAGGGACACTGTAGCCATGAAACTACCACTACAATTAGTGATTTGAAGTCTAATGGAGCAGGAAGCAGCAAAGTATGCAATAAAACTTTTAGAGAACATCCACACTAAGCACAGCAAGCACACATTAGACTACAAGCAGCTGTGGCTGTACCAAATTCAAGGTCCCCAAAATGACATTTGCTGTGCCTGAAAGAACCTGCCTCATTCAACATCCTTTAAACCTGATTGAATCAGACAGTTCCAGTGGTTCCCACACACAAGCCATGCAAGTTCAGCAGCTGTGAGCACTCTCCTCAGTTGTAGCCTTGCCCTTTGAGCTTGCTTTAGGTATCACACTCGAGAGCTCTAGAGATCCTCCAGACTACCCAGGGATACAGCTCTGATTGACCCAGACGTCATCTCCACAGCAACAACACCACTAAGGGCAGTACCACATCTTGTTCTTCCTGCAGTGCTGGTGACTGGAGCTGGGAGATGATATTCCAACCCAGAAATCAGGAGCACTCACTAGCAATGCTGGCTCTGGCACAGACCTTATCCACACAGCTCTGCTTTGGCACCTCCCATAGCAGCCTGTGGTACATCTGTGTCTCAGTTTTCTCACCTGTGCTACATGGGCAGCACACATCATTTCTGTATCTCACCAGAGTGCTGCATTACCTGTGGTTTGCTCACTTCTACACAGAGACCAAACAGCACATTTCCTCAGGTAAGCACATCAAGAGAAGTTCTAGTCCCGACTTGAAGGATATACGAAAAGTTAATATCTTTGAGTCTCTTTTATACCCACCAGCAAAATCCACCCACTCCTGCAATTTGCTTTGAAATAAGGGAAAAAGCACTAATTGTTCAGATTTATTTGCTGGCTAGAGCACCTAAGAGTATGCATTTTCTGCAGACATGTACTTGCTCTGTCCCAGGGCTTGGGAAAATACCAGTTTTGCTGGTACACAGCATTGTCTTTTGAAAAACTCACCACAGCATGCACTACATGCACTTGCCTGACTAAACTTGGACTTTAAACCAGAACAAATATATTGCTGTGAAAAGCCCAAGACACGTCTGAGCAAGTTATTTCCAGATGATTTTCCTGCGAACATCTAACAAAACTGAAGTTTACATTAAATATATACTAAGGATTTTCTCTTTCTTTTGAGAGCAATCAACATCCAAGTTCCTCTGCCCCAGAAGGTACTGGCACAATCCACTCTGATTAGACTCAGAAGGGGGAGCAAACAGACAATTACTCTGATAACAATCTTATCTGAGGACAGAAATGAGATTAGCGGCCTAACTGCAGTGATTCTTATCTAGATACACTGTTAAATTCTGACTAACCCAGCATGGAACAGGGAGAGAATTTCCCTATGGAGCCTGTTGGTGAGTAAAGTGAGGTGAAATTCTTCCCCTACTAGTCCTTTTCCAGCAAAGAGAATTATCTGTTAGGACCCAGTGGCCACGAATGGCACAGGTTCCAGGCTAGATGTGTTCCTGATATTGCAGGAGCTGAGCAATTTGGTCCATCTAGTTTCCAACTGTTGGAATCTTGTAAAGAGTAAAATTGGCTAGGACCCTTCCCTGCCAATAGGGAACAATTCCATCCTGCTGGTTCCCCTGTTATTTAATTTTTTTCAAGTCTACTCTCAAAATTCTCAGAAAGTACAAATTAGCTTCTCGTGAACTTAATGGCCAATGCTGTTGTGAAGTCCTCCATAAACAGTTTGGAATGTACTTCTGTAACTTGATCTCATTGTTTTTAGCTATTCCATTAAAATAGCCAAATTAACTCCTGTCCCCTGGGTGTTTATTGCCTTCACATCTCTGGAACAATCAACAGTAACAAACAGGGCAATGTGATGGGATATTAACAGAACTTCTCCAAGATAAAGATCCCAAATAAATCTGTACTTTAACCTCACAAAGATAATTAGTACAGAAACAGGACAGAAGCCTAGCTGCTCAGAAGGTTGTTTGTTTAATGAACTCTTCACATTGCGCAATTGCAGGAAGAAGTCAAAGACCAAAAAAACCCCACAGATCCACCAGAAATGCCATACCCAAAAGGAATAACAATTTCAACAGTCTGGGTAAATCAAGCTGGTGGTGATTTGAAAACTGATAAAAGGCAGAGGGTTAAACTTTCTTCATGCAGTATATGGCAGCATCGTGCTTCAGGATTTGCAGTTTTCTTTACACATCTATTTAGACTAAGAGGAATAACCTTATAAAAATACATAAGTAAGCAGCAGAAGAAATGAGGCAACTGCTGTCCTTCTGCTTTGCTGATCTGAATTCGCAGCATTTAGTTATAATCCTTCATATAGGAAGTTTATTTATACAGACAGGGATTTGGGGAATTCCGCAGGATTAGTCAATCTACAGCATTCGCAGGGCATGAATTTTAGCATCAGAATTACACTGCCTGGATATTCAATGCCTAGAGTAAATATTTGGGTTGATGAAGGTTAAACAGATTAGACAAGATGAAGCCAGGGTTCTCTGCTTATTTACACAGAAGCTTAAATATTGCTGCTCTTCATTTAAGAAGCCTAATTTAAAAGAAAATCCCACAAAAGCAACAAACATAATATACTTACCCAACCTGAAGTGAGATAGCACCAAGATTTCTATCACCTTCAGCCTGGGTAGGCATGTGACAAAGCCACACACTGAATCACAAATCTCACACTCCTTGGCCTCCTTATGGGAAACATGCAGAGGAAACAACAGCTTCAGCACAAGCTTGCTGCTCTGAGTTTCAGCTGCACCAGGGAAATGGGATAAACAACCCCCCTCCCGGTTCTATTCAAAACAAGAGGGAAGTAATTGGTGTGAAAACCATTTACAGTTCAGTTACACTTTGGTGATGTGAAGAGGCAGTTATGCACAAGGCTGTCTGGGACCTGATCATGTCCCTAAATCCTACTGTGGAGAGGATTTCAAAACATTGCCAGCAATGCCACTCATCAGCTTTCATCAAAATCAGCAATAAATTCCCCTCCATAACGGGCAAAGCAGAGTTAAACTAAGTTCAATCCTATGCCCACCTGCTTTATCCTCCAAGATTAGTGACATTTTTCTGTGTCATATCAAGTCCCTGATCCAAGGCCCCTCCACTGCCAATAGGTTTTGGATCAGCTGGTAAAGGATCACTTAGGTAAGCACTAGACACAAAAAGCAAAATTTTGATTTCACTCTTTGACACCCAGATTAAGACTGAAAGCAAAATGACAAGGCAGGTATGCCAGCAGGTACCCAGCTAGCACAAGCTAGGAGTTTGAGGAGGAGTGGCCAAGAATTCGTTCACATTTCAGTCCATTTGTTCAGTTTCGATTTCTGAAACAATCTTATTAAAAGGAGCAGACATTAAACTGTTTTCTATTAAGGCATCAAGAAGAAAACCCACTTGTGTCTAAATTAAATGCCTCTGCAGAACACTACTCTCACTTGCTGGATTTCCACCCTTCACTACTGTGCATCACTCAGCCCTGACCCCACTGAGGTTGTGCGTTGTTTACCACAGTCTCAAGAAAATTTGTGTAAAAATTTCAGACACTTTGGAGGAAGAATTTCCACCAATCCACATTTACTCTAAACAGATGTAACATTCCTAAGAAGCTCTCAGCTGACTGCCTTTGAAGTCTAAAGAAAAGGGGAGGGGTGGGAGGAGGGGTTGGGGGAGCATATTTTTAAAAAAAGAAAAAAAAAGCTCGACCTTGAAAGCTGCATTTCTTCCCTTAAAAGAAGAAGTCTCCAGGGACTCTCAAGCAAAATAAAAAGCAAATTCTCCAGATCCTTATCTCATGTTATTTTTGAGAGCATTTTCTTTTGTTCCTTTGCTCTTGTCATCTTTTGGACTAAAGGACTTTCACAGATGCAGCACATGTGCAAACAAACCATTCCCCATTCCACATCTGTGCCCCCCATGCCAGGCCAGGGCAACTGCTCCCACTTCAGCTTCTCCTTTTCAGGAAAAGCACAGTCCAGCCTCACACCCAAGCATGACAAGAAAAATTTCATGACAGGCAGCTTGGTAAGATGAGTTCTGCAAAGGTAAAGCACTGACCCAAAGTGAATTCCCACCCACAAAAGCCCTCTCACAGCCAGTCACGCACACCTGGTGATGGGTCAGTGTCTGGACAGCACTTACACAGCACTCAGACTTGCACACCAACAGCCCTGCACTGTGACCTCTCACACAGCCATGGCTGAAAATATTATTTCATCAGACACAGCTTACACTTACCCCAAAAATGTCAGTGGGGACTAAGTTTACTTTAACATGGCAAAAAGGGGCTGCCTTTCCTGTTTTGCTTCTCTCTGTCTGCTGCCATGTCTTCGGCGTTCCTCTCCTCCTCCCTCAAACTCAGCTCCTCCTCTGTTAGCCTGCCCTATTAACCTTCTCCATATCCCACCCACCCAAATTTGCACATTATTAAGCATCCCGAGCCTTTTGTTCAGGTCCTTAAACAAAAGCATGGCTACTGCATTTCCTGGCAAGAGGTGTCTCATTCCCAGCAATCACTTAGGGCAGCTCTAATAGACTCATTACTCCCAAATACGAAATCTGGGCACGCCAGACAGACGAATTCAAGGACATGTCCTTTCCCAAATTCCACAGAGCAAGATAAGCCTGTGAGCCTTGTGCTTACTTTATCTTAACTAAGAGGCTTCCCCCGTTTTCTCACTCAGTAAGAAACTAATTATTTGCCACTGAGGCATGGAATAGGTTAAAGTTTCCCCTGTCTTGTCTCAGTTCCCTTTGCAGATTAGGGGAAAACAATGAAGTCCCCGCACTTTGTGATATTGCTAATGCTTCCTGTGGGGATAGCAGCGCCGGCTGCAAAGAGGATTATGATTACAGTTTAAAAGGAGTGTGCACTGCACTGCCGCAAGAGGCACGGGCTTATCAGGAAAGAAACCGAGCTGCCCCCAAACTATGCACTTGGGACTCCTGCCTGCCTTCGGTTCTGGCCGATGGCTCTGCCTCGGATCACACAGCAGCTTATCAGGAGTGATACAGCAGAAGCTGCTCTCGGAGGGGCTGGGGGGATAAATGAGTAACGCTGCGCAAACAGCTTGCAAACATTCACCCTCAGAACACACAGCAGTGTTTACAGACCGTCCCACCACATTCATCTGCAACAAAACACCGGGCTGGCCAGGGCACAGCAGAGTGCAGGGGCTGTGCACTCCTGGCCACAGCTGGGGAATTTGAAAGAAAATGTGGTGGAGCAGTAGTAGCCGTGGTGGTGTTGGCTGGTTTTCCACAGGCAAGGCTGCAAATGCTTTGAAAAGCACAGCATCACCAGTGAGATCTGCTCTGAGCAGATTTAGCTTTGAGGTGCAGCTTCAGTGCTGCTAAAGGGCCTCTGTCAGTCTCAGTGCTGAGCACAGGGTGGACTCTTTGATGGAATAATAAGAAATTGCTGCTGTGCAGTCATAAGATGCATTTTATCACTGGGCCCTCTAAGGTACCAGGAGCAAGACACAAGTTTATTCACACCCATTCATCCATACCAGAACAATTTTTTTTTTATAATGCCACAGTTTTGGCCAAAACAGCAATCAAAAATTCCTTGACTTCAAATAGTGCTTAACCATGTGGCAGGATGCAGCTACAGGTCAGCATGGCACTTTTGTCCCCATTGCATAGTTCAGCCAGCATGAAAACCTGTATCCTCTTTGTAGACACATACTGACACATGTCAAGAGGGTTTTGTTGTTCCTGTTTGCTTGATTTTTTTTGTTTGGTTTGGTTGTTGTTTGGTTGGTTTTTTGTTTGTTTGTTTTTTTTTCCAACACTATGCCTGTGCTTTCTCTCCTCCAAGTAATTTGTACAACTGATACAAGCTGAAGTTATCAGATATTCTCCCTCACCCCTATTTCTATTCAGAAGGGTTTGTTTAATAGCTCCCTATCAGCTTGCTAGAGGCTACAACAACAAGCTATAGCACTAATGCATGTTCTGAATTTTTACAGGCTTAAAAATCCCTGAGCTTCACCCAGCATGGCACTGTCTCATTACACACTGCTGTTCTAAGCAGCCTTTGCCACCTCCCACCACACACCAGAAAAACCACAGACCAAACCTTCCAACCAGTGACAATACCGAACAAAACAACAGTTTTAACATGCTCACAAGGCACTTCCATGAATTGTTGCATGCTTCAAACCAAGCTGTTTGACTTCTGCAGAGGGATAAGGTCTCTTGCAGTCAGCAAAAGCTGGATGCTTCTTGCCAACCAAAATAAACCTCCTTGTGCTGGTACAGCTCATGCATCTCTACTAACCTTTGTGGTTTTTTGCCAGACTTTCCTAGGTTCCCTCTCTATCCACTGTTCTTTACCATTAATCTCTGTTGAGGAGTAAAGGGAATAGAGCTGAGACACCCAAGACTTTCCTGGCTTATGGCTGTTATAAAACGGAACAGAAATTTTCCCATCAACATGACCTCAACCAGCTTGTTCTTTAAGGGACTTGAGAGCCCTAGTAGAGACCTGAATTCCAGTTGGCCTAATGATTGAGATGCTCTCTTTAACTCTGAGAACAATGGGGCAGAGGTAAAGCCAATTACTGCATTGTTAAATTAAATAAAGTTACTGTCTTTCAAATTTTAATCAGGTCATCAGGTGGGCCCTGAGCCTTGGAAAGGACAGCCTTCAGTCCATTTCTCAATTTCACATGCTGAGAGCCAGGTGACTTAAGGTATGCAAGGAAACTTCATACCTCAGAAAAAATGTCCTGCTTGATGGTAAGTGTTTTAGAGATTACTAAAAAGATTAATAGGATTATTTGATAGCAGGTTCTACACAAGTCAACAGTGAGAGGAAAAGCAACCTAAGCAAGGAGTACCAGCATAGAAGGAAAGAGAAGCAATCCAAAGAAACCTATCTAGGTGGAGTTTGAATAAGCAGGCTTGAGAAAGAACAAATTGATAAGACTGGATTCAGGTCTAGTTAAAGGCACTTCATCACCACCTCTGCAGAAAAGTCATTCTCGTTATCAGCATGGATATTGAATTGTATGAGCAGCATTCCACAAGCTTTCCACTCAAATCTAGTCAATGTGTCTCTGCTCCTTCCACCCTCAGTGGCTCAGAGCCCCTTTGACTGACAGCAGCATCCATGATCATACTGCAGAGATCTTTGATACCCCCCATAAAGGGGGCCCATCCACAGGATGGGCTGTTGGTTTAAAACAAAGGAAAAGCAGACACACTTTGCCAGGCTATCACTGGCAGTGATGCAGATAGAAAATCATTTTGCAAAGGACAGCTCTCAGTGGTTGGACAGAGCCAATCAAAACTGCTATCAAAGAGAAAGCTGGAAACAAGGAATCAGAAGTAGCTATACAGGCAAACTTTACACACCTCTGTCCTGTTTGGCAGTGCAGCACTAAGCCTACATAAAGACTAACTTAAGATTTAACTGAAAAACAAATTATTTAAATAACTAAATGTCTGACTTTCAGATAAGACTAGGTTCACATAAAAATTGCAGCCACAATAAACAGGAGAAGCATCAACACTTCATGTTAAAACACGCTCTTTTCCAACATGGGCCTTAATATCAAATGCAGTGATTCATTTTAGGACCTGCACAGACTCAGCAATGCCTTTCTCACCAGTCATCTCTACCACAGCAAAAAAGTAACCAGGCTGGACTAAACTGACCACATCACACCCAGGAGCTCCACACTTCTATGGCCTCCTGAGCCTGCTTACCTGAAAGACATTTAGCACTCCCGACACTTTAAACTGGGAAGTGTTTGCTGCCCTGCTTGGATTTATCTCACTCTGCCTATAAAGAGACTTTGGTATATCAACTTCCAGAATGCAATTTATACATTTCTAAAATCAATCAGAATCCCTAAGCTTGTACAAAAGGAAATGAAAAATATTACTGTCAAACATCCATCAGACCTAGAAGCCTAGGTGACTCTCATACATTAAAGAAATTAAAAGGCTGCATTTGAGATAGTATATGCTCTTCCTATCCCTATCTTGAAAGGCTATGATTAAAGTGCTCTAAGAATGAAAATTCAATTTCTTTCAGGTCTTGCAAACAACATTGGCCTTGAGCTGAATGCTGCCAGCCTGCTTGCAGCCTTTGAGGAGATTAGGCTTTTACCAGCCAGCTATGAGAATCTTAAATCCAGTATTAATCCTAACTCCCATTTAACCACATCTTCATTGTGCAGCGAAAGCAGGCTGTGCATGAACTTGCACCTTCACTCTTCCATGTGCAATGATCTGTGTCACCAACAACAGATGCTAAACTTCATGTATGTTTAAAAAACACATTCCAACCCCGGCTTACAGAAAATCACAGCAAAAGAGAGACTGGAGCTAGGAAGAGTTTGTCACACTGGGATGATTTCTAAGAGATTACAGGAATGGGAAATTTTCAGCGCAAAAGCTTTTATCAGTCAATAACAGGAGATTTCAGTCCTGGCTTGGAAGAAAACAGGATGAACAACCAGGTCACAAGGATGCAGAAGCACCTGTGACCCTGACTCCATAATCACAGTGCAGTGGTGCTGCCAGCATCACCTACCAGTACCAAACCATCACATGACAACCACTGGGACTGCACAAAGCACTGCCCATCATCACCAGGATCATGGTCACTGCCAGGGGGACAATTTTTCTGAGTTTGTCATCTCTTTGGAGCGGCAAGAGGTTTTATTGCTTAATATTGTTCATTTTTTTGTGCTGCTGAATGCTTTGCCTGTTAAATAAACAGGGTTTTTTCCACTTTTCTCCAAGGAAATTTTTTCCTGAACCAGTTCGAGAAGGGCCACTTAAATCTGCTTTCTAGAGGAACCCCTTTAGAGGTTTTCTTCCAAATTTGCCCTAAACCAGGGCACTAGTGTAAAGGCCAAAGAGCCAAAATGGATATTCCTATGTCCTTTCTAATATCACTTTACAACAATTCCCTTTCAAATCCCATTATGGCAGTCAAATTGGACACATTTCCAGGCTGCCAAGCTTGCTGGATTGTCCATGGCAAGGTCAGATCATTCTCAGTGCTTCTTGCTATTCCTAGACAAGGAATACTGACCTCAGAGGCAAAGCAACTGAAAGTGAGGACAGACTGCTGCTTGGTCTGATATCAAATGGGACAATTTCAATTCATTTACAAAGTTCTCACAGATATTTGGAAAAAACATTAATATTTCCTGTGTTTAAAGCACAAGAATTCATTGCAGATGAAAGGAATGTTTCAGGAAACACATTCCCAAGAGAACAAAAATGTGTTTGGCACCATTGCCTGTTACAAGTAAAAGGACCTCCCTACAAGCAAGGGAGCCAACATCTGCTGGAAATGGCAAATTTGGTAAGTGCAGTAATTGCTGAAATTTCTCATCAACTTCAAAATCAGCCTCCTGAACTTCCCAAACTAAAAATGCGATGAGATTTAGGGACTATATTCTCTAAATGAAGGCACAGCTATAATTCCTTCTCCTTGTAACTGGCTATTACTTGTTGCTTTCTCACTGGGACTCTGCAGTGGAGATCCCAAAAAAGCTGTGGTGCACTGCAGTAACAATGGGCTGAGCATCAGCTGGGCTGTGGTAGCTCTCCATGAGCATGCTCATCCCCTGCAGATGATGTGAGGTAATTTAATTTAGCAGTGATGGAGGCTAGTTAAATTGAATTACCTTTCATTTGCCATAGGCTAAGACCACACACACAGACAACAACCAAAGCTCATCCAACAAGTAATTTGACTGAGTGCCTGGCTTCTGGAATACTGCAAACTGGTTCATATAGACTTTTTGCCTAAAGTACAAGCCAACATTTGAACAGAGAACTTTTTCTTTCCCAGAAGGTGTTCTACCCATCATGCTGCTACATGTCCTGGGGTAAGGTATCTTCAGTCTTGGGAATCTGGAAACACAAAGATTCTAGGTGGAAATAATTACTGCTACACCAAAGATTGAAATCTTTCAAAGCACAGCAACTCCAATGTTTTAAGCCACCTCAGCTTCTCTGAGAGCACAGATGTGTCTAGTATGAGCAAACAGGGAGCTTTGCCTGTTTACTGTCATGGCTGCATCTCTTACAACTCCTCTCACCTCAGAAACATAGACTAGTGCATGCAGAGAATCCACAGCCAACTTCTGAAAGATGGCAGCTTGCAAGATTTAGACTGTGGTTGCTGTTAACCAGCACTTCTGCCCTGCTTCTTTGCCCATGCAGTCAAAGGAAAGGAGAATTATATTTTTAGAACTATGCAGGTATATGAAAGAAAAAAAAAAGGCAGAAGACATCTATCACAGAGGGTGGCCCATTCCCTTCCAATGAATACCCTTTACAGACCATGCCTGAATATCCCACTGCCCCTTTGGCTAGTCCAGCAACCTGCTTCACAGGCTCATCCAAAAGCCTGACTCTGTATGGCACATTTCTTCAGACACAGGAGAGGATTTTGTTTTGCATTTGTGCTTAGTATTTAATCTGCAGAGATTACCTGCATACTTAATCAGAGAGGTGACACTGACATGCCATGTGCTTACACTCCACTGTAAATCCTACTTTTCCCACTGCCAACACCTTCATCATCACGCATGGAAGGAGGGATTGTGGTGGAAGAATGCAGCTCAAGTTTCCCTTCTCTTTGCACACACAAAAACCCAAATGGAAAATGCAAAGAAGTTCCACAGTTTAAAATTCATGTCTGCAAAACAACTATAGACACATTAAGAGACACCTGTTTATTCATGCAACCTTAAATTTTCAAGATTAAGCAAAAAGCACTTTTTGTGAGAAATAAGAATTAGAAAAAGGTAGAGATTTTTTTTCCCAGTGATCATGACAATTTCTGGGGGAATCATTTCTCATTAAAAAAAATATTGTTTGCAATTTCTAAAGCCACCCACTGAGAAATGTAAGAATTAGAGAGAAAAGAGCCCACTGAAAACAGCCTTTAAATATACATGAGATTGGCAAGTGAATTATAACTATCTCTGATGGGGAAAAATACAAGGGGATGGGGTGAACAGCTATTTCTTCTCACACACACACTGACTTAAAGTAATAAATTTGCTGAAAGCCAAACAGGAAACCATGGTCAACACAATGCTTAGTGCACTATGCACCAGCCATATCTTCATATTCTTTAGAACAATCCATGTTAAAACAGCTTTCCCTAAAGCTGGCTTCCCAAATGTCCTATCCAATTTACATTAGGATGCCCCAAGCTATACAACACCTCAGCAAACTCACATCAAATGAGAAAGGAAAAGTCTATTCCACAGTGTCTCACTGCTATCTGTTCTCTTTACCTTGCTCCATTCAGTGTCCCCTTAGTTCCAGCCCCAAAAAAATCCCTGCAGCAATCATTTCCATACTGCCTGCCCTTGCTCCTGCCCCCAGGTGATGCATGTTGGCAACCAAACACTTCAGCTGCAAAATGGAAAAGACTGATGCTTTGAAGATTTGAAATAAGCCGGCAGCTCATATTTAACAGTAAATATGCCTTAAAAATAATAAATAAACAACATTATAGGTTCACAGAAACCTGCAAGCCATAAGCTTAATGGCCTAGATAGCCCTGCAGCTCAGTGATTTGGGCTCTCCTGAGGACTAAAATTGCCTGGCTAGTCCTGATTAAAAAGATAAGCACAGACAGACCCATTGCTCTAAAATATTTCAGAGACAGCTAAAGGAATGACTGAGTCTCATGGGTCTAATAATACACAATTTCAGTTATTTATATCATTGGCTAGCCAAGTATTTACCTGGTTCCAAAGCAGAACATTAACAGAATCTCTGTAGAGTTGAATGAGATATTCCTAACAGGTCAAAAACTTCAGCCAAAAACCTAAATAAATGGAACAGCAGTTCCTCACAGATACAGATAGTATCCCCAGAGGAATATGCCTGGCTGCCTCCTGCACACACTTATCCAGCCCAGGCACTTTGGGCAGCAGCAGCAGAGCAGCCCCAGCACTGCAGAGCCCCTGCAGACACAGGGGCTGCTCAGCATCTCAGACAAACCTTGCTGCAAGCTCACAGCAGCCATACAGAAAACATTCCCAACCTGTGTGCCCACCAGTGTCCTCCCTGGCTTGGGATGGTGAGGCAAGGCACCCAGGAGAGCCAGAGCCTGTCTGGTGAAACAGGGGTGTCCTGTGCCACTGTAGGACACACCTGAGCTCCATCTGTGCAGGGAGGATGGTCCACCGTGTGCCAGAGCCCTCAGGAATTTACATGACTGGATGAGTTGCTCTGGCAGGGACAGATTTCCCCCACAGCAGAGGCACCCTTGGCACTGCAGGCATGTCCCACAAAGTGGGTGGGGGGCAGGAGAGGCACCAACGGGAGCTCTTCAGCCGTGTGCCAGCCTTTCCTGTAGGGTGCTGTTTGCAGGGAGTACCTGGCCTACACCACACCTGCAGAGGGGCTCAGCTGTTCACACAGAATTGGTCTATCCAAATGATGAGTGCATCAGTCCTCCTTATTGCTGGGAGAAGTAGCTAACAGACAAAAAGCAACTTAAAACTTAATTTCTGATCGAACTGTCCTTTTACAGTTGAATAGCATCATTCTCACTTCCTCTCCATCAGCTCCATATACTGAAAGGGTTAAAAAAGACAGGAGAACCATTAGCATTTTGATAGCTTTCCACACATGTATAGCATATAAAAGTCTTTAAAATTCATTGCACTGAGATAATCCTTGAAGTCTAGCATTTCCTCCTCAGCTTGAGGCAACCAACTGGTTTTCCTCCCCTTAATACCTTAACAGAAAGCTCCAAGGAGTTGCCAGGCTGGAAGCCTCGTATATGCTCAAGAAAAGCAGAGTCCTGAAGTTCAAGAGAAGCCATGTAAGGTGTCTGGGGCTTAATTAAGAAACAACTATAGGGGGCATCTTATTAGATGCTGCAAACCCCTAGAGATCCTGGCTTCTGTACATCACAGCTCACAACACGTGCACACGCTGTTTTCCTTCCAAAATGCTGAGCACACACAGCTCCCACTAATTTCAGCTGCCACAGAAGGTGCTCAGCATATCTCTGAAGAATGAGCAAATTAAAAACCTTGACCCTGATTCCACTCAAGCTCAGGGACTTGAGCTCTCATCAAGATCAAGGCTGAATTTTTTAACACTATTACAATCTCAAGAACAAAGCTGTGATTTTGAACTGCACAACTGGCATTAATACTCAGCAGCTCCCCACCTGTGCCTGGGATGTTGTTTGTTTTTTTTTACAGCATGTGCTGTTTTAATAACTCCAAAGCAAATTGCTTTCTCAAGGAAGCACCCGGGAGTGCCTCAGGGCAGAGTAAGAGGCCATCTCACTTTGTGCCTTTGATTAGGTTTGTTGCAGTGAAAATGGGCAGATGCTTCAGGACTACATCACTCCTCAGATACCACTAAAGCACAGGACTCAAGGAGTCACTAACTTGATAAGGGCTATTAGGCCTGATTATATGCTCTTCCCAAACACTGTTTTGGGGGGGAAACAGCCTGAAAAAACAGTCTGTTCAAAGGAAAATGCTTGTTATGAACCTCTGCACACTTCTAAGGGAATTTAACAGGCAAGAAGTTGACATTCCAAAGAAAGAAAGAGCAGCACTGAATGCACTGCATACTATAAGGAAAAGAAGGTTCAGATCTCAAGACCACCACCTGTAGTCTCTCACACTCTAATGCCTATCCCAAACCATGAAATATTGACTAGTTTGGATGACATAAAAATTTCCCTGCCCCCAACCCCATTCCTTCCAAAACTCCAGAAAATCTTTATTTTCTGTGAGAAAAAAACAATCAACCAAGCCTTGTGCCTAACCTCCCCCTGCAAAAAAACCTCCAAACACCTCACAAATAGAGCATCTTTCACAGAGAAAAAGTTGTCCTATCCAAATTTAGTAAATGCAAAATTAACACAGCAAAAAGAAGAAAAGGCCTTAGCAACATAACATCGAGTTACTTGGGACATTTGGCTCCAAGAGCACAGCAAAGCAAGTCATTCATTAGGGATAAATCTAGCTGGGAAAAATCTTCTTATGACACAGGAAATACTCCCTCCCCATTTTTTCAACCTGAGCTCCCTCTCCTAGGAGCAAGATTTGGATAGGTGCTATTCTCTTATTTTCTAGTGTGTTACAAGTTTCCCATAATACCCTCAACAATTCATTTAGACTTCACTGACATCAGTAAAATGGGAATTCTCTGCCTCAAAAAGGTGCTACAAAGATACAATCCATTTGCAACTGAGAGATGTTCAGATAATGTGGACCACACAGACACTCAATAAACAAGTGCTAGATAATTCCTGTGACATGAAACAGAGAGGCTGCATCTGCCAGAAAATTTCTGAGCAACTGCCTCATTCTGGTTGGCCAGTCCAGGGATAGTTCAGATGCCTGCCCAATCTGTTCCTTCAGGCACAGTGCACTGTTTCATTATCCACCAGTCAATCTCCCATTTCTGTCTCAGGGTGTACACAAAACAGCAAATGCTACCAGCATTGCCAATCCTCTTTCAAATGCATTTCCAGTTATTGGAAGAGTGACAAAATTACCTTATCATCAGTTCCAACAACTGCATCTGTTTCACCACCTCCTTGCTAGGCAATAGTATATCTGGACAAATCCCTGCCTTACTCAGGCAGAATTCATCTCAAGGAATAAAGCTCAGGGACAGTAGAACAGAAAGGGGAAAAGAAGAAACAAGCCTTGTCTATGAAGAGTTACCCAGGAAGCTACAAGACAGCCAGATTCAAGCATTTAATTTAATCATATACATTTAATCATATTCCATTTAAAAAAAAAGGTGATTGGTCCTACTGTTGCACTCCATAAAGAATCAAGGACTACAGCTGAAGATTGTAGCTTCTTGTTAAAGCACATGGTCTACAGATGTAATCTTGTAGGATGTTAAGGGCAACAGATCCACTACATGGCTGCTCTTGGGCTCCTTCAACTTTGAGTGACAAGTCCTACACAGTGACATTGAAGTCCATGAGAATACAGCTCCAGCCACAAAAAGGATTTTGCAAGCCAGTCTCAGGGAACAGCTGGAGCATGCAGCCCTGCTCTGTGCCATGGCAAACCCTTTACAGCACTATCCTAGTGCAGCCTGCCTTTATTTCAACAGGACAAACGTAGAGTGTGGCTCAATCATACATCTAAGACCTCAGTTTGCTGGAACTATTTTCAGACTAACCTATTTTTTTTTTCAATTCACCATCCCTGATTCAGAAGAAAAGAGTGGAGTCTTACATGAATAGCTTGATTTTCCCAATAATTTAGGTATACTTAAAAATGGGCAGAATTTAGACATGAAATGAATGCAAAGTAGTCAGGTCATTCTGTGATTAGAAGATGCAAACTGACTTTTTAGGGCAAAAGGTGCAGTCCTTAAAAAGGCCTCCTATAACTCCCAAATTACAGCTATCATTGAGAGCACAGTTGAAGGCTCTGAAGAAAGGTAGCAGCTTAACTTTGTCTTCCTGGGGATCTATGGAATCTTAGCAATCAGCCTCCTAGAGGTTCCTTTGATGACTGTAAGCATAAGCAAGACTAGAAATCTGCTCCCATTTCAGTCCTAGAGGTCTTAGACTTGATTAATTTAATAGAAATATTTTCTTAGGTCAATATTTTGTGAAAACATATTAAGATATTATTGTCATCTTATATTTTAAGATAAGTATTGCCGTCAGGTCACAAAAAAAAAAAAACAAAAAACAAACAAAAAAAAAAGCAAGGCTTATGGTGTTTTAATTTGTTCTTTCAAACATTCTGTATCTGGGGTCTGCATCTCTGCAGACAGACAGTGGAGCTCATCTCACATCCAGGACTGCTTTGACATTATATGATTTCCAGAGCTGACTGTTATGGATCCAAACGCTATGCTGCATCCAAAAAAGCTGTATGGTAGTCCTGGTTCTGATTTCCACTAAGTCAGGCCTTCCACTGCTGCTTCTGTGTGCTGTAAACACACCTTATGCCTCCTAATTTATCTTGAAGGAAAAGGAGGGGTGAAACCAAAAGGGCAAGCTCAGACTCCTCGTCTACCACAAGATGAGCACAAGTTTTCTTAAAACAGGTTAGTGGAGGCCCTCTGAGGATGAATTTGGCTTCCCTGAAACAGGAAACTCCCATTAATTAAACCTCAAATACACAGCAAGGGCTTGGAATTTTTGCCTTTAAGAGGAGTGTTTTGTCTTTGTCTTTTGATGAAGCTTCAACCCTCAGCCTTTTTTCCCCCTCTTTTCTAAAAATGGTAAGAACCGAATACAAAGTAAAGGCAGAGTGGCATTCCTATATAATCAGAACTGGAGCGTGCACCTCAATTCTGCAATCCCACCTTTTACAACAGAGGGATCCCCCTTGGCAGCCAAGCAGCACAGAGCACATCAAGAAAGGATCAAGACAGGACTGCTTTCTCCTCCTCTCCACAAAACACAAGGAAAGAAGAAATTGGAAGAAAGAGGCCTGTTACTGAAACCATGAGCTAGCGTTGCCTTTGCTGAGCTTGCTGCAATCAAACCAGCACAAGAGTGTTTCATGCTGTTCCAGGCAGCTCCTCTCTTGCCCTAAGCATTGTTTTTCCTACCCTGCCCAACAACAATGGCCCGGGCACAAACATATCAACACTGTTCCGCTGTATTTTCCTTGGCTGCTTAAGGTGATTTTCTAATAATATTCGTCAGAGGCATCAGTGGTTTAGGAGTTATATATCCTTGTACAGCCTTGACTCTGACAAAATACAGCAGCAGTGCTTCAGGGTCAGTCTTTCCCCTCCTGATTGCTTTGCCAAGGTCCTCAGGGATTCTTTGCTCCACTCCATAAGAGCTCATCCAGGGGAGACACTAACCTGCAGAACCAGTGAGGAAAGACAGTAAAACCATCGAAGAAGACACAAGGACACCTGGATGGGAACTCAGTTTTTGGAGGGAACCACATTTTAAATATTTTTTTATTTCACATAGGGACGAAAATTTAGAATACACCTTGGAATCCTTCATACATAAATACATGTGCTCTGGAACAGCAGTTCTGTGGTTAGAACAGGTATTTCTGGCATGTGGGAAACTTGCTTTCAGGACCCTGTTTTGGATTCGTGACAGCATCAGTGAAAAACCCAAACCACTTGGCTCCTATCTGTTTGACTAAGAAATTCTATCCTATATGCAAGAAATTCACTAAGGAGAACAAAGTGGAGACCAATCCTTTCCCACAAAGCAGTAATGGTTTCAATAAATCAGCATCTTCTGCAGGCAAATTGTTTCCTTGAAGACTCCTAGCCAGTCCTAGCCTCAAGTAGCAACCAGTGTGGTTTCTGCTGAAGACACAAGCCTGGAAGCAGCCCACCCAACAGAGGTTCTGCTTAGGAACACCTTGTCTCCCCTGAGTAGGGCCACTGCAACACGGTGTAGAAAAAACAAAGCTTCATAAAATTTGCCCTGATAACTCAGGATTCTGTGTTTTTCTCCTACTCCAGCATCTTGCATCGTTAAACAGAGGGAAGAGGTATGGTGGGAAAACCTCACGCTCTCAGTTCATGTTTACTTTATTCATTCCTTAGTCTGGGACAGTAAAAATGTTGCTGATACCCAGAAGAGCATGTGCATGTGTGTGTGTGTGTGTGGCAAAAGCTTGGGAGCCTGGGCTGTATATTATGTGGTTAATTTTACTCACAGGGGCAGACAGCATCTTTTTCTTCTGTAGCTCTAAGAAGAAGTAAACCTGTCTCTACAAGGAATTCAAAGCAAACACAGAAATATCACAGATGTATGTCAAAGTTTGTCTTGCTGATTTAAGACACTTCCTATGAAACGGCTTGAAAGAATCTCCAAAAGTACAGTCTTCTTAAACTGTGTCCTCCAGAAAGAATGGTTTTCTACTTCTGAACACAGCATTTTTTATGTGCAGTACAGGATTACCCTATATAGGTCACTGACACTCCATGGAAACCTAGATAAATAGCTCTATTCCCACACTAAATTTTGTTGGCTTCTCTTCCTTTATTGCTAAGAATATTTCAACTGGAACAACATATTTGTGCCTTTGAGGTTCTCTGTTCCTGCTGCCACTTCCCCACCTGGAGCTATAATCCTATGCTTGTCACAAACCCAGCCACTGCTTCAGAACTTATTACAGCTCCAATCTGCAGATTATAGCAACTTCTAATAGGGGATAAGCAGCAGGAAAAGGTGAGTTTAAGCTGCAAAGAACCTGCTGGTTCAAAGAGCCCTATTATTAATATTTATTATTTTTAAGCATTCATTGAGTGCTGTAGAAGATAAAAGAATGAATTGAAAGCAAGAACCAAGGAACCAAGTTTATATAAGACAAGACAATGGGAAAGCTTAAAGAATAAGTGCAGTGTCTGGGGAGGAGGGAAGCCAAAGAAAAAGTAGTAACAGCAATGGGGGAAAAAGCCACACCTTTTATCAGCACAGTGTTCCTAACATTTGTAAGTATGAAGAGAATTAAAGAATTCTTCAGTGTCTAATCAGAACTGTTGTCCATAGGGGACCTTCTGACCATTATTACAAGGTATTGGCATATCTTTAAAGAATGGAGTTTTGATGTGTTTAAGTGAGTTTTGATTTAAAGAATGTGTTGAGGAGAGGGGGGTGGAAAACAGCAAAAGGAAATGCAACTGGTGTTAGGGAAAAATCCATCCCTGGACAGGTGCTTTACAGAGCTGCAAATAAATCCATTTAGATTTTGTGTAAAGGGTTAGACTGAGGCATAATTCTCACTCATGTCCCTCCATTACAGGCAAATTTCTCCTCTTTCCCACAAACCCCTTGTGCCTGTTGCCAAAGGTCTCCCAGCTGATACTTCTCTTCCCTAACAGAGATGGAAGCTCATGGCTTACACCATTTCAAACCTTCCCACTTCCAAACAAGAACCCACGACATTTCACAGTTCCAATGCACTTTAGCAAGATTAGCTAACAAGAACGTTCATCATACCCACATGCTGAGGGTACTGTCTTCATTTTCACAGCTGGTGAAACAGATGCTCAGAAAAGCAGCACAACTTTCCCACAGCTAAGGAGTGTCTACAGCAGGCTGATGTTAGGAATGCTGGCATTCACCCACCTCAGTTCTGAGCACTAAAATCCGTGGTAGCACTTGGGAGTGAGAGTCCAACCACCCACCCAAAGCCCTCTGCTCCCCAAGGCTACTGCAGAGCTTCAAAGCACTTCCCAAAGAGCATCACATTACAGAAATACTGTAAGAAATCCACTACAAACTGAAACTTGGAACTATCTGCAGCAGCATTAACAAAGAAAATTAATGTTTTTAAACCAGCTCTGACTCTTCTCCTGCCAAACCTTCCCCACTGCAGTATCAAAATATGAACACACAAAATGCAAAGCCTGAAACCTTCTGCTCCCTTCAGCACAGTGAGGAGATAGAATAAGACTTCCAAGAGACTGGCTGGATTAAGCAGATTTTTTTCTTTTGTTTCGTGTCTTCTCTGTTTTTTCTTTCTTAATCGCATCAGAATGCTGTTCCTGACTGATGTTTCCCTTAACACTTAAAAGAAGAAAAACAGTTCTTAATTAACAAAGCATCACTGTAAGCTGAAATCCTTATCAGTTTTGCAGTTTTTTTCAAATCCTACGAACCCAGAGCAATTTGTCACACCAGCAATGTATTACATTGTCAATTCTCAGGCTGCCAAAGCAAAGAGATCTTTTGGTGCTTCCAGGATTGTGCCTCAAGCACTTCCAGAATTATCTCTCAGTTTTCCCTGTATCTTATTCTGAAAAACAGCTTGGTGTAACTCTAGAAGATCCCTGTTACATGTCATATTCCCACTGGAAGGAAAAGTTTTGTTGATCAACACACAATAAGCACCTCATCCTAAGCAGCTTTGAGAATCCCCTCTGACATTAACAGGAAAAAAGGGTATTCAGCAGTTCATATATACATCATATCCAAAGTTCACCCCTCTCAATGACATTCTGAGACATTCAATCCTTTATTTGCCATTATTTCTCATACATGTCCACATTATACCCACCACATTATTATCACCATTAAGCTCCATCAATTTTTATCAGCAAGACTAACATTAAAACACATTCTTATCTCAGATGACTGCAGAAATAAGCACATCAACAACAATGACAGTGACTCCCATTGCAAAATCCACTGAATTTCCATTCAGTGGAAACTCCATTGTCTCATTTATACTGGCAACAGGTTTTGAGGACTTTGTCTGAGAGATACACACAGGTCCCAAAGACTTCCACAGGAAACAGGTTCTCAGCAGGCCTGAGAAAGCAAACCAGTACAGGCACAAGATCCCTCTGTACAAGAAGATCTGGTTTATTTTCACTCCACAAGAAAATGAGATGTGCCATCAAGTGAGCCAAGAACAAACTCCATCATTGCTTTCCCAGCATAAAGTGTTCCAGTTCAGTGCCCTGTGAGGTCCATGTCCCAGGAACAGGCAAAGTGCCAGTCAGTTCATTTGCACCATTTTTCCTGAAGAAAAGACACCATAATTTAGTGCAATGTTTATTACTCTAGAACTCTCTCCTCACAGACTGCCTTACACTGAGCTTTCTGTAAGGAGTAAATATAGTAACTGTTTCCATAATAATATTAAAAATACCCCAACAGATCAAATTCAACAGATGAAACAGGGCCATAAATACGTATGTCTAGCAACGTGACCAAAATCACCCTTCTCCAAACTGGGCATTGGGCCATGAAAAGAAAGCTGCTAGCATTACAATTTCAGTGTTGAGCCTCAGGAGCAGCACAGAGCTGCAGAAACAGTCAGTACAGTAATCATGCACAATGTACATAACCCGAGCTGCAGCCAGGGCCTCTGAGCTCCTGAGCCCCTGCCAAGCTGTGCCACTGACCCACAGTCAACAAGCCACCATACAGTCCCATACCCCATCCCACTCATCTGTCTTGTGGGCTTCCCAGACGTCTGGGATAGCATAAGATGTATTTAAAGCTGTTTACAACTCAAGTGAGGAGTCTGAGAAAATATAGGAGCTGTTATTATCTCTGCTGTACTACACGACTTTCCACATTGGCAGTTTGGTTTAGTTCCACTTCCTTGGGATCAAAAACCACTATAAGGTTTTTTCCTAACAGTAACACCACAGCAACAGGAGTAAAGAGGGTACTGGTTATGCTGCTTCCAGAAGACTATCCAGGGCAAACTCCAGATCACACTAGGCACCACAGATGACCCAACAAAGCCCTTCTCTAACACAGCCATGCACCAACTAAATGAGGGCAAGAGAGGCAGGAATAGAGACAAACTAAACACAGTCCACCAGAAGTTCAGCTATTAAGCAAACTCAGACCTAAACCCTATTTTGTGAATACATAATAATGCAGCATTTTGATAACCAAGTAGTATCAAGCACATGGATGAGATTCAGTTTCAGCACTATTTATTTCATCAAAAGCATCCTCTCTTTCTGCCTGAAGTGACAGACTGGTCTAAAAAATCTGAACTCCAGTTGGGTTTAAAAATTGACTCTTCAACAGTGATTTTTAATTTACTTCTCAATAAACAGGAAACTTCCATCTTAGACCAGGTTTATTTAGTAAATACATAGCAAGGAGAAGATCCTGATAGCAACAAATTAATAAAGGCCAAAACACAAGAATCCCCAGAGACTTATCAGTCATTGGAGTCCTTGTTGGAAGGACTCCTGACACAGTCAGGAAGATTGCTGTGCAGAAAAAAGATTCTTACTAAAAACCTGTGATAGTCAAAACCTCACTTCCAACATCTGAGGACAATGACAAGATACTGGTTATGGTTTTCTTTGAAATTAATTTGGTGGGGATAAATTGACACCACATGACTACTCTCAATTGTCATGCAATATTTGCTGCATATCAGTCCATCAGAAAAGAAGCATTCAGATTAGAGACTTGGTCACCCAGAGCTTCCTGTATCAAGACACCTGCAGGGGCACTTCAAATCCAAAACACCCCACACGTATACACCTTCACCAGGATGGTGAGACTGCCTCTAGCTCCAAGGAAGACCTGTGAAGCACAGCCCATTGGTAAAGAATAGAAGGTGGCAGAGGTGCAGAAGCAAATGCCATTGTAAGAGCAAAACATCTTTATCATAGCTTGTTTCTTTAAATTTTATCTATGCAAAAAATAAATAAAAACATGCTGACAAATTGGTTTAGCAGATGGTGTGGTTAACAGAAAAAGATCAACGCACTGCCTTCCTATAGCCACTTCCTTCAGTCTCAGAAAATTTACACTAGATTAGCCCATGACAGATCTTTACAAATGCAGATAAGATAAACAGCAAAGCAGCTGTTAAATGCTCCAAGATGAGATTTTATGGGGAAGAGACCCATGGACTGTTTGGTGGGCACTGAATTCACCCAAATCCCCTGAAACTATGGGATGGGTTAACTCACTCACCAGTTTGGAAGCTCAAGACTGAAAAAACAGTGAAAAGAAAATAAGTGTAGGTGTAGGGGAAGGAATGGGCCCAAGAGGAATGCTGAACTGTGCAGTCATGAGCTAAGGTAGGACCAAATGCAACCTGGCTGCCCTATCTGCTACCAGTGAGGCAGCAGTCACCACCAGAAAGCTCAGCTCTGGCCATCTGGAATATATCTTCATATAAAATATAATTAAAGTCCAGTCATCTTCCCAGCACTGAGAAGTGGATAGTGTGAAGGGAAGGGACAACACAAAACATTAAAGTTTCAGAAGGAATAAGCAGCATGAGAAAGAATGGAGTTGTCTGTACTGATTTTTCTGTGCAACTATTTTCTTCCTTCATTTGCCACTTCCAATTAAAATTAATAATTATTTCTAGGAAAAAAAAAAGAAAATCAGAGAACACATAAGAAAGAGCTTAAAAGGGAACGAGCACTTTCAGATCTGAAACAGCTCATTTCTATGCATCTTGAGGGAGAAGCACACAGGCTTTGCCCTCTCATGCAAATACACTGCTTGGTTTTGAGTCAGTATTTTAAAGTGACAATTAAAGACCACCCCTTCCCAAAACAAGTTACTTTTCAACTCCCTCTGTACCACTTGTGGGGTTTTTGCCTGCCATAAAACCAAGAAAAATTGATCCATTTTATTGGCAAGTCAGTTTGAATTAAACAAACAAACAAACCATACTGAAATTAGTAAAAAATTGTTGAGAAAGTAAAAGCAAAGGTTGTCTTGCAGTAATATTCCCAGACAAGAACAGCTTCAGCAGCCTCACAGGGTTAGCAAGGAGTACAGATATCCATCTGTTTTAATTATAACTCCCAATCAGACCTCGGACCTACTACCACCTCCTGCCATGACTCATCTTCAAGATGTCAAGAATTATGCTCTACCTCAGGAAACTCTCTAAATACAACTTTGGACCACCATCTGCTTTCTTAGATACCTTAGGCCCCCTTAGGCCTCAATTTTGTAGCATCTGAACTTTTCTTTTCAAGTCCTTCCTCTCCTCTAAGACCTACAGGCCCATAAATCCAGTAGCTTCTGTCCCCAGAGCAGTTGTGCCTGTTTTCCTGCAGCCTGGTGAGAACAGACAGGACTCAAGATAATTAAATAAAAACACAGGAACTTCATTATTTATTTTAAAGGAAAATGTGTTTTCTAGGAAGAAAGTCCTTTAGTTGGGCAAATCTGTAAGCTGTTTATCAGCTTAAACTCATTATCTGTCCATATGGTCTTAGCACTGTGGTTTAAAAAAAATGGGCATGCACTAGCTGATGAAATGTCATCTGCCCTTATGCCAGAAACTACTATTTTTTTCATTGACGTCAAATTAGGATCCTTGTCACAAGTGAAGGGCTACCATAAGCACAGTCATAATATTTTAATTATGAAAGAATCTTACAGAAGGCAGCGAGGAAGGCAGGGGCAATGCAAGAAAACCCATTCACAAAAATTACAAAGTCACTTCATTCACATTTTGCCTCTGTTCCAATTCTTTTTGTTTGGGGAGGTGAGGTGGAAAGAGAGCAACCCAACTTAAAAAAAAAAAAAAAAAAAAAAAAAAAAGGGAAANNNAAAAAAAAAAAAGAAATGGGCAAGGGAATGAGATGCTAAAGCCAATAAACACACATCAAAGCAGGAGATGGCTCTGCCTACAGTATTCAACCTGGGATAGATTAAGGCAAGACAAAAGGTGCTATGAGGGAAAATACTGCCCCTACAGCAGTGCACACCACCTCCCTCACTTACTCAGCCCTAATGGTGAGACCCCAGCCAGCTCTGCTGCACTGGGAAAGGCGAGGGCACATGATAGGCCTAGCTTTGCAAAAACCCAAATTTGTGCCCCATCGTCTGCTTCTGTGATTTGAAGCCCTTCCCACTCCCCCGCGGAGCTGCTGCAGAGAAGCAGGAGCTGGGTTTATTGATTCTGTGAGTCACAATTAGCCGTGGGACACACGACCAAAGGTTTAGCACAGGACATTAAACCTGACTGAGCTGTCAGCTCGGTTATTCCAAGGAGAGAGAAACAAATTGAAGTCACAGTAACAGATGTTTCTCATGTTTTATGAACTGCAATATTATTACTACCTACAGACACAGTTTCTGCCTTTTAAAACAGACCTGCAAAGCTGTGCGTGTGGAATTATTTGAGCTAACACACAGACAACTTGGCAAAGGACTTACAGATAGCATTTTCGTACTCGCACAATGATTCCCGTTTCCCTTTCTCCCAGCCCCACCCCGAGAAGTAAAATACATGTTAAAGCAGCCAAAAATGAGATCACACCAGGACAGAGTACTTCGTTGCCATCATCCGCGACGAGGATGCAAACACTCGAACCCCTCTCCTCTTTTGTGAAAACACCCTCAGCCTCTTCCCGGTTTCCACTGTGGGGAAATGAAGTTGTTGGGATCGTTCTGAGTTTTAAGGGAGCCTGGAAACTGAACACCGGCGTTCTTCCCAGGATGTCTTATCCTTCCACCTCAAGGGCAATAAAGGGATTTCCCCGTCATTTACAAAGGAAATCTGAAACACCCCGTGAGCGCCAACCACCCCCAAGCCCATTCTGCTCCTCCGTAGCGAGGAGCGAGCGGAGGGGCTGGCACGGCACGGCACGGCACGGCGAGCAAGCCCTCTCGTGGAAAGCACCAGCATCACCCACCCGAGCGCTCCCCTTGGAGCCGCCCCAGCCCCGGCCCCGGCCCCAACCCGGCTCCCCGCAGGCTGCCATCCCTCCCTCCCTTTCCCAAGGAGTGTCTGCCCTTCACCTGCGCATCTCACGGGGTTAAACACGCAGCGCGGGGAGCCCAGCGATCTGCGGCACAGTCTGCCTTGCGGAAAGGGTGGAAATTTGGTGTGCGTTTTGCTGGCAGCCTGCAACACCTCAGAGAAGTTAAAGCTCTTCCTTTCTCCTCACCCCGCTACGCTTGAATTCGTGGCAACTGTATCACATGGTATTTTAGCTTGCGCCAACAAAAGCTGTACCTCGGCCACAACAAATACAGAAACACTAACTGGCTTCCAAGGAGGGTCAAACATTCGAATCATTTTAACATACTATAAAAATACTTCAGTGAAAGCAGATGACAAAGAAGCGCATCCGTACATTATGCTACACAGTCGAATTTGAAAGATTCCCCTCCAAACTGTGAAAAAAATAAAAAATATACCTATTTCTCCAAATGGCATCCCTACCGTTTGCTCTGTTTCTATACTTTTGTGATGGAACAACTACTGCTCCTCACAAAAACCACTGAGTATCAACATAAGCATTTTACTGGTAGAATCCATCAAACACTTGCATATATCCTGTTGAATTAAGACAACTCTTTAATAACTCCAACTTTTTGCCCACTAGCAAAAGTCCAAGGCGAGCCCATGGTCACAATTAGCATATACCCTGTCAGGCACACAACCATCTCCAGAACACTTCTGCCCAACCAGCTTTGGTAGCCACTGGCTATTCAGTGAATTATGTGCCTAGAGTCTATTAACTGTGTCCAAATTCGCTCTTATTATGGAAATACAAGCAGTAATCAGGCCGAGCTTACTAACTGCTGAGAGAAGTGCTAGAGAAAAAAAAATTATGATTATCAAACATACTTCACAGAAAACCACCCAAGTACAACACACACGAAAATGCCATTTACTCACTTACTATAAGCTTTAAACACAAAAGTTACGATAAAACTTGAAGTGCCCAGTTCAGCTTACAAAACCCCCATGTGGTACCTCGCTAACATGTTGCTGCAGCTATAAATCTCTATTAAAGAGCGGGCATTGGCCCAGGCTAGCGGGATGGAAGATCAGCAAAGTATGAAAGAGAAGATTCCTCCCAGTCCGGGCTGAAGTAAAAAACATGGGTAACTGTCCCACCTTCCTCATCCGAACTGCAGGGGTGGTGGCACACCCCGACACGCGACAGACGCGGCGCAGGGCGCTCCGGGCACGGCCTGCGGGCTCCCCGGCTCCTCCGCTCGTCTTTACGGGAAGAGGGATCCCGGAGGGAGAGGTGTCGGGCGGAGGCAGCAGAACACAGAAATACCGAGGACAGGCTCTGAGGCTCCGACCCCGCAGAGGTGTTACCAGCGGGGCGAGTTCAGCTGGCTCGGGCAGCCGGGGCGCCCTCCCCCAGCTCCCGTGCCGGCGGTACCGGCGGGCGGGCTGGCTTCTCAGCCCCACAAACTTCCGCGCCCGGCACCCCGGGGAGTCACGGCGCTCCCGCACATCCTCCCCTCCCCCGAGGGAGCAGAGCAGC
>VWZP01007832.1:2923883-2945515 GCA_013396995.1 Dicaeum eximium | reverse complement strand
CCGCCCCGGCCCGGCCCCGGCCCCCGGCCCCTCCGGCTGGGCGCGCCTCTGCCCGCGCTCCGCCGCTCCCGCCCGTGCCTCTCGTCTGCCTTTTCCTTCGCCAGAAAACTTCCCGGGTGCCCTCGGCAGGAGCCGCCAAGGACAGCCCGGGGTGACTTGTCCCTCCCGTACCGTGGGTCGGCCCTTCGGGGTGCGGGAATGGCAGCCCGGCAAGGGCGGCCCAGGGGCAGCTTAACCTGCGACAGCCCTGAGAGCAGCCCTGAGCCCGCAGAGCTCGCAGCAGGCACCGGGGAGAAGGATAGCTGCCTACTCCCCGTCTGCACGGTGTGCCCGGTAACATGCAATGGGCTTCTGATGCACCGGGGGGATCCTTGGGACGCAAAAGGATGAGACCAGGGAGGTGGGAGAGAGATCACTCGCTGATCGGTACCTGAGTGAGAGCTGCTGAAATGCCTTCGAAGATCTGCCGGAGAAACTTCAAAGGATGACACTGAGGGACTGGGAAACCTTTCCAAAATGCATACCAAACCGAAGGAGAGCCCATATTTGCGACGTGGGAAAAGCCTAAGGAAATAAGGCTTGTGCCGTTGTGCTGTGTGTGTGTACCAATAACTTCTGAGCCTGTTAAAAACTTTCAATAGCATTTGACAGCAACAAATTCCGTAAAAATAGATAAGTGTGTAGAAGAGGTCATCTTTTTTACTGCTCTTGCACATAGAGTGACTATTTCAAGTCCAACAGCATCTGACAAGGGAATCCACAAGGGGGTTAATTTCAATTATCCTCTAGGAAAACTACTCTTCACTGTTCCTAATGCTTAGAAAGTCCTTAGCGGGTTGGAGTGAAAGAAACTGAGAGAGTAAAAAGAGCACAGAAGTAACACTGTTACTCGCAGTAACAATCAATAGCACAGGATTAGTAAATTGGACTTTGGTAAATTAGACATTATGTCCCTATATAACAACAGAGAGAACAATCCTACAAGGGCCAGATCATGCAAGTGATATGCAGACGTGTCCTGGTGCTGATAAGAAGTCCTGCTTATTTCATGATGCTTTGCAAGACGAGGGATGCAGATTTGGATCCTCAAAGCTTGGTATAAGAACAAGAGACAACAGGAATGTCTAACAGTGCAATGCAAAGGAAAAATAGATGTGCCAGTATCTCTGCATAATCGCTGCTAATGCCTCATATATCTGGTAATGAACAGTTACAAGGCTCTCCAGGTGCAGATATTTGTTGGCGTTGGCTTTCTTTTATTTCCTAATGTGAAATAAAAATAGGGAGATACACATAGAATTTAACAGTTATGGTCCCAAATCTATTTCTGTGTAATAGCAAAACTAGATTACACAACCAGACTGTATTTGAAGCGTATGTTTTGTTATAGTCTATTGCTTAAGATGGGCAATCATTTCAGGGTCTGATATTTTCTTGTAATGTTTGGGCCCATGTTTTTCCATTTCTGCTTTGCTATTCATTTATTTGTGTCACACAGCATGATCCTAGCTCTGCTTGGTCGTTGTGGCAGGGTAGAGGATTTCCATTTCTTTATTAGACACAGTTTGACACGAGGTAATAGCCTTGTTCCTTATTTGATTCCTTTGCAAAGGACTCACAGTGCTATTTTCCAGGAGGCTGGCTTGTCATGCCCCTTAAGCAGCAGATCATAGCTCTTTCAGGCAAATATGACATTTTTGCTCTACAGACCTGCCAGACTGGGTCCATTGGTCCTCCCCCTGCACCCTCCATAACAATCTCACATGTGTACCCCTGCCCTGTCCAGGACTGCTGTAGGACCTCACATGCCAAGCAATTTTGCTGTTCCAGTGAATAAACCATGAAAGTGTGTGTGCATCTGTCTGGCTGCCCAACACTTACCCTTGTTTTAGGGCCTAATGCACAGATCTCATGTGGAGGGCTTCCAGTAAACTGACTGGGCTCAGTCCTGATGGAAACACCACCATTTTAAACAGCCCCAGATTCTACAGACAAGGTCCTCTTCTCATCAGGGACACTCTTGGCATTTTTTTCCAACAACTGCCACCCCTTTCCCCTCCAGTGACATCATTATTCTGATATTTTGGGAAAAACAGTGCAGGGTGATGTATCCAAAGACTTGTATGTGTTTTCTGTTTTCCATCCTGATTCTGTGAAACTGTTTTGTAAATGAACAAAAGTCAACTATATGTGACCCCAGCTTTCAAATCTTCCACATGCTAGCATAGACACAATAGTGCTCTTACATGCTCAACTGTGCAATTTAAGGGGCCACTATTGAAAATTAGCTTCCCGAGTTCATAGTGCTTTCATCGTCATGAAGGAATTGCTTTGTGAATCCCAGCCAGCACTGAACTGAGTTTTGCATCTAAAGCTGGGGTTTACATTCTTTGTTATGTGTAAAGAATATAGTATATCCTCTGTGAACTTAAAGCATAACAGCAACCTCAAATAAAGCCAGTTTTATGACAGAGCAACATGTGAGAGGGCTGTTTTACTTGTTTTCTGATAAATAGGTTATTGACTTGAAATCAGAACAAGAAAAGAGTTCCATGGTTTAGCCCAGAACACTAAAGCTGCTTCCCCCCATTTCAGAAGTGCCTGGAGCTGCAGCCCTCCCACTGTCTGAAGGAGCTGCCCCTTGAATATTACATCATATGTATCACAGCCCAAATAGCCTCTCTGTTACACTTCTGATAGGCTCGAGTTTTCAGAAGCAGAAACTGCAGTATCGGGAAACCTTGAACAGATCATGGCAGGTTCCTCATAGGTGTAGCTGTACGGATTTTGAGATAAATGTCACTTTGCAGAACTCACCCATTACTTATGAAGGCTTTCTTGTCTGCGCTTCACATCTTAGTTCTCAACTTCAGTTTCCCTGTTCCTTCCTTCCCTGGCCTCCCCAGCTCTCCTCACACTTCCTTTGCCTTCACACTGCTCTCCTTCCCTTCCTGTAATTCTCTCTCAGTATTTCCACTAATGCCTTTCTCGATTTGCTGTGAAGGCAGATAAAGCAGGAATACAACCTCGATCCAGGCTGGCTGTGGTTCCTGGAGCTGGACTGACACACAGCCCAGCTCATTGCCTAGACAGATGGGCAGAAGGAAACTCTCTGGCATCTGCATGCTGGAACCTGAATACCAATCTATTTCCAGATAACCATAGCACATTCCAGGAGCAATCTGCGCTCAGTGGAAATCACACAGTGTTATTAACTCTGCCATGAAGCTGAATGGCACTTCTGAGAGCACAAAACAAACAAGGTCTCGGCCACAAAGGGCTTAGGATGACAAACTGACTGTCTGAACCTGATCACCTGCTCCCAGATGAAGGCAGCAAAGTAAGAGATCTTGTTTTTCCAAAATGTCAGGCACTCACAGTGCTGACTGAAGTTACATTGATCAGTATGTTCTCTCATCTGCTATCAGACTGCTTTTCCAGGACCTCTCCATCAGGCTTGGGAAAACAGCATGAGGGGGCAGTTGATGTACTGGTAGCGAGAAGTTTGTTCAAGCTTCATTATTAAAATCATAATTAAAACCTTGCCAGTGTATTTTTCAACCCAGTTTTGCTTTCCCAGGCTCAGCTGGGAAAGCTGAAGCTAAATTGTTTAAGAGTTGGTTTCTTTGTCAATATCAGCATTTCCCAATCATTTTCATCCAAACAACAGCTAACATTTCGGGAAAAAAAAATCACAGGCCCTCCCTTTGCCGTGTTGTTGTTGTTTTTGTTTCCTAAATCAAGAACTAAGCTGCATTTTGAATATTCATTTACAGATTTATTTTTCCCAGCTTTGTTTTCATATCCACTTGATCACATGGTAACATACATACATGTTTTTCTGAAGTGAAAAAACATGTTTTGTCATTATTTCACATATCACCTCCTCATGTCTTTCTGACCCACAGACCACAAGATTGGAAGCAGGCTTCCAGGGCAAGAGACATGCTATTCTTAAGATTATCCAACCCATAACAACACTTTATGCTCACTGAGATACTCAAATAGGTAGACATAATTTTCCTAAAAGCTTTTGTGCTCACCTCCCTCTTTCCTTGTCTTTGAAGTTGTAACATTACACAAAGGAACTGGCAGCAGTGCCTAAACCCAAAAGTGTAGCAGCAATGACTGAATAAACCCTTGGACTCTGCCCAGAAAAATCTCAATTAAGAGAATTCTTCATAATAATTTTTATATGTAGCATTGAAGGGATACTTTAAAGGCAAATTGAACATATTTAAGATGACAGCCATNATCTTGTCCCCTGTTTGCTTTATTTTTTTCCCTCCAGAAGTTCTCTAAAATGGAGATTAAACCAAAACATTGAGATTTCCAACTATGTATATTTTGAGAAAATTCTCAGCATTCATATTTCCTCTGAAATGTGCAGCTGAGATTTTTCCTTGAAACCTTTATGGAAACTAATTCTGTTTCTCACAGACTTTCTAGTAATTTTCACTAAGAAAGAAAAGGCAAAATGGAGATCCCCATTGTACCAGGAACCTTGCAGTTCTTTACATGTTTAAATGTGAGAAGAGAGACAATCACAGAGGAACAGTCATCCCTATTTACAAGCAGGAAATTGAATCAGGAAGAACAAATGCTGAAGAAGTACTAGAGGTCTGTGTCAGCTCCAGGACATGAGCTTGGAGATCCTGGATCACAGACAAATGCCTTACTCATACAAATATCTATCCTCAAATGTTTTGACTCCTCTTGGCATTTGCATCTCTCTTATAACACAAAGGGAGGAGGCTCGAATGCATTTTTAAAACTGCAGATGACACTAAAACTGTGAAGCTATTTTTATTCTCATAAGATTTTACAAAGCACCTTTCTCCTTTAAACAAGAAAAGAAAAAAAAAAGAAAGGAAAACTAACAAACATAGCTTCAGGCCTTATTGTTCCTTGACATGTTCCAATTAAACAACACCTTATTGGACAGTTAATGTTCTTCACAATTTTTCTGTCAAAAATGTGGTATGTAGTTCACAGGTATCTACAGACAACGGCAGTNGGGAGCTGAAAGTGTTGAAAACTTCACTTCTGACAACAGTTAGATGGTCACCCTGCAATTTGTTTCAACACAGCCAGTTGTGTTGCCATAACATGTTAAACATCTGCTAAAAACATATGGAATCCTCCTGGGGGATGTAAGACGATGCCATTCATCAAACTATTTCACTGCTTCCCTTCTCCCCAAATGACTCCCTCCAGAGAGCCAGCTGAGGAAAAGGATTCCAATGTCTATATGTAGAAAGGGATCCCTAGCCAGAAAAGTGGTGATAGCTCCCCTTGAACTGGGAGAAGGTCCTATCCTAGTATATTCTGCTGAAGCACTTGTAACGTGGTTAAGGAGAAAAACAAAGCAGCACATCATCAGAACTCCAAATCAGGCATCCCCCTCCTTAGGTGAAAGGAGGTAGCACAGGGTCCTGCAGCAAAACTAATCCCCATCCTGCAGAATTCAGTTTACATGGGCACTACCAGGTTAGCTGGGAGATTGCTGGAATAATGACCTTGGGCATAGAAGGACCTAATGTTTTTCCCAGTATCACACAAAATAGAATGTTATTACATCCAGAAAATTGAACTGTCCAGTGCCTAAACACTGGGATGAACATTCATGGCTGTGTAAAATGACTTCAGGAAGGCTGTAAAATGCAAGACTTAGAGTGGTGACAGTCAATTTTCATGGCATGAAGGCTGCTGGACATCAAACATGATCCCAGAATTTTTCATTATCAAATTTGGTGCCTTAGGTGGGATGTAGCTTTCCAGATCTGAACTGATCTCTAGTGACAAATGGAGATGACATACCCTGACAAGTCCACAAACCATGATTGGATGGTGATGCTACTATAACCTCATTGGGATAGCTGTCAAAAACTACACAGCTTTCTTTTGTTTCCTGAGGCTTCTGTTGTTTTTCTCAGATATGCTACTTTCTACAATAAAAGATAGTACTTCTCTGCAGACCTCTTTTCACTTGTCATTCACACCCCTTCCAAGCATACACACTGTGAGGGCAGGAACAAAACTGCACAAGTTTTGCTTCTTTTTTCCTCCATCTCAAGAGTCCTTTTGTGCATTTGTGCGTAAGGCAGCCCTGTCAACAAAAGGGAACTGGTAAGTGAACAGAGCAGCCATGTGGGGTATGGGAGCTGTGAAATTCCTCAATGCTGTACAGTGGGATTGGGGCTGACTTGATACTAGGGCAAGATTAGGTATTTTTAAAAATGTAGTCATAAAATTAATGGTCCTTGTGAACCCTTCACCAGGCATTAATTAATCAGCCTTTCGTTTTTACAAGTGAGAGCAAATGAATGCCAGGAATACGCAGTGATTTCGCCAAGTGGGCAGTAGGATTAGGTTTATTAGAATTCAGGGCTCCTAACCTGTGATCAAAACGTGATTGCACTTCTGTCAGTTAGTTCAAATGGGAGTTTTCTTTATCTGAAGATGAAAATCCTTTAATTGGCTGGACACTCATTACTCAGAACAACTGCTATACAAGTGATGTCATTCTGCAGCTTAAAAATATCAATTTTTGTAGACCACCATGGAACACAGGTTGGAACTATGTGAGTCACTTATCTGATTGATTCCTGCTATGAATGTTTTAAACAACATTGTGAGTTATTAGCTGCTGTTTCCTATCAGGAAGAGATAAACTGTGGATTTATTAAATGTTAGAGCCAATTTCACCCCTGGTTTTACTGGACTGATTTCAATGAAACAATGCCAAGGACACATTCTCTTAGCTAAGCAGCCCTTAGCCACCTACATACATCACAAAAGCTTACCAAAGCTTGCAATCATCTTCTTGATTCCTGCATTCTGAGCTACCCTCAGTGAAGTACCCAGAATCCAGATTCTGCTTGAAAGATCACCGAGACTAGTCCTGTACACTTAGAGTCCACTAAAAGGTTGAATCCACCAAGCCCCTGAAACCTGAGAATTGTAGAAAGCCTGGCAAAGGCTCTAAAGCTTCCTGCACTTCCCTCTTGTTGTAAACAGCCCCTCTGTGCAACCTTTCATGCCATGTTTTGGCACTTTCTGATCCTCCTGGCTGTGATACCAAATTGTGGCTGTGAAAGTTACAGACTTTAAGAAGAAGTTGTTAACCAGATTTTCCTGAAATCCTGTACAGCAGAGTCAAGACTAGGGAATTTAGAGGGAAACAGCAGTTTGCCCAAACCACTTCTGCAGCACTGCTTTTAAGATGATTCCAGTTGCTCTAGAAGAGGTGCAGGGTGGAAGAAGTGGTGCAAGCCCTGGGGTTAGCTCCTTCTGTGCAGTACACAACCCAGTCTGTACATTTCTATCTTCCTCCTTTTCAGTACATCTTATTCTCCTGCTCTCATCTCCACTTCTCTGGGCTAATTTTCTCTCAGTATCTCCAGCCCTATTGTGTTCTCCAAAGCACTTTAATTCTTTACTTTCCCCTGTGTGTCTCCGTGATAACCCTCCCTCACTATCAGGTCTCTGTGTTGTCTTCCAGGCGATCTCATTTTGGTTCTACAGATAAAGACACAAAGCAGAGAGTGAGCAGAGGAATGGGGGTGGCAAAAAGTCAGAAGATGTTTTTTCTCTTTAAACTGACAAATGGGGACAAATCCCTGTGTTGCAAGCAAAAATAATGACATGTTAGAAAGGATGAGGATGGAAATTCTGCCTTTCTTGGAAACAGCCACTGAAATGAAGCAATAGTTTTGGGAAGCCCAGGGTATTGGTAGAGCAGCTGGTCTCCTTCCAACTGGGATTTGCTGTGTTTCAGGGCTATAATCAAGCAAATAGAGAATTTGCCAACCAAGGCTTTATTCAATGTGCCAGGGAGCAGCCATCCCTTCACCTAAGCTAGAAATGTCTTCACTAATGTGCAGCATGTGCACAAGTCACTAAAGAGCCTTCACCCTCCATCAGTCAGACAAGTGCAGTTGTGTGTGCAGCAGGACGAGCAGAGGCAAGGGATGGCAAGCTATTAAGAATGAAGCCTAATGGCCCCTTGAGAGCCCTGGGAGGGGGGAAATAAAATAAAATTTAAAAAACCCTTCACCTGAATTTTAATCATACCCAAGGGAAGACATGAGATTTAATACAAAACATTACACAGCTGCTTTGCTACACGAGATTAACTTCATGTAACAGGATGAATAAAAATATTCCCACTCCAACTTTCTGAAGCATTCTGCCCTGAGGCAGTGAGAGAAATGGCACAGAATGCAGAATGAGGCAGGGGGATGAGCTAGAGATGCTTTTAAGCTCTGTGCAAGTCACCCATCTAAAGCTGGGCTCTGACACAAATCTCCTTCAGCATCTCAAATTAATAATTCATCCTTAGTTGGGCGATCATTTCAAGATCTCTTTCTGTAGACAGACAGTCAGAGAGAACAAATGTAAGAGTTAATGCTGGCTGGCAATGCTGTGAACCTCTGAGAGCAACAGGCTATGACAGCACTGCTTAAGTTCTCCTAGTGCTGTGCTGAGCGCATGGGCATCTGCTAAAGACTGTAAATATGCACGGATGAGGACTGACCCACTTCTGCAATTGGAAGTTGGAAAGCCTCCCAGATGTACACATGACATTTTGGCAACACAGAGAGAGAGAGAAGTTCAAGGAAACTAGAAAGAGAGTTCAGAAGAGGAGTGTGAACAAAAATACACAAACAGAAAAGCATCTAGTTCTAAACTCTTTGTTATCAGTCATCTAAGAGCAGTTGTTGTCGAGGTCAGTAGAGATTTTTGTGGTAGAGATGAGGCAACTTCCCCCAGCCACCAATAGAAGCTGTAGGTTCACATCAGAGCCTGTCAAAGTCAGCAGGGGCTTGGTCACAAATTGATTTACAAGAACATCAGCTGGCCATATAACCTTTTTACTTTCCAAGCTGTAGAGTAAATGCATGTCCCTTGACAAGTAACTTTTCCTGGTAATCCCATCAACCATTTATGAAGCAAGAGTGGTATTTGCTTAGTGCTCAGTATTACAGGCAGTGTGCATTTCACAAAATACACCTCCTTCCATAATTGACAATTTAGAAAATTAACTATTTACTATTCTTGCTAAAAATTATCAGAAACATCCAACTGATCATAGTGGACATTTTGTATGTGTCCTTTGGGGATAGCAGTCCCATTAGATCCTAGAAACCAAGGAGCTTCTAGCATTGACTAGGCCTTGGAAAATAAATCCAGATCTCAACAACTGCTATGAGTCAGATGTGATTTCCTTCTTTTATGTCAGATGAGAATTCACAATTTGAGCATGGTGCCAGTCATGGAAATAAGAAAACAGAGAGCTGCCTAGGACAGCAACGTGCACAGGGACACTGTGGTGCCTGCTCAGTCTCTGTTGGAGCTCTGCAAGGGCAGGCTGGCTGTGGTTGTGGCTGCTCAGACACAAGTCAGGCTTATTCAGAACAGATGCAGCAGTCACCTACCTGATCTCTCTCAGGTGTCTGGCAGTAGTGGCTGTAGCAATCCCAGCTCCCCTGTGCTCGCCTCTTCAGCCTGCAATTATGGTTGCACTCCTTCCTGCTACTCTTCTCTTGCCTGTGGAAACAGCAGACTCACACCAGTCCCTCATCTTGGGGGCTCAAAAATTCAACTTTCTGTCTGCTCTGGAGAAGCCTGGAGTCACCCCCAGGCACTGGTGATGCTCTGCAGCTGGAGGGGTTCTGAGTGAGATGTAAATCAAGATACTTGGTCATAAAGCAGCAAGTGACAAGTCTTGGAGGAAAGAAAAGGTGTTATCTTTAGTAACCAGGCCAAATGCCAGCTCCAGCTAAGATAACAGACATTCTACTGACTTCCTGTGATTTTCCTTCAGTGAAATATTATCCTCTTTACTTCCTGCCAGAGTGTCATTTAACACTGCTTTGCCAGTCTACTGTGATTTGCTCAAAGAAAGCTGCATTTCAGTGAAGACTAAAGTAACTCCACTACATTAGAGATGTGCCCAAACTGTGTGATTCTGAATTTATATACAGATTTATACACATATTCAAGAAGCTGCATGGATTCAGTAGTTCAGTTTAATTTTGGTCAGTGAATTTAGCAATAATCCTTTATTACAGGAAAAAAGGCAACAAATCAGTTACACACATGGATGATATGAGAATTCTTGTTTGTATCTGGACAGTACATCTCACTAAAACAATTTTCTCAGAACAATAGCAAGACCCTCTTCCTGTAGCCTCCTGATCTCACATTCCAGCAACCATTAATCCTACCACCTGGAAAGAACTGCTGCTCCTAGAGACAGCTCTGAAGTGCCCTCCAAACAGGAGGTACCAGCCCAGTTCTGCTGCCTTGTTTGGACTTGGTGGTCTTAAAAGCCTTTTCCATCTTAAACTATTCTATGATTCTGTGATAGATACTGGCCTGTTACACAGAGCTACATTTGCTGCACCTATTGAAGTGTTCAACAGCAGGTGGGATGGGGCTTTGAGCAACCTGGTCTAGTGGGTGGCAACCCTGCCTGGTCTAGTGGGTGGCAACCCTGCCCATGGTAGTGGGGTTGGAACGAGATGATCTTTAATGTCCCTTCCAAGCCAAACCATTTCATGATTCTATAACACTGCAGTTTTGCCTCAACAACGCCTTGCAGACACTGTTAGGTGATACAAATGCTTTGTGATAACATATTACTTGAACTCAAGATAAAACTACAGCAAAACTACTTATTGCTACCTGTTTATTTGACTGGAATATGTCAGTGTACCTGAGGAAGATGTAACAGCTCCCAAAGCAGGCAGGAGGAAATGTTGTTTTTCTGTTCACAATGGGTTTCCTCATCAGTCAGGCATGTTCATTAAAGCTTGTTTCCTTTAGCAGGATGACTATAAAGGGCAGTTGTGGAGGAGGAAAAGGAGTACAGACTTATGACATGCCATTTTCCAGAATTTGTCCTGAAGATTAAATTTGTCCACCACTTTAATGAGGCTAAATCCTCACGAATGGGTGACCAACATCTTCACATTCTGGTGTGATGGGACAATAACGAGACATCCTCTCAACACGTGTGAGCCATGCCTTTCACAGGAGCATTGGGTGCTGAGCACAAATCACAGGCCAAGTGGGAAAGGCACAGCTATTCACTGCATTCAGGTAGTGTCAGAGCCTCAGGATCCATAAGGTCAGAGCTGCTGTAGCTAATAGGCAATTTCTCCATCAAGTGTCACGCTGTTCACATGTTCCTGCTTTGCCCTTTCCTCCTGGGGTGTTGATGGTGCTGTTGATGAAGGTGGGACTACAGCCAGCTGTTCTCTGACATGAGGTGTGCCAGGCAGTGGGATACTGCCCTCAGCTCCAGAAGCTGTCAAAACCATCATGGATTTATATTCTGTGGAAGTAATTAGGGACTCCCCGTTGCTTCTCCACTCGCCTCCCATTTGTAGGGCAATCACATCAGACAAGAGCCGTGCTCAGTGAACGCTGCCAGCCTCCCCTGAAGCCAGTGGGGACTATTAAGAAAGGTTACTGGGGCAGATGGAATATTCCCCACTAGAATGCACACGCAGAGCTATAGATTTTGCCTTTGAACATAGCCTGTGGCAATTTCCAGCAGATAAATGAAAGATGCTATTCTCATTTGTTTGGGTTTTTTAAATAATGATTTGCATCACTTGTTGCTTTTAGTCATAGTAATCCCATCTTCAGTCTGTGGTAGAGACAAATTATTTTTTTCTTTCCTATTTGCCTGATTTTTTCCATTCACTTCCTCGCTCTCTTCACAACTAGTGCAGGCATACAGAGCCTTTGTGCTAAGGGAGTCTGGAAGGGAAGCTGCTGCTGCTCACCAGACTCCTTTTGTTAAGGTTTGCAAGGGGAAGGGACTGGCCCTGAATTGCCTAAGGAGCTTTCTTCAGCCAAATTTGGTCCTTTCCTCAGGACCAAAACTGGGCTAGCAGTTCAGAGGCACAACCTGAGCTCATTTTATCCTCCTGCATCAGGCAAAAGCCTTTATAATGCAGCGAGTTTCTGAGGTCTTGGGCTTCCCTCTGTTACGTGGGGCTCACTGGGGGATAAGACCCATGAGTTTTGCCAGGATGAAAAGCCAAGCTCGTGCAGTTTCCTGTCTAATAGCAGATCCCTCCAGCAGAGTCCTTGCCCTCCCCCTCGGGTGAACTGCCATTGACCCAGCGAATTCAATTAGTGTGGTTCTTCCTTTATCAAACAAACCCCACATGGCCCAAACCAAACATGGTGCATTTGAAAACAAATGGATTGAAATGGCCCTAATCTAGTCAGACCCTGTCCTCTGCACATGTTCCCTCCAGTTCAGCCTGCCCACAAACACGATCAGGGCATCATCAGGATCCCATCTGGTCTGCAAAGGGAGTGGGGAGCCTGACACCCTGCAGAACAGAGCATCACTGATTTGGGCCTGTACCAGACAGAACACTACAGTGCCTCCACAGTGCTTTTGGGGCCAGTTTTCTCACTGTCTCCACTGCTGAGCCCTAAAGGAAAGGGGAAGAATGCCTCATTTGAAGTCCTAGGAAGAAAGCTGGTGTAACCTCGACTCATTCCATTTTTGCCATGCACAGTGGTGGTGCAGTATTCTGTCATGTGCAGTGTGGACAAACCCCACACCTAAAGCACTTATGTAAATCACCAGAGCAGAAAGCACAGCACCTTGACTGGAAGGCTCTGAAGCACTTCAGCCATTCCATATGTGAAGATTTTTCCTTTATACCACAGGGAAGTTATCAGTGCTCCCATTTCTGGGGCCCACTCATCAGCTACATCTGTCCTAGGATGCATGCCAGCAAAAAGAAATCCCACATCAAAGTGGAATTCGCCATCTGACTGGTCCAGAAGAAGAACCCAGCTATGATGAGGAGAAGGGAGCTTTCTTTGCTGGCAGATTGGCACAGACACAGGTGCTGTCCCTATTACTGCCATCATAAACAGCACAGACTTGTTTGGGAGCCTTCCTCTCACACAGTGCACCCAGCATCAAGTTGAGGTTGTCAGAAATTCCCGGGCACCCCAGGCACCTATTCAGACACATCTCCCATGCCTCAGCATCTCTTAGCCAGAAGAGACCAGGCACAACCCCTGCCAGCTCACAGGACACAGACACAGAGGGAAGCTGGGGGCTGTCCCTACCCAGCAGTCCCCAGCAGAGATGTCCTTTTTCTTTAGGACACAGAGAACACAGTTTAAGACAGGCAGCACATCTTAGGCAGACTTCCTTGGGTGGTTCCCAGGGGAAGCCTGGTAGAAGAGGATCAGAGACAGCACAAGTGTGAGAGGCTCAAACAGCACTGCCATCAAATCTGGAGGAATGGTGATTTGCCTGAAGACAGCTCTTGTGTAGTACACTGAGGACGTGTTCCAGAGACACCCTGTAGGACCAGAGACACACAAAGGGGTTTCAAATCAGGGCTGTGCAACTAGGTAACCACTGGGGCTGAAAAGACACTAAGAAAAAAATCTATCTTTCTTAGTACAGCCCATCCCAAAAGACTTCCTACATGTGGTCATTCAGACAGCAGGACACTTGAGCCACCTCCTGTGGCAATGCCCACTGAGAGCAGTCTCTGTGACCCACTGGGCAGTTCTCATTCAGCCTTATCCCTCTTGGAGGCAATCTAACATCAGGGAGGAGGCAAGCCAGGGGCACCTATTAATTCCAGGAAGAGTCAAAGGCAGTGAACATACTCCCTTTATACATCCTTTATACATCTCTTTTCATGTGTAACACATGCCTTAGGTGAGTTTAACAAAACTGTGAAAAGAGAAATCCTGTGAAGCTAGACCAGAAATCTTAGCAGAATATATTTGAAGAAACTGGTGAAAAACATAAATTAGAAGTTATCACATTTTCTATTCCAGGCTGCCTAAAAGGCATAACATACATATGCCAGTGTGGTAGATGTGAATTGCCCCACTGGAATCAGTAGCCAGCACTCCAAACTTCTGAGATGAGCCATTCTTTTGAACCACTTCCTTTGCCCCAAAAGCCCTTGACAGGCTTTCCATATTCTCTAAAATGTTCACATTTTTTCTTTTTTTTTTTTTTCTGTCAGACTTCCCAAAGATGAAAAAGGGCAAAACCAAAGAGGAATTTCTGTTGCACTACCCAATCCCATGGTAAGTAAGGAACAACTGGAAATTATTGCAAAGCTAGATGCTTCCCCAGGGACAGGGTGCTCCCTAGGAGCACTTATGGACAGAATTCCACCCACTGCTGCTTCTTTTTCCCTGCAAACACAACATTCCCTACAGAGCACTCACACAAGGGTGCAGCTGCCTCACTGAGAACAAACTAAAATATAGCTGAGGAGACCTCTGGAAAGGCCTTTAAGAAAGCTGAAGAAAGCAGTACTGCCAGTAGTACAAGTACACCAGCACAACAAAATTCACTGGAAAAATATATTGATCTGGCTCTTCTGATTCTGAGATTTGAAAAACTCACAAGAATGCTTGAAGTTGCTCATTTGCATTTTGTTTCCCAGAATGCAGTTCCAAGTCATGTATTTCCCACAGGCACCAACATCAAAGCTGTGGAAACAAGCTATCTTTGCATGAAAGTTTTCTTTTTAATTAAACATTATAAACTAAGGCCAGAAATTCCTTCTTCTTTCACAGCTGGAGAAAGCATAAAGGAGAAGTGAGGCTAGAGAAGCAGAATCCATCAGTCACTGTACACAGAGAGAGATTGCTTGGCCATGGATGTTTACAAATGCCTTCTCAGTGCTTGGCTCATTCGTGCAACATATGGCGAGGTATGGAAAGTGCACCTATAGCCCAAAGGTCACTGTGCCACCTGCAGACCCCAGACAACATGCAGCCTTGCACAAATACACATGGAAGTAATTAGGCAGGCAAGGGAGCCGGGATTTGAAGCGGAACCCCCTCAAGTCTGCTGCATTAATCCTTCCAGTTGAGTTGGAGAAGAAATCTGAATTCCCAGGGGTCTGATTGCTGCAGCTTGTAGCTCAGGGTGGAAAAAAAGTAATTTACTGTTTCCTTGCCACAAACATGCCATTACATTTTTGGGGTTTGGATGGAGAGAAGAGCATAAGGGAGTTTCAAAGGGGCCAGGTTTGCTTCCCTCATTATCTGCACAGTCACAGCTTGGCAGGCTGCTTTCTTAGAGTTGCTCTTCCACAAGCTTTCAATTTAGAAACTACATTTGGATCTTATGATTTTTCAGTTGAAGATGGCAAGTTTTTTGGGACTAGAGTGGTAGATCCCAGTGAGTGGATATGGGCATGCAGAATGACAGGAAGTTTGGATTCAGCAGAATCTTTATAGTGCTGCATCCTCTGGAAGCCTTAAGTTGTGGATTGTGCCACCCTTCCCTGCATTACACTGATAAAACCAATGTCCTCTTACCCCAGAGATCTTATCTTTCAGCTGAATCACCAGCCAAGAGATAAGAGTGACAAGGATAGGCATGACAAGGAAATCCTGGTGGTTTTGGAGGGGTGGATTGAAAACAGGCTAAAAGGAAATGGTATCGAAGAAGAGTAAGAGGATAACTGTACTCACCAGGGATCCAAGGTTCAGATGTCAGCCAATCTTCAATCTTCTGCCTCAGTAGATCCAAACACCTGTGTTCATCCTACACATTTGCTAACAGGCAAGGGAAAAGTTTGCCAGTCATCATTCCCTTCATGATATTGGCATATTTCTCTTTTCTCCACCCTACTTTGCTTCCTTGGATCCATCATCTCTTGCACACAGCTTCCCGTGATTTTTCTCCCAAATGTTCACTGCTCAGACCACTTCTCACACAAAATTATGACTCCACATAATGGAAATATCACCTAGCAACCAGTGAGGGTGGCTCTGGTATGGTCAGTAGATGGAGAAAAAAACCCACACAAAAACCTCATGACCAAGACTTCACTGCAGTCCCAGGACCAGCTTCTTCAGTTTCTTCACTGAAAGAGTGAAGTTGAACCTGAGCAAGAGCAGATGAAGTTGTTGTTTCGATGTCTAGTATTTTTTGTTTTCCACTACCCAAATTAATAATTAAATTGAAATTTTAATTGTTAATAAATTAATTTCAAAAATTACAGAATCATGAGACCATTTGGGTAGGCCTGGACCTTAAAGAAGATCATTACTTCCAATCTCCATTTTATTGGGCAGAGACACTGGAGTCTCTGCAGACTGGTGGCAAGTGGCACATCCTGCTCATGTCACTTCATCAAGTTGTTGACATGCACTTAGTGAGTGATAAACAAGCCACTGCATTCATCTTTGTGCCTCTTTTACTAAGTGAACATACATCATAAATGCAGCCATCTAACGATGTTTCTATTTCATCATTCCCCTAGAGGTTTTCTATCTAATTTTAAACCAACAGTTTACATTTTCTGGATTGTGTCAAATAAACAGACACCACTATATGGAAGCTAAGGATACAGGAAGAGGCAGGGATGGGGAGCACTGCTAAGCACTCTCTCTTCTCATCTATTCCTGGAACATAAATATTGGGCCTGCAATTCCTAGTACAATTGTCTCTGTTCTTGTGGAAGTGTCTGGGTAAATCCTCAAGCGTCACACAGAGCTGTCTCTGCTCTTTGAAAAAGCCAGTCGAACGCACAGGGAGCAGTTCTGAGCGAACAGCAGGAATGTTTCTGTGCTATCTTTCTGCTGCTGCTTGGCCAAGGATTTCCAGGCACTTTTCATGATGCAGTCATTCTTCTACAGGGTCAAGATTATTTCCTTTTCATGGTGCTTATCAGGGAGGAAAAGGCTTGGTGCCTGCTGTTCCTGCTGAATCTTCCAACTCTGCATTCTCTACCCATCCCTCAATGGAGGTAAAAACCAAACTCCGTTTGACAAAATGTTCTGCCTCCTGGTGAGAGTAAAGAAAGCAAAATATGCTGTGACAGCATCAAAGAACTATGGGAGCTGTTAGGAGAAAATCAAGGTACAAGGATACAAGCTACCCAGCAAATCCCCTTACAGAATAAAAACTGAGAAGCTGATCCTAAATTTTAACCTGGGACTACCATCTTCAGCTGCTTGTCGTGGTTTTTTTCTACATTTGAAAATAAAGAGAAAATCCTAAAACTGCTCTAGAAAGCTTTTACTTTGCATATAGATGGCAGAGTCACATGTTGCACAAAGAGGACAATAGACCTAAACCTTTCTCTTGCTGATTCAAGCATCAAGAGCACAGCACGCTCAGTTCCATAACCCAGACTAAGCCTTTTGCTGAATGTCCCCAGACTGCCATTTCAGGGAATGTTTGCAGAAAGCTAATGCCATGTCAGCATCCCCATGTGGGAAACAGCAAATATTTAGGCACTGGGAAGAGAGAAATGCATGTATCCAGAGGCTGCCTTAACAGACTTCCATTTTCACTGAATGCAGTGCTTTCCAAAACCAAATGTAATCCACCATTGGAAAACTAGATAATTGCAATTCAGTGCTGCTTAATTTCTGTGTGAGCTGTAGGGATGTATCTTAGCTCTGTCTTAACACAAAGGTCTGATAGTTGAGGAACCAGTTTTCCCCAGAAAGGGATTTTCCATTCTACCTGGAAAAATGCCATCTCGCTGGTGAAAACCAAAATTCTCTAGCTAAGGGTCAAGCACATTGTCCATGTAAGAGAATGGTGTTTCTCCTGCATTATCAGTCCAATGCAACAAATACTAGATAATCATGGAATAGCAGAGTGGATGCACAGCTCCCAAAAAAGACACCTCATATTTGAGTCTCTGACTGCCACGGCTAAGACAGATATATCTGACCATCTACTTTAGGGATTTCAAGCACCTTACCAGGGGGATTTGAAGCCAAATCCCCCCTCATTCTTGGTAGAACATTTTTCATAGGCAGTTCAGTTTTTGTGGAGCAATCAGGAAATAAAACAAGGCAGTGCCTATTTTCTCCACACACTTTCTCTGCTTCACTCAAAGGGGAGAAATGCAGTTCTGAATCACTTCCCATCAGTGCGAAGAAAGAGCTGTAAGTGGTTAATCATACCCAGCCAGGCTGGTGCCTCAGTGACAGCAGAATGGCTGAGATGGGGGCTGAACAAGCCACTCCACCTGCTCTTCAGTCACTTCTTAGCCCTTGTGTGTTACAATCATTATCAAAGTAGCTGTAGTCATTACTGCAATGCTGATTTGTACTCCAGGGTCTGGGCATATGCCTGTCTCTTGCCCACTCTGGGGTGCTTAGGAACAAGATAAGCTGTCTGGTCTTTATCAAGATGCCTGGTCCCACTTCTTAGTAAACAGTAAAGATTTTCACTGTTAAAAAGCCCATCCTACAACAAATGTAATTTCAGCCTGGGCACAAAAAAAGCACATAGGATTCCTTTTGGAGGAAGTCTCCATTACAGAAAAATAGATATGGGGACCTTGTCCAGTGATCCATCACCAAGGATTATGTATAACACTGAGAGAAAAACTTAGAAAGTACATTTTGACCCCATGACCAAAATTTCATATGAACTCAATTCCTGTTTGGGTCAAGAAAAAGCTGAAAAGCCTAGTGGTGATCTAAGGCATACTTTTTAACTCAGGTTTTAGCCAAGGCTGTTTTTCCTGTCTCTGATAAATTGGTGTCTTAGCCCTTCTTTCTATGCCAGGGAAAGGAAGGTGTGGCATTAGTACAGTTTGCAAGCCTCTTATTTAGGGCTTGGAGAAACAATTGTAAGTAAATTAGTCCCTACAGCATAATGAGTGCATACAGCTGAACTGAAGTAAGTGTACACAGCGCTCACAGTGAATGCCTTTATTCAATACACAGATATAATAGCTAACCTGCTGAGTCCTTTTATTATTGATGGACATAAGGACTTGCCTTTAAACTCCTTTCTTCTGGTGACCACAGTTATACGTGCCATATTCCCCCCTTCTAAATAAATCTCTTTCCAAAGCAAACATTCACAACGAGGAATTCAGCCAAGCAAAGCAGCAGCCTGAGGCTCTGGAAACATCTAACCATTGGACACACCACAACAGTGGCTGTTACCATCTGCTGTACCAGAGAGCTGAGGTGTACAGCTACATCCTCTCCCAGGCTGTAGGTGTCCCTGGGCTGGCTTCCACACCTGCAGGGCTCTGTGCCTTGCAGCACTGTGCCTGTGACAGGGCTGCCCTGCTCCCCAGAACTCCTGGATATTGGATGTTTGCCAGCAGAAGGGTACAAGGAAGCATGGTGTGATGGAGGGTTGCAGAGATTAACTCCTAGATTATTTAGGCCAAGCACTCATCTGAGTTTTGCAGTTTCTTGAACAACAACGAGCTTGTAACTCTCAGTGCTGCGAAACAGTATTAGTAGGAATAAAAGGTACAAAGTTTAGAAGAGAGTAGGTAGCAGGAGGTAACACTGCATTCAGAGTTTCTCAGCCCTTCTCACATCTGCCTAGATTCTACACTATCAAGGAGCTTAAACCTTAAGTAAGATAATTATTTGAAAATATTACAGCAAAAGATGAATCACTCAACTTTATTAAACTTTAATGACTCTTTTGATTGCTCTGACTGAGATGGCAGGACTAATTCCACTGTATTTACAAGACTGCTTTAAAATCATATCAATAATTTCAACATTAGCCCTGCTGATTTTCTCCTTGTTCAACACTTGGCCAGCAATCCAGAGCCTTTGTGTTTGCAGGCTGGCTTATGGAAAATGAGATGGCATAATGCCACAGTCCAGGGAAGCATCATCACCCAGATGAGAATGATTTATTCAAGAAATGAAAGTCAGCACTGCTAGTTAGTAGACCAGCAGCTGGAGAAGGAGCCCTTTACAGCCCTCTCCCACATAAAACAGTTTGGAAACACTGTGGAGTTTGGTGCACAGGCATTTTCTTTGCACAAAGGAGAAAATCCCACACATTTTAATTTTGCCAGATGGCCTTACACACTCTGCTATTGGACCTGTAGTGGCAATTTCATCACATGGAAGGGATTTACAGATGGGATAAGAGGAGATGTTTTTCAGTGAGTCTCTCCACAGTTATGCTTGCCCCAGTTCTCTGTTGTGAAGGACTGAGATTGCCCATGTTGTAAGTCACACTCTTTCCTCTGGCAACAGTCGAAGCTCTTGTCATGGAGTATTACATTACACAAGATCAAACCTCATGGGCTACTTCCAGTGGTTACTGACTCTTTTTTGTTCCATTTCAAACCTTGAGTTGCTGAGGTCAAATACAGTGACCCTAGCCTTCATTTGGCATCAAAGGGAGGGATACAGCCTTTATACACTGTGGGAACTGCAGCTTCAAAGGACACAGCATCAATACATACAGGAAAGTGCCTCCAGCACTCACTCATTACTAGCAGGGGGAAGGCAGGATTTTCCTAGAGGTTCCCTGTGGGCCCAGGCACAGAGCACACCCCCCCAGCAGAACAGTTGCTCTGGCTGATGTCTGCAGAGTCTGTAGGGGAAGGGCTCTTCTGTAAACCTTTCAGACAGTCAATTCCTTTAGGAGGTGGGGGATTCCTAGGAGGCACATGAGAGGACACACATGAGACTTCTGATATCCCAGATCTTTACAGGTACACTCTAAAATAACGTTAAGTATCACCATAGAAGAATTCCTGAGATATCTGCCACCCACTCACTACACTGAGTCAAGGGCAACACTCAGACTTATTTGTCTTCCTTTGAAAATCTTTCACATTGGCTGCAGCTGAAGGCATATGGCAAAAAAAAAAAAAAAAAATTCTTTACCAGATGATTCTAACCTTGTAGGTGTGGCTTCAGTTCACATTGCACAGACTTCACCTTTCACACCATACCAAACCACAGGTATAAGCCTGGTCAGCAGACAACAGATGCACTTAATATAGCATGTTTGTCCTTATAAACATGCTCCTGCCTCGATTCTCAAACAGCTGGGTCAGCCTTTGGATTTCTGAGTTTTTCAAAACTGAAGAGAACCTGCTGCCAGCAGACCTTAAAGTGGCACAAATTTACATAGTCACTGGGGCTATGAGCATAGTGTAGGGTTTTTCCTCTAGTTCACTCCGGGGAAAATGTACTATTTTAAAGGATTTTCTTAATATTCTCTCCTCCTTTCTTTCTCACACTGTAGTCTTGTTTTGTGACATTTATGTTCTCTGTTAAATTATACAGTATATGTCTCTAAAAGTTGTTGAGATGGCCTAGCTTTAAACATAGATATGTTAATGCAGAGAGAAACTCCTGTGACTGTGGGACCTCTCCTGAGAGCTGCATGTCTGAATTAATACAGCTGTCCATTTAGTTTCATACAGAAAGTATCTCAATAAAATATAAAGCAAAGATTAAAAAAAAAAATCCAGGCTTTGCAGAAGAGCTCTCCTATCCTAGCAGCACCAAAGTAAATGTCTTTTCCATCTCATTCAACTGTGTTCAAAATTCTTCAGCAGCAGCTTGAAGATTGCAGTATTCTTACCAAACTCAGATCCTCATTTCAAGTACAGCTGTGCACCTCTGCATCCCCTCAGTCACTTCCTGGGAAGGGTTAAAGCTCCTTTTGCTCTGGTGTGAAAGGATTGGTCTGATAGCAGCAGATATAAAGGATACTCACAGACTCCTCGGGAGCTGGCATTTGGAGACACCCTGTCACTTGCTTAGAACATCCCTGTGGTGTATCACTGATTTTTTTTTTTTTTTTTTTTCATATATAGTGATCATCACTGGAATATATTAAAATA
>VWZP01007832.1:2686484-2923854 GCA_013396995.1 Dicaeum eximium | reverse complement strand
AGCAGAATATATTGCTGTTTTGAGAAGGGGAAAGAGCAGAAAAAGGGAAATAAAGCGATAGCAGGGTAGTTTATCACACATGCCTTGTTTTGAGAGGGCTAAAGAGGGTCCAAACTCATTACTTTAGAATATATCACACTAAAAATTATGTATCACTACCTAAAAGCAGCTCTTTCCAGCTCTACTGTACTGCCAAAAGTTACTTGGCAGAATGTTCTTTTTTAACTCTCCAAGCCTTTGTCCACGGCTGCTTCAAACAATGGCAGCTCTCAAGGATGTGGAACAAACAACCACAATTCCTTTCTGAACGCTTGCTATGGTGGGAACTAATAGGGAGGGCTTAAAGGAAACTGCTGGTTGCAAATAGCCCAGGTGAGGGAAGGGCTGGCACGGAAGGGCTTTTGCAATCACATGCCAACATTCTTTGCTCCGCGGCGGAAAGGAGGGAATCTTCTCAGCTGGGACTGTGGCTAAAAAGGGAAGCTCTTCTAGGTTTAAGTGTGAGGCAATGTGAGGATTTTTGTGCCTATTTAGAGAACACCAAAGGTTGCAGGGGAAAAGGGGGATGAATAAAGTCTCTTCCAAAGAAGTGCTCTCTAAAATTTCTCTGTTTGGAGTAAAGTAAAAAATTGAGGTGGGCAAATCCTAAGCAACAAGAGAAGAAACTTGCAGCCTGCAGAAATTCTTCTAACAATGCCTTGGGATCACATAAACAAGGTTATTAATAGAAGCCTGCCTCTCCAGCAGCCCTCAAAGGCTGCTTCCTCCCATTCTTCTATCTGCACCAATTCAAGGCAGAGAAGCCCTGGCTTGAGAAAACCTCACTTGCTCTCTTGTTGTTTTAATCTTTCCCTCCACTGTATTTCCTGTCAAGGCTGCAGGTCAGAAAAGCCGGAAATCTCTTTGTACCTCTGTGACTGCCATGGTGTGAGCAAGGAATGTGCCCCAGATGGAACCCAACTGCCCCTGCACTCCGGGGCAAGACTGTGTGGGAAGAGAGGGCTGGAGAAATGGAGAGTGAAGGGAAGCATGGCTGGGCACTCGTGGCTGTTCAGCACTCCAGTCTAACACAAGGGAGGGTGGGAGCTGGGACACAGATTGCTTTTCCAGTTACTTCAGAAAAGCCAGCATTCCTGCTTCACAGCCACAGGACACATGGAAGACTTCACCTTGCCTTTCCTGAGCTTTCCAGTCAATGTCCCAGCAGAAACCCCCAAAACATTGGGTTTTTATTCTGGCTGCACAAATCCCAGGCATCTCTTTAGTGATTTTGATAGCAAAAGGCAGAATTTTATGCACCCCTAGGGTTTTCTGAGGAACTGACAACCTCTGAGAAAATGAAGTATTTTATACTTTTCAACCATTTTTTCTGTTCTGTTGTTACAGAGGTTGCAGCCATACTTTCTCTAAAAGTTAATTTTCTCAGCTTCTAGAGTTACAAAAGGGCTGGGGAATAACGTGAAAGAAAATTGCAGAAACTCTAGGATTAGCACACAACACCAGCAAATGTACCTACCACAGAGAACATAGAGGGAGTCAGACTCAAATTTGCACACACAGCAAAGAAGGAACCATTATTAATACTGCAAAACCACAAAAGGTCAGGCCAAATTTATCTACATTTACAGACAAAATATTCTATAAGGCTTGCTCTTCCTGGGTGCTGATTTATTCAGAAGGTGTTAACAAACAGAGAGCAAACTGAAATACTGCACCCAATGACCTGATAGCTTCTCCAAATTCAAACCAAGCAAGGTGTCAAAATAAACGCTTCCCTCGGGATTAGACTTCAAATAAAACACAGAGAAGTAGGCATACGTTCCCTGCCACTCTCTTTCCAGACACTATCTAGACTATTTGGGATCTTAAGCTCTGGTGTGATGCACAGGCTGTTTTAAACTCACAGGAAAACTCATAGCAGAAAAAAAAGCCTCTTCCAGTACACAGACAGAAGCAAGAGCTGCTGTTGTCTTTGTCACTAGTACCTCAGCAAAATACATTTAAGGACTCTGTTCTAAAATCTGTATCACTTTGCATAATGAAACAGATTTTGCATAGATTTTACATGGTCCTCAAGGACTCAGTCTTCCTTTCTTCAGCCTCAGTAAGCCCTTCTGAGTTGAAACAACCAGTGTGGGTCATTAGCTTTCTTCTGGAGGCCCTGACATGTTTCAAGTGAAGGCAGGGGTATAGAGAGAGCTCCTTTCCCAGCCTAAAGTTTTCTCTTCTTAGTTACTTTTGAAAATCCATCTGCATTATTCAATGAGAATGTGGTGCTGAAGAATGTCTGTTGAGCAGGGTATCTGCTGAGGACGTGTGTGAAATAATACAGCCCCAATATCTGCAGAACAGAAGAACTGGCATTGTTAAAGAATATTTAGCCAGAGGAGCTGGTTCTGCTTGGCTGTCTGTCATGAGCACAGAGCAGCCACCAGCAGGATATCAATGCACCATGGGCATGGTGACACCCAGCCCACACCTTGCCTGATGTCCTTGGAGCTGAGAAAAGGAGAGCACAGCATGCTGAGGCATCAAATCTGTGAATTAGCTTGGGTTCAGGGGGAACACAGCCACAGCACAGCACTCAGGGCTACTGGTAAGCAAATAATCAGGGAAACCATCACAGGGCTCTGCTGCAGAGAGACCTGTGGGTTCAGAACTCAGGACGGACTCTTCTCCTCTCTCCCCACAGATGCTACAGACATGCCTCAGCAGCTTTGCTGAAAGCTGAGCAATGTGTAAGCACAGAAGGAAATTTTACAAATTGAGAAATAGGAAGCCAAAGGCAGTACATTTGTGATCAGAAAATATTTTGACCATCATATTATTAGCTTTTGGGATTGACTTCTACAATTATCACAGAAGTCAACAGATTGAAAGTACTCAGAAGACTACAGGATGCTTGCATGGATAATGGGACATACAAAGTTATTGTAAACAGCATAAAATGGATAAAGAAGTTCTAATCCTATAAACCAACCTATAATTGCTTACAGGAAAATGGAAATTGCCCTGCCCTAGTCATGACTGGTGGCCCCACATTTTCTGCATTCTTCTTTGAGTCTCTGCTTTTGGGTACTTTCTGAGACAGGCTTATTTTCACATATGTATATCTTATTTTCATACCTCACTCTGAGTAGTTATTGTATGGTCCTCCATAATCCCTGGTTTCTGTCTGCATGGAATGGCAAAAAGACAGGAAGATTTGATTACAGGGAAAGCAGGGAGGAGACCCTGCAAGGGACTGAATTTTTAAAGGAGAAATATTCCTGGCTTTTTTTTCTTTTTTCACTTTTCCTTTTTTTTCAACTCTTGTACTTCCGACAGAAGCTGGGAGAGAACAGGGAGCAAGCTGGAATAGGGAGTAGACCAGTTGTGATGCCAATCTGCAGTTTGGCTTAATCCTGTCAAACTGCAATCAGGAAGATACACAAACAGCTAAACAAACAGGCCAGAACCTCTCTCCTGTTAAACATTCCAAACCCAAGGGCTGCTCTCTAGGCACCACTAATGGTGAATTGGTGGAAGAGCTCAGGGTGTGCAGGAGCAGCCCACAGATCTGCAGTGACTGTTCTCCACAGACAGCGTTACTTACGGCAACCAGCACCAAGAACAGTCACACTGGTGGCTCTCTTCCAGCAAAATGTTATCAACACTCTGCTTCTGTACACAGCTAATTATACCATGCTCAAATGCCACAGGGAGATGGCTGCTCTATCAGGAAATGCACAGAAACATATGCTGCCATATGGAGGAGATAGTCTTCACTGGGACCAATCTCTGTGTGTATAAGGCCTCACAGCCCTATTATATTATTGTTTATAATGCAAGTCCCCTAGAAGGTAAGCAGGAAAAGGGAAAAGCAAAAAAAAAAGTGGCAAAATATTTCTGTTCAGCTTCTGGTGCAAGAACAGCAGCAAGTGGGAAGGAAGGTTATCCCTTCTCTCTAGAAGGAATAATAAAGCTTTATGAACATGTTGCCAAGTCCTGTTCCCTAAACAGGAACTTTGCTTTGTTGCTAAAAAGCATTGAGCTGATATATCCTATTTAGGAAATTCATCCTAACTCAGAACATATACACCACTTAAAGACCACTTAAAATGCATCAAGGAAAAATTAAAATGCAATTGTACCAAACTAAATGCCTTGATTTCTAGTAACATGTTTGTAATTAGCCAATAAATCTTAATTAGAAGTAATCAACCTCATTCTCACCAGAACCCATTTTGATTTTTGTCCTCAAGGAGCAATACCAAATGTTCAGTGAGGCTGGTTTATTTGCAGATCAAGTGTCTCTGTCCATCTTCTACTCTCCTCCAGACAGGAGAAAACAAAGAGAATCTTTTGTTACTTGCCCACACACTCACTAATCTCATACTTGGATGGCTGGTGTGCCTATCAGTTGTCAGCAGTCATTTACATCAGGTGGAAAGTGACTGTAAGATGATCCTAGAGTAAGAATGGTAGCAGCTTGCATCGATGTAAAAATCACAAGGTGTTAAATCATGAAGCTGTCCCACTCTTCATCTCTGCTTGCAATCTCAACTCTTCATCTCTGCTTGCCTTTTACCTTTGAGCCTCTTAAATTATATCTTTGACGTTGCAGGGTCTTGGTGCTTTTAACACTGAAGTCTCTCTGTTCTCTGCACCAGTGAGGAATCAATATGTCACTGTTAACTGGTGCAGCACAAAATCTGAGTAGCAGAATAAAGCCAGTTTCATTGCACACATGCAATTTAGTTTGAGGCCTTCTCATAAGCCCTCCCTTCCATGTCTTGCATCCACTTCACGTGCCATGTTCCATCAATCAGGATGAAATGGATTAAGAATTGTCTCAAAGTTGTAATCTTTAAATCTTTAAAACTATTGTGAAGCAGTAGTTACCAACAAGAAGCACTTAAATCAGCCAGTGACAGAAGTGCTGAGTGGGATGTCAACAGGAGCTACGTGCTCAGCCTTTCCTGTTTCCTATTCAAATTCTTGCCCTGGGCCTATCACAAAAAAGTGTGTGATCCAGCTCCACTGGAGGGTATAAAGACAGCAAACAATGAGGCAGCTGAGAGAATCAGACAGGAGAGTCACTATGGAAAGTGTGCACAAACAATTTCAGCCCTGAATAGTGGGGATGAGGCAAGACTCTTTCTGAAAACCACATCAAAAAACCCCAGAAATCTTAGTGCCCTGACAAGTCTTCCTGAAGAACCTTTAAAGGAAAGGGACTCTTTTGCTAAAAACAGTCAAGACTGGATGATTCTGTGGAGTTTCCTTTGACTATAAAGACCAAGTTATTCCGTGCACTATCTCAGCCCTGTCTCTGTCTGATAATGGGAACATAATCCCTATATAACAGAGGTCTTGTAAGATTTAATATCTGCAGAAAAAATTAAACTGGTAAAATGCAACCAGACACTGAAGTGTTACTCTGTTCTGCCCTTGATGGAAGGGATTTAAGCATTTCAATTATTGGTCTCCAGCACAACCTACCTTTTGTTCATGGATGGATGCACTAATGAGCAAAGCTGGACATAAGCTTTCAGATAGAACAGTTTTCCATTTGAAAAATGCCACTTTAACAGAATCAAACTATTTCATGGGAATGTACTTGCTTAATTGAATTTTCTGGCAGAAATCCACCTGTTTCCTCACAGGTGCTCCTGTCTACCTGATCAGTGGGCAGAATTGAGAGTCTGGCAAACCTAGCTCCAGCTGGGATACTAAAGATTTTCCTGGCAGGCAGCCTGGAAGGCAAGGAGCCCTGATTGAGCTAGAGCAACCAGAACTGCTAGGATCCCAGCTGTGTAGCAGCAGGCCTAAAAGCAAACTCATGGCAACTTTGAGCCGCTTGGACAAGCCCACTTCATAAACAAAACAAACAAAAATAAAACCCCAAACAAACAAAATGATCTAATGATCTAAATGATCATTTGATCTAATGGCAGGCAAACAGTTTTGCTGCTCAGCATTTTCCCAGGGTGGGATTCTGGGTTGCAGGCAGACCCACAGTCAAGCCTTAGTCTTTCTTTCCCTGTTGGTTCACACCTTTATGGGGAAGAGGAAACAAGACCAGTTCAGCAGGAGGAGTGAAAATGCCTCTGAACATGTTTGTGCTGATAGCAGCCCATCTGGGCTTTTTTCAAGAACAGGTGGTAAGGGAGGGCCACATTGATCTCTGAGATTTTTCACTGCTCAGTCCACTGGTGTTGAGAGATTATATGAAGAACCAAAGCAGAAAGTCAAAAGCCACCAATTACTTCTAAAAAAAAAAAATCCAAAGTGATAGGCAGCCAACTGTCCAGCTCAGCAGCAGACAACATCAAACAGCCAATACAATAGAGATAGAGCCTTGCTCCCTAATGATCTCCTGAGGGAGTCAGGAGGCCAGCACAGAGGTTTCTGCAGGTGTATGTCTTGATAGACCTGGGATGCACTGTGCTTAACTGCAGTTCCTATGACTCTGCTTCGATCCTTTCTTCTTTTCCATGACTTCTAGTGGAGTTTGCATCAGACTCTCAGCCTCTGGAGCCATCAAATGCGCATTCCTTTCTCTCTACAAGTTTCTAGAGCTGTTAATCCAGCTGCTCCCACAAATATTCAAGATGTGTAAAGGACAGATGAAGAAGAGACAGTGGGAGAAGAGGAAGAAGTTCATAAAGAGCAACTATCAAGCACTACAAATGAAAAATGCAACTCAATAAATAACTGAAAAGGCCATCCTTCCTGGCGTATGTCTGATCTCAGTTCTCAAGCTCTGAAGCCTGTACTTTCATTCTATTTATAAAGAAAAAGTAATTTTAAAAGTCTCAAAACTTTTTTCTAAGTTTCTTCTTTTAGAGGGCAAATTGTCTGCTGACAATTTCAATCTGTGACCCCTTAGAAATGCACATCTTCCTGCCAAGATACCCAAAGTTCTGCGTAGACTTGGAAGATTCAGTGCCAAAAGAACCTCCCCTCTTTTCCTCAGAAATGCACAGTTAAAATTAAAATATTACTAAAAGCATTGGTGGTAGCTCTTACTACACATGTGGAGCGGAGTGGAAAGAGATGAATGGAGAATCAGAAGGTCATGTTGATTCTCTGCTTCTTACTTCAAGTTTTGTTGTAAAAACAATTGCTAATGACTTGCAGTACAGCTAATTACAAAGAGGTCAAGAGGGTGAGAATTTTGCAAAGAATGTTCTTGTCTCTAGAAGATTAAAACATGTAATGTTTTCTACAGTCTATTGAGAAGAGGGTAAATAACCCACAACATCCTCACAAAGGCATGTAAAGCTTTTTTGGAAAGTCTTCATTTTTTCATAGATTTTTCCTTTCATTTCCAAATTGAAGCAGCTCTTGTTGCTAATATACCTTTATACACTTCAATAAAGTACACCCATTTGAGGAGCTCCTTGAAGAACAGGTCACTAGAATGAATAATAACAGAAAATGCAGGGGAGCAGGCACACTAACAGAGTTCTGGAGAGAAGAGATGCAAGACACAGTGAGGGTAAATTTGCCTCTAGTGCTTTTCTTTTTCATCTCTCTCCCTTTCACGCTCTCTGATTCTTTAGCAAGTGCTGCCTGTGTCTGTGTTTTTGAACTTCCCACAAAGGGAAGCTGGGGCTCTGCTTCAGAGAGGGGAGCTGCCAAAGAGAGCCGTGCTGTCGAGTCATGGATGACATCAGGCTCTGGGGAGAAACAATGACGGCAAGAGGAACAGGAAGCTGAAGATTCATAAGCAAATGGTGTCCTCTTTCTTTCACCTCTTCTTTTTCCCCTCCTCCTACTTGGACACTTTGATAGTGTGGGACTGTAGTTTAGTCCAGATAGCCTTTCATTACCCTACTGTCATAGCAAAAAAAATATTCTTCTCTCCACCTTTTCTTGCTGTAAGAACAGTGGTAGTCTATGTTTGAGATAGCAAAAGCTTCTGGAAGATGCAGACTAGGAAATTCATGCAGAAATGTGGAAGTGAGGAGAGAAACTGAGGTGTGCAGAAACTGAAGACTGCATTCAGAGCAGCCTGACATGCTGCTGTGCTCAGGCCTACCTCAAAGCAGCTGTTAGCTCTTTTCACCCCCAGTATTTTCATAAAAATTACAATGCAAAGCAAGAAAATCTAAAGAGCACCTACAAAATTCTTGGAATGCCATGACAGAACAGAGATGTGTTACCTTTCAAAGAGAGTTCAAAAGCTGTCACGGACTTAGAGGCAGCATCTGAGGAACAGCTTGGTCAAACTGACAGTCCCAGATCTCACCTTCAGCAGAGCCTAGCTCAACCCAGACCCACACTTTTTGCTGAGCAAAAAGCATAATGTCACGTTAATAATGAATAGCCATGTGTCTCCTGTACTTAACACTGGAGCTTTGAGCGGATCCACAGCACTTCATAAATTATCCATTGCAGCTGATTCAAGGCCCACTGGGAGCAGCAGGCATCTTGCTTGGCTGTAATGGAATCATACCATTAATGCAATTTCAATTAGGCATACATTATAGTGCACAGGTGTCTAAGCAAACAGTGTAGAGGAAGCCTCCCCCAGGGACTCATATCCTAGGGAAAAGGTGTGTAAGTGGGACACTTTCCAAGGGATCCTACAGTGGCACTGTAAATGCACTAAAGAAATAAGCAAGGCACCAAGCTAAAGCAGGAGGAGAAATGTGTCTGTAAGGAAAAAAAGGATGGTCTTGGTAGCTAGTTCCAAACTTCCACCTTTTTAAGGTGAAGGACTCTCCCATGCTTCATTGAGTAATCTCCAAGAACCAAAACCTGGCAACACTCTTATCAGCCTCCGAGTCTGTATTCATGTGCCCTGATAGGAAATCCTCATCTCCTTTGGAAATCGCATAACTGTCATCCATGGAACAAATATTTAGTGGTCCTTTGGTCTGGCTGAGGCTTTGAGGCAGCTGGGTTCCCAGAGAAGAAAGAGATGCTCACCATCTACATACTTACCCTTGGATTAACAGTTCAGACTCCCAGAGAGCTGGCACCAGTAGTAGGTGGCTGCAACTCTTGCCAGCTCTCTGGCCAAACAAAACCTTTGGTGCATTACAAGCAATGCCAGTCTCCCTGCAGCACAGGAAATCTGAATCTCATTTAACTCTACACCAGGATAAGCTCTTCCAGACTACCAGCTCAGGTCACCATTCCACACCCAACCTGACCTGCAAGGACCCTATGCCTGGAGGTGTTGATAACTCGAGGGAAAATGAGAGCACGGTCTCCATCAGTTTTTGCTCTCCCTGCAAGACTGCCAATGAGGCATCTAATTAGTGTCAGCTAGGGATGATGTTTTTCTGAGGGGCAACTGAATGAAGGATTTGCTAATTTATTTCATGCAGGGCCTACCAAGAAATATAAGACATTAATAACCACCAGTCACTGCTGAGCTGAACTGGAGTTGAAATATCAAGTTACAGATAAAAACTTCCCAACCTCCTCTGCTGTCCTGCCTCCTGCTGATCACCCTCATTAACAAATTCTCATATTAATGGCAAAAATATGAACTAGTCTGCATTCACATAATGATAATGCTGGCCTGAAAGAAGCAGTGTCATCAATTAAGGCAGGATCTTTCTCAATGATTCAATAAAACCCTCTCTGCTCCCATTTTTTGTGGGCCTGGATTCACCAGACTGTGTCTTTCTTCTCTCATGTCTGTGGCAACCAACACCTTGGGAACTTCCAGTTGTAAATAAACAATTGGTGCTTGAACTCAAAGGCAGGCTCCTAATTGTTACATGATGGTATAGGGGACAGAAGAAGGTGACATATAGACTCCATGATTCAGAAGGCATAAAAGGCATTTATTAATAGAAATCCACACTTCCTATAGAGAGGATCGTGGAGCTAAGACCTGATTGGTCTTCAGCAACACTTCTTGCACCATTGGTTAATTGGAACAACACCTACTTGTAAATATCTTTCACAAACATCAGGTGCAGAGAGAGATTGAGATAATAATTGTTTTAATTCTTCGTCTAGCTTTCCCAGGATGAGCCTGGGAGAATGTCTGTTTCCCTCTGTTACCAGAGACAGAATATCCACACCTAATCATAGGGCCATTAACAACTCATACTCTTATAAACATTTTCAGATTCTTGTGGGGGGCATTCAGCAGTAGTGTGTTGCAGTTCCACACCATCATGACTGACACCACTCCCAAGCTCTCATTCTTCTGTTTTATGAACACAAATACTCACCCCAGATTCTCAAAAATGGAGTAAGAGGGATGACATGGCAGACAGACTTGTTCTCCCGTGAATGTTTATTGAGGAACAATCCAGAAAGCCAAAGAAAAGGAAATTTTTATTTGCAGCCTGCTATCTAGTTTCACTGCATAGAAAGTGTCAGTCAGGTGGTTTGTTTTCTCAGTTACCTTTCACTGACCACTTAAAAGTAACAACCCAATGATAGACAGGCCACAAGAAAACCACTGTCATGTCATTCACTGTGCTCATAAAAGACATTTGATGCTGCCACCTGTTAAGCCTTTTTTTGACAAGTAAGTAACCAGAGTAGTCTTCCCTCACATGTCCCCTTAGTCATGGAGAAAGCAGGCCACTTTCAGCCTGTCTGATGTTGCTCCAGGCAGATTCTTGACAGCACTAGTCATGTGGAGGCTGCCTCCCAAAAGAAGAACAGCCTGGACAGATGGAGTGGCTACTGCTCAGGGCATCAAGGATAATAAAATGCTGCCACAGCATCTGCCCCCTGACAGCAGTGGCCATGACCTTAAAAGGGGGCAGAGTATTAGGGGACACCTTCCAGACCTCACAGCACTCCAGAAATGACATTGCATATCGAAGAGCTGCAGGGTATCACCTGACAGATGATGCTATCCCTTACACTTCCAGAAGATGAGATACATTTCTGACAGCTATCAGAAACTACAAAACACACAATAAGTCACCTTCTTCCTCTACTTTTGGTGACATCTTAGTTATATAAAAGGTGTCTTCCAAAACTACTTATTTCACCTTATTTCACCTTCACTACGTATCTCATCATGATTATGTTTGAATTGTGCTTACACTACCTCTTAGCACACAAAAGAAGAGTCTAAGCAGAAGGCCCAATGCCCTAATATGTATGGGCTGTTGACTGCTCTTTGTCTTTAAGTGTGGATCAGATGCACATTATTTCCACTTTGGACATACACAGGGAAAGAGACTTCTTTGAACTTGCATATCCTATCCAGCAAGTAACCCTCCAGATCCTTCCCTAAGTACCAGGGCTCTGAGAAAAATCCAGAGGCCTTGCACTTGAGTAAGAGCATCTCTCAGTAATGCCTTCCCCCAGAACGTGCTGCCCCTCTGACAGTGCATCATCCTGCTGGCCCTTAAAGGATAATTCAGGTGCAAAGCCCCGGTTTTAATTAGAAGCTTCGCCTTTTAACACTGCTAAAGGATTAAAATAATTGGAAAAAAGTAGGCAAGCTGTGCTCCCTTGAAGCTTGACGAGCAGCACAGGGGGAAAGGGACACAGCCCAGGTGAGATGGAAAATTTCACTGATTCTCAACCTCTCTGCCCTTAATCTTAAATATTTTGCAGACTGTTAATTTAACCTGCGACCCTCCCCCAGCTAACCTCAAGGCTCAAGAAGGGCTGAGGTTATCACCTCACTTCCTGATGTGCTCATGGAGGGAAACAGCTGGAGTTGTCCAGCTGTTCCCCCAAATAAAGGAAATGATAGAAAAGGAAGTCCTGTGAGTAAGCGTGAGGAGGGAAGACTGCAAGTGCTGAGAGCACTGCAGAGGAGAAGGCTCCTCTGAAGGAAGTGCCTTTAGAGGAATATTTATTCTAATGGAGCAAAAAAGGTTGGGAGCAATGGGATTGCCTGTGGTATCCACCACAGGATTGCTGAGGGAGCTGTGGAGGAAGCAGCAGGGAACTGAGCCAAGGGAAGATGGCAGTGGCTGCACAAGTTGTGGCCATAGTTTAAGGACTGTGAGCCTTGCAGGCAACCACACATGAAACCCTCAGATGACCAAGACATCAGATCAACATCCAAACAGCAAACCAGCTATGTTTCATGGCTCAGAATACTGTAAATCACGTGCAGAGGTTGAGCCACTGTTGCTGTAAGCCTATCCAGGAGCTGGGGCATCCTGCACTCACATTTAAAACCTTGCATCATTGTAAGTGAACGAAAGGAAAGGGTGGTTTTGGTGTGGTGCCCACCTGAACCAGAGACTGGCTCTGTTCTGCAGCTCAGCTTAGGTCCTTACAACTTTCAGTGCTCTAGTTCAGAGCCCACTGTGCCTCAGCTCAGCCAGTGCACACAGACTGACCCTGTTCTTGGACTGCAGTTCCTGCTACCCCAGACCTGCCTCATCTTGTTCCAGATTCAGTCCTGAGCTCCTTTGTTCCTGCTCCAGTCCAAAGTCTCAGTGAAACAGTGTCAATAAGTCTGTGGGAGAGTCTGCACCAGCAGGACATTTTCAGAGGATCAGATAAACAAACTCTTCTGCCATGAACCTGTCAAAGTCTAATCCCAAAGCTGCAGAGGTGAAATGCTATTTCACACTTTCACTACCTCCCTGTCTGCTGATTTTTCATGACATCTTAGGTTTGGAACTGGGAGGCTTAAATCTTCAGTTCCTGATGGCTGGTGAATTCAAACTCTGCTTCAGCCCAAATGCAGTGTCTCTAAAACACAGAGAAAAACACAGTCTCCTTTGCTTTGAACAATATATAAGGCAGCTTATGGCCAAACTTCTGTATTTCTCCTGGACTGACATATCAAAGTTGCATTTGAAAGGCTTGAAATGCTTTCAGGAACACATTGGAAATTCAGAGAAAAATAATATTTATCTCTGTCCAAAGTCTTTAATTCTTCCTGGTTATATTTAATCCACATTTCTTTTTGAAGCAAACTTATAATACAGGAACCTCACACAAGAAAATTCCCAAATCATGATTCAGAGCAATTGCATATAGACTGAATTCCAGTGAGAGTGCATTTCTTCCAAAAAAGGAATGAATAAAATAGTTAGCCTTTCCTCCTAGGATAATTGAAGTCTTAGTCCTACTGGATGAAATAGGCAGGTAGGAGTCCCTTAAACAAAAAATGTGGATAGATTTCCCAATTCTATAAAAAGCTTAAAAAACTTAAAAGCTTTAAAAACTACCACTAAAACATGCTGAAATATCTTACAAATTTTGAGCGACACAGAACAGTTGATTCAACTTTCAACACCTGACAAGAGTCACACAAAATCCCCTACAGCATGTGGTGGTGAAGGTCATGTTGTGAGAAACCTGCCTTGCATCTGCCTGCAGATTGTATATATTTTGTATGGCAAAGTGTGCTATACAGATCTATGTCTTATAATGATGATCTCTAAATTCACTGAAAGGTTCACTGTCCTTGAAAATTCCAGCACCCACAACAGACAAAAGACTTATTGAAATGTTTCCTTCAGAAATCAAAGGTCTGCCACAGAATCACCTAAGTATAAAGCCTTTCTATTCTTCTTCAGTAGGAATATGTTGTAGGATCTTTCCAAGCATGCCTACCACCTGCAAACAGTAACTATGAGTGCATGTAATTGATTCTCTGCAAGCCAGCAATCTTCCATCCCTGTTTGAGCCCCTGTTTGCCTGCAGTCTGCCTGTCTGGTGCTGCTCAGAGGTGCAGGGAAGAGGCTGCAACACACTCCCCAGGACAGGCACCTCCTCCCAAGGGCCCCTCCTGGCCCAGTCAGTATTTAGTCAGGGTGCCCAGTCTTGGGACAGTGCCAGACTGCCCCATAAAGGGCACTGAGTCTGCCTTCACTTGCAAGAAGACCTACAAAACACTTTGGTGAATAACAAAATGATCCCACCTTTGTATCAAGCAGTTCCTGGACAAGGATTGGGATACCACGAGGCTTAGCTCACTCAGCTCACTGCAAACTAATGATGTGCAAGTGGTTCTTTCCTACTAAAGCCTGGACCTGCAAGTCTCATTTCTGGGATTCTCCTTTACCAAGCAAATCTTCACTGGGAGATGCGAGAGGAGAGCGCACCATGTGTGAGACACACACAGGGCTCTGCTGGAATTTGGGGCTGCTGCAGAATCTCATACTGAGAGGCACAGGCCCAGTCCATGACAAACCATCACCACATCCTCCCCATAAGCTGTGGTTAGTTATGGGTTTCATTCCTAACCTTACTGAAAAGGTCAAAACTTCCAGTCTGCCTTTACTGACTTGCTAACAAATTGCAGGTGTTTTTCTATGTATCCGGGAATATTAAAAACCATAAAATTACACCCTTCATCCTCTCCCACCTTCATCCCAACACACTAATAAGGACTCAGAAATATTCCCAGAAAAACCTGTTATCAGGTATTGCCTTTTTATTGTACTGTTGGTGACCCTGAAAAATATGAATCTGAGACAATATAGTCTATACAACAGTAATGGCTTCAGTGCATTCTTTAAGCTTCATGAACCCATGAAGTCCTGTTTCTCTACAGCAGAACAACTTTTGATGATATGCCAAGTAGTGACTGGAGCTGGTAGGAATTTTTCATTCAAAGTTGTTTTTAGCCTGGTTTACTAAGGAAACAAGGATTAAGAAACACAGTTCTCCTTTTGTCCATTTACCACCTCAGCAAAACTTTGGTTCTGCTGGCCAGTTTAAGCCAAATTGAAGAGGGGGCTTTGTCCCCATACTGTGCAGCTTATAGAAGTTCAGAGGAAAAAAAAATCAGTGGCTGGGTATAGGAGAGAAGCCTTGCCAAATGCATCTGTCCTGTGCTGAAGTAAAACTGCAGTGTGAGCTTGGGACCTAGGAGATACCAGAGACTCTGTGGGAGAGAACACTGTTAAAAATGCTCCCACCACGAGAACTCCTGTGAAAGCTACTTACCTGTTATCACACATCAGAGAACCTTGTCAATTTTGAGAGAATGGCAGAAAGCCAGACATCACTAGCCTAATGTGTCTATTATTTTTTTTATTAGATTGTTTTGCAGAGCTGTAATGTTAACTAAAACCAGATTTTCACTGAACAACGTAATTTTAGCAATATTTTTTTTGTATGACTGATGTTCTTAGACTATTAGAGAAGCATGTAGGCATCTTTATTTGAAAAAACAGAGAAATAGCACGATCAGATCTGAGACTGGGAGCTAGCCTAACCCTGGCTTCTATCCCTCCAGTACCCTGTACGGTCCTTTCTGCCTGTTGGAGACTCACCTGCATTCCTTCACAGCTAAAGTTATTTACAACTGATTGTTTGTTACACATACAGTCATTTTCACAGAGCATAAAAGGACATGTGGGTGCTATTGAGGATCATAGTTCTGCTGAAAATGTTAAGAACATGAAACCAGTCCAGTTGGAAACCATGAACAGGCTGAAAACACCGACAGCCCGTGTCAGCTTCCAGCTGGCTTTGACACCTACAGGTACAATCTAGTCCCAGTGAAGCACCACTTGTGACCCCACCATTAGTGGCACCCTGGCACACAACTCCTTCATGGATACAAGCACTGATGTGGCAAGTCCCAGATGCACTCCAGACCCCCAGCACCAATTTGCTCTGGGCTTGCTGCCATTTTTTTTTAATAGCTTCTATGTTAATCTTTGAACAAAGAACTCTGCATCACTCTAGCCCCAGAGTGTGAAGGCTTCCATAACTGTTCCAAAGGAAATGTCAGGATATTCCTGCCACCACAAGGTGAAGTTCATGATATAAAGCAGTCAATACATGGGCTACTGCTAGAACTGTGTCTGCTTCATGATTCATTTCTAGTCTGTACAGACAGTAGAAATTGAACTTTTCTGCCTTCCTCTCCTTGATTTTTGTTCCCTCTTCTTCCTGGCCTGTGCAGAGATAGGTCAGTTTATGAATTGCTCCATTGTAACCACTGCCCAAGAAGGCTGGAGGGAGACACAATGCCTCCTCTTTAGGAACAGCCCCTCTGTGTTACAGAGGCTTGTAACACACACAGAGACTGGATCACTTCTTCAGGTGTCTCTGTCAAAGGGAAGAGCTCCCACTTGGTCTACTCTTCCCTTCTTGTTGCCATCTTTACACTGGGTAGCTTTTTCATTCCTGCAAGTTGTTGAACCTCCCCCAAAATGAAACCTACTCACATAACAGAAAGGAAATTGCTTTGTACATGTAATGTTGCCCTTTCATCCATCAAAGTAAAGAGTAAACATGAGGAGGATGGGGAGTTTGCCTAGGCAAACCCAACCAGGATCTGCCAGGCTGTAACCATCTCCTTTTCAAGCTTTTGTGTTCTTGACATCTCTCAGTATCCAGCTGCTCTGCCTCTCTGACCTATATCCAGTACCCTTTCTAATCTGAACTCTGCCTAGCAAAAGAGTATTCAAAATATGTGGAGAGGCACATGGTTGGGAGCCACATATAAGAAGAGGATCATCAGACCCCATCCTAAGAGAGGACTATCCTCCCACCTGCAGCAATTGCAGCATCTCCAGCCAAAAGGCAGTGACCAAATCAGCAGGGCCACAGTGCCAGCTGTCAATTGTGACCCATGCCACTGGCATCAAAGGCAAGGAATACTCACCCCTGAAAAGGAGAAAGGAAAAGGAGGGCAAAGAAGACCTATTTGAGCTACATGAAAATAATTTTATGTGAGAAGGCTTGAAAGACCTTGTCAAGATTATGCAAAAGATGGGGCTGAGTGAAAATTGAGGTATTCTGAGAGGTTCTCTGATTACCAGAAAAGTCATCTCTCAAGAAGAAATCCACTGAACAGTTTGGTCCTTAGGCCAGCCCCAGAGCACACACAAAGGGGAAACAGGGAGATCAGAGCTGATTTGGATGAGCTCATGCCAGTTCTGCTGGCAGTCTCAATTCCTCTCAACTGGAAATTGTAGTCTTACTTAATGGATTATTTGTTCAAATTGTCATGTTCCTTCCAGGTGGTTGGAGGATCTAGATCTCATGCACTGTAGAGTCATTGTTGTGTATCTTGCAGTAGAAAAAGGAGATGGTCAGGGCCTTTTGGAGGGATGGAAGAGGGAGAGTCCTGCCTTTCAATCAGTGCAGTTAACAACACCCAAACACTGCCCTTGTGCATTGCCCATAGCTTGTGCAGCCTCTGCAGCACAGAGCACTCCGAGCTTTGGAATGATAAGTGAGAGTAAATACTGCACTAATTCACATGCTTCCCTTCCCCCACACCCTGACCTTAATGGAAACCACATGAGGAACACAGGACAGGGGGAAGATCACTGGGAAAGGCAAAGCTATGCAAACAATTAGCCACTGAGCTGATGGCATGAAAGCCTGGCAGCTACTTCACACCTCTCTCCTGCCAGGAGCTCCTCTGGCCCCAGCTTTCCTAAGCACAAAATGCAGCTTCTGTCACTGCCCTAAGGTGGGAAGTCAGTGAGGACACAGAAGACAAGGAAGAGAGGCAGAAGGGGCAGCTTGGCTCTCCTGCTCCCAATTCTTCCCCTGCTAGAGGGAATCTGCTACCTGCACATCCCCAGTGGAATACTGTTATTACTATTACTAGACTCTCAAGCAGACATTCATTTTCTCATGACCTAAAAAAACCCAAAACCAAAAACAACAACAAAAAAGACCAGAAGAAAAGAATTTCTTCAAACTTTCCAAAACAATTAAGCTTCAGACAGACACCAAGCCTGAAGCATTTCAGTCAAAAAGCAGATGTTTAAAAAGCTCTGCACATACATCAAAATGGGGCTTAGGAAGTCATGAAGGAAGTGTGTAACTACCTTTTTAAAGCTATCTCACTCAAAAGGGAATTAACATCCATAAGAAGAGATAATCCACAGGGTGAAGCTGACCTACAATGATGAATATGATTCTCTGAAGACCACGTACGAAATGACCGAAGCGATGATTGCCTCTCACAGAATTAAGTGGGTTAGCACAGCCCACTGAAGAAAGGCTGCCACCATCTTAAACAGCCTCTAATACACTCTCTTCTTATATCATTTCCCATTCATATGGGAAGGTGATGCAAGGAATTGCTGTCACTGAGTCACAGTAAGGTGGGGGAAAGCACGTCAGTGGGTGTATGGGGTGTGGGTACATGTCTGCATACGAGCACACATGCCATCTGCCTGCTCTTCCTGACACTTTTTCATTGCATTCTGTGGATCACTGACCTCAAATGACATTCTTGCTGTGTTCTCTCACTCAATAACGAGGAGAAGCTCACACACCTTCTCTGGAATCCCTAATGAATTATGTAGGAAAGGTGTTTTGTTATTAGTGCTATACTCTCAAGTTGTGGGGCTTCAGAGCTCAGTTTACAGCTTAACCACTGCCCTTGTGTGTGCCACACTGGGAAACACCTAACCCCACTTTCCTTTAATCTTTCTTTTACATAGACACAATATCATACATATCAGACACTTAAAAAGAATCTTGTCTGCAGATCCTGAGAGCTTTGAAATCCTCAAAATGAAGCAGATGAGAAAAAGGGATTTTTTTCAGTTATTTTGAAGGCTCAGCTGACAAAGATGATGCCAAAAGAAAGGAATAGGAGTCAGTTTGTAAAAAATATTGTAAGGGGAAGAAAATGTGAATTTTATTAACTGAAACTCATCTATTCAAGTAACCTTGGAACTGAAACCACACTGGAAACAAGAAAGATGATTCTTTATCGATCATGGGATTCATTATAATTTTTCAGTGTATGCATTTGAAAGAAGCAATGTCTACAGAAGTGCTCCCTAATGTATAAAATCCACTAGCTGCCACTCTCAATTAAATGTAGTTAATGAGATCTCTGTTCACCCTATAGAGAAGAGGGTTATGTCTCCATAGTTTACTGAAAATGGAGTTAAAACATGGCTGAGATTTTAATTGGTTATTGTGGATATCACCACGGTACGTCTCCTATGGTCTGTCTGGTGTATCTGAGGTTCATAAAATCCAATAAAGCATTTAAACAAAATCCAATAAATGCCTGAGGCTCTGGGCTTTAATACCAGAACACGGAACAGCCGTACACAGAAATGACAATTGACAGGATGTCCCTTGCTGATCTATACATAACAAAGGAGAAGCAGCTTCCAGAGTTGTATCCCCCTCCCCGAGATGTAACAGGGCATGGCTTTATCCCACAACAAGCAGGTGCAAGAAAAACAATTTAGACTGTGGTGCACTGATGTGTGCCAGAAGGAAGTGTCACCTGGGAGCTGCCAAAGGACAACAGTTCACTTTTTCTTCTGGGGGCTCATGGGACACAAATGGCCTGGAGGAAGGACACAGCTATTGTGATTCTAGCAACTGAAGGCTGACAAGAATGGGTGCTGGTGCTGACAATCAGGACTCTGCTGTCTCCTGAGGTTTTCTGGTCAGAGATTCTTATGGTCGAATTTTAAATGGACTGGTGAAGTTCATCTCACTTCCCTGTGGAAGTTTTTTTCCCATAAGACTACATAATGGAAGGTGGTCTTAGTTGAAATTCCTCCTGATTTTATGCCTTGGCCCCCAATTCACCCCAAAAAACATACTGACCCCTTCCATTCACCTCTTTCTGCAGTTTACTGAGAGTTCCCTTCTTTTCTGGAAAGGGAGCAGGAAGAAAGCTCAAGTGGGCAACCCCTGCCTGACTTTGCTTGGAAAATTATTTTTCTTCTGGTCACTAGTTAAGAGGGAACAAAAAACAAAGCAAAACAAACAAAAAACAAAAAGCCAACATTGTAAATTCAGCACATTTTTTGTTCTTCTCAAAGGGTCTAAAAATACTCTGGAATTATTGAGCTGAAAATCACAGTTATAATAAAGTGGAAATGATCCCATCAGGCAAGACAGGCCAGCTGTATCATTACAGTTGCTGGGCTGAATCCTCAGAGAGACCATTACACCATCAGCTGAGCAATTACAAAGTCTGTAACTACACTCCCTTCAATAACTATCCTTAAATGGGCACTGGCTGGACAGATTGAGCAGTGGGAAAAGAACTGGGGGGCAAGGGAATGATTGAATGCCTTGTAGCAATAACCTGAGTGCTACTGCATATTGAGTGTTAGCAATTTTCACTCACCTGTTTCTCCTACAGATTTGGGGTTGTCCTCAAAACACTGCTTTCATCTACACGTGACAGCAGCCCCAAGCTCTCTCCATAACTCATGTGCCTCTGACAAGGTCTCAAACTTTTTGGCTGTGGCCTGAATATGGTTCCATAGGCTTTAACTTCCCAGAGAGCTGCACTGACTGGGGACAAAGAAGCTGCCACGTTGGTTGGCAGCAGCTTTGCTAGCTGGTGGTGCTAACCAGCTGTGGCAGGAACCACAAGTTACAGGTGGCAGCAGCAGCACATCTCATCCTGCCACAGCTGAAAGAACTTTCATTGGGATTAGCCCAGCTGGCTCTGCTTACAGCAAAGCCAAGTTTCGTCCTTTCCTTTTCAGTGTTTTCCTCTCCATTTTTCCTCCTGTTCTCCTTTGCTCCTGCAACAAGTCTTTGCAGTTCTTGTCAGGCCTCATCTGAAAACATCTCTTTTCTTACTGTCTAGTTTAAGGGCTGGTTCTGTCCTGCAGTGATTCGGCCGTGCTGTGGTAGATTGCACTTTTTGGGATTACTTTGTTTTCCTTGGCATAGCGGGGGCTGCTGTGCAGCAAGGGGAGGACTGGGGAAAGAGAGCTGCTGATTCATTGCAGCTGTTTAAACAGTCCAAGCACCTTATCCTCTCCTTTCCTTCCAAAAGCCCCACTCAGCATTTCAAGGCCAGCCTGGTCTCCTGCTTGCTTTTGTTTTCCTGCCCATTAATGTTGTGGTAGCAGCAGAGGCAAGTTCTTGGGTCGTTTTTTCTTCGGCCAGGATCCACCTCCAGGTCCTACAGAAGCCAAACCCACAACTCAGGGTGAACACACAGCACCAGCACTTCAGCTCCCCTTACTCAGGGTTCCCTGGACACTAATTCAGTGGCTGAATGCAGGCTGCATTTATTGCCACATCCAGGGTGATTTTGTAGAGACAAAAGGAAGATATCCAGAGGGCACACCTTAGCAAAAAGCTCCAGTGATTCATCACAATGTACCAGGAATATTTTCCATTTTCCTTGAAGGAAATTTTGGCAGAATATAGTAACTTAACTTTTGGATGGGAAGAAAATGTACTGGCAAGACCAACGAGAGAAGTCATTCTTCTTCAGGTAGTGGAGGAATTGGTCTGCCAAACACCAGAGGCTCCATACATGTTCAGCATCGGCTTTTCCTGAGACCAGAGGATGAATATTGTATCTATATCATGGAGATTCATGGCATTGAATCACAACACAGAAGTCTCAGACAGCAAACAAAAGTACTCAGAGGTAAAGCTTGGTATGCATAGGATCTGGGTTCTAGAAATTGCTGGAAGAACAAAGATTAAGATATTTATACAAGTCCTGTGTTCCTCTGAAGTGAATTAAATGACTTTATGTTTGGGAGATGTTGGGAAGAGCTGAATAACTTTGGGGCACAGACATAAGATTAAAGGAATATACAAAACATTCTGTCCCCTGGACTAGCAGCCCAGGCATGTGGACAACCACCACAGTGGATTTACAGAAACTGTGGTCTAGCATGTGATCAAACAGATTTTAAATCTGTGGATCCTGGTTCTGCTCCTGATTTAAACAATATTGTGCAAATTGCTTCACTGCTGTGATTTTGTCTTGCCTTTGTCTTACTTAGTTAAAAAACCTTTGGGTAAAGCATGCTTGGATACAACCTGCTATAGCAGCATCATGAACTTCATCAGCAATCCAGACACCTTAGTAATAATGATAATTGAATGTGTTCTGTAAAGATCACACTGATTAGTACACTAGAGAAAAATGAGAGAGACACTTAGCAGGATGCTAGGAGACAGAGGGAGGGAGGGAGAGAGAGACATCCCTAGCTGAGTGTGCAAAATAAGATTGGATTATCAGGTTGACACAGAGCATTTATGCTCTGCTCACTGGAACATTATCATCTTCACATTATGCACAAAGACTCAATGGAAATTAAATGCTATCAAGTGAGGCCAAAAGCAGACTTCCTACGTGAGACTGTGGTTTGGGACACGCGTTCCCATGTTCTTGGCATCTTTCCTTCCTCTTAATAAGAGAAGGAAAGCATGTGGAAGCTGAGTTCTGCATGGGAAACTCGTGTATAGCTTTGGGCACTGGAAGAATGAAGTTATGTGCTGGAACTGATCTCATCCATAGAAGACCTCTGGAGGGAAGGCAGAAGCCAGGGAACACTGGGAACATGCTCAGTACTGCTTCTCCCCAAGGACTGGATTTTGTCATGAAAGGACCACTATTTTAGCAAATTATATGCTTTACTTTTGGATGAGAGGACTGTGGTGAATATTGTTTTAGTCTAAGTACAGAAATATCTTTGACATGGTCTCCATGGTAGCCTCATAGTCAAACTGGTGACATTTTGTTTGAATAGGTGGACTAAGAAGAGAAAAACAGAAGGAATGTCTGGGCTCAAAAGGTTGTGCCTGGTGACTGGTTGTCCCTAGGGATCAATACAGGGGACAATGTTTTTTGATGTCAAGTGTTGTCTGTGTTAATAAGCTGGACTTTGGGACAGAGTGCACCTCAGCAAGTTTGTGGATGGTACCAAATTTCAGTGTTACAGCACAGGGTTATTATTCAAAGGTGCATTGGCAAGCCAGAAAAATTAATTGAGAGGAACTTATTGGAGTTTCAAGAAAGACAAATTCAAAGTCCTTCAGCTGATATAAGATAATCCCATGCAAAGCCAGCAGTTTAGGTATCCATATATCAGTCAATGATATCTGTCCTGACCACAGCCAGGGAATTGTTTAGCCCAGTCAGACACTTCTTGACAGTGGGCCAGCCTTCTCAGAGAGAACCAGGCAGTATGGAAGGAGCTGCACTTATTCCTGCCACCAAATGACTGCTGAATTTGCCTTTTTGTTTTGAATATGTGGAACAACAGGATCCCATCGGTCTATTTGAATTCAGTCAGCATGGGCCTAGCTGGAGATATGAGAAACATTTTCAAAAAAAAATTCCCTTTTTTCCTGGCCTGTGGATTTCTTTCTTTCAGTAACATTTCTGAGAAAATAGCATGTTTCTCTAAACAGTAATGCAGCCAGAATGGACACTGAACTACAGCTGTTATCTCAGAACTGGCCACATATATATATTACACATTAGCATAATAAACAGTTGATGTAAGCCAGAGTAGAACCAGGCCTTTAGATATTTATCTAAAATAACAGAATCACATTACTGTTTTGATAGCAGATGAATCAAAAGGAGTTTCCTGTCTTATCACAAGCCTTTCCCCCTTCTCTCCCACTTCTCAAGGAGGCTGTGGGAGAGTGTATGTATCCCACCCCTGTTTCCCACACAATTGCTACCTCACCTGTCTTGCACCAGTTGTCTGGAAAAATATGTGGTTTTCAAAATCAGTAAAAGTTCAGCTGAGAAAGAAATTCAATTGTTTCAGTTTGAATAGGTAGGATCCCACCCCATGTGGACACAGGCATCTTGAATATAACAAACACTTTAGAATTAAATTGCACACTTGGCTCCATATGATTGACTTCCCTGGGATTGTGCTGACAGAAATAAAACCAGAACTCCTCAGATTTCAATTAATTAGATAAGTTATTGTCTATGCCTCCCTTCCTGTTACTTTGAGGATAAAAAAGTCCATCATTCACTTTCAAGATTGTCAGACTTGGGATTCTACAGTTGTCAGGTTCTGTAATATGATATATATCCTGAAAAGATGTTGTCAATACTAAATATAGACATTATGTGAATCAGAGGGCTGAGGGAGATCAGTGCACCATGTACGAGCCCCCTTGGTGTTGCCTCAACAACCCAGCTCAAGGTCTTGCTTACAGCTGTATTTTGTTCCACACAGAGCATTATAGAGGAGTGTGTGATAGAGGCCACTCACTCCCAGCAGCTGACCATAGCCAGACCACAGCCATTGGCAAAGATGTGTTGCTATGAATGTCTCAGACTGCACATCACCAAAGCACTCTGTAGACTCATTTGGCCTATTTACTTTATTGTAGTGCATATTTAAATTTAAATGGCAGCTAAAAGCCCAGGGTGGTGACCTAATAATCATCCAATCATGTATTTTCTACTGACTTTTCTCTTTCTGTATCTGCTCTAAGGCAGGCACTGTTTGACTTACTTGGTCTTCCAAGGTGACCCTCTAAAAAGAGAGGGAAAGGCTGTGGATGGTGTCTACCTGGACTTCAGGAAAGCCTTTGACACCATCTCCTGGAGAAACGGGCTGCTGATGGCTGGGATGGGTGCCCTGTTGGCTGGGTAGAAATCTCTTTGGATGGCCAGGCCCACAGAGAGGTGGTGACTGCAGCTGAACACAAGGCAGCAGTGCCCAGGTGGCCAAGCAGGCCAATGGCACCCTGGCCTGTACCAGGAATAGTGTGGCCAGCAGGACCAGGGCAGTGATTGTCCCCCTGAACTTGGATTAGATTGGATAACAAGAAAAATTTCTTCCCTGATGGGTAATCGAGCACTGGAACAGGCTTCCCAGCAAAGTGGCTGATTTTCCATCCCTGGAGGCATTTAGCAGGTGTGGCACTAAAGGACAAGGCTTAGTGGTGGATTTGGCAGGACTGGGTTGGGCTTGGTTGCCTTAGTTTATTATTTAGGTTGGAAAAGACCTCTATCTTGCTGTAATAGGTTTAGTTTTATCCCCAACACCCTCAATAATGTGAGAAGCACCAAACAGCTGGGAAAGAGCAAACTACCCTGAGAAAGGTAGAGAGCACACTCCTCAGAGAAAAGTACTTCTGTGCTCTTCACAAATAATATAGCAAATAAAGAAGCAAAACAACTCCTACACTGTGTCAGAAATACACTGTATTTTTAGACCTAATATTTCATCCTTCACAGGAAAAGAAAATATTTCAGTTCCTGATTTTTAATCTGCTATTGACCCAATACAAATTTTGTAAATTTTCCATGCAACGAAAATCCTATTCATCTACACTCTCAGAAAGCATTCATTCCAAGATCCTAAAATGTTGCTCTGGACGTGTTTTCACAGTATTTCAGTATATGAGAGGAACTATGACAACTGCTGACATAAAGCTTAATAGAATAATGGAAATACTCTATTACATTTAATCACTAAGGGCACCTGCTACTTAGTACTGATTGAAGCAACTTATCTTAATTTCTAGATCAAGTGTCTTCTGTTAGTGCCTTAATGAAACAGTGTGACATACAAGAAAAATTACTTTGCTTTGCATATTGCCATTTAAATGATTCAGCTTGGGAAAATAAACCCAAACAAATATTTCAGTACTTTCCCTGTTTTGTAAACATCTAATTTCCCACAAAAACCCTTTTACAAGAGAAGTGTCTCTGAGGTAACTTCACTTCTGAGTGCAATATGAGCACGTTCTTTGGAATGTCCTATTTCTGTGCTGTTCAAGTCACCTCCTGTTGGCTTCAGCAGGGTAAGTGTGGGCTCCCTCTACTCCAGAGTAGGAATACTCTCACTGCCACGCTGCACCAAGTTAAAAAATAGCTGGTTTAGTCAGGTGGGGTCACATCTACGTATACTTAAGGCTTTAAAATGAAGGATCTAGCTTGTCAAAAGCAGGGGAATATCAGTAAGGATGTTAGTAAGCATTACTCCAAAAGCAGAGGTGAGATGTCTTGGGAGGAACCATGTGAGGGAGGGATCCAGGCACCAGCAGCAAGGAAGGAGAGTGTGGAGTGGTGCCAAGAAGGGAAGCAAGAGCTTGCAGGCACCTACTGCGGGTGCTGAGCCACATGGGAAGCTCTGTGTGCACAGCCCAGCTCACCAGGAGTGCCCCTGAGGGGGCAGTAGCTAAACTCTCAAAATCAGTGTACAGCTTTTCCCTTTCTCTCTTCCTGTGCTGCTTCTCTCCCTTCTAAGACAATTCCTACAAGGGATAGCAGTTGCATTTTGCCCTCAACTGCTTTGATTTTGGTCCCATTTCCTACTCTGGTGTCCCCTGAGGGCCACTACTACCCTGGCTCTTCCCAACCCCACCCTATTCGTGCCCTTTCCTCTCAAGGCTTAATTTCCCTGACTTTGATCCTTTAATTGGCTATTTCCCGCTCTCAGCCATTAGCTTGCTTCCCTGTGTGCTGGCCAGCATCCCATTCTTAATCTACATTTTGAGAAAAGGGGAAATCATAGGACTGAAATGGCACCCAGGAGCACACAACTGTGCTGTAAGGGGGCTGAGTAAGCCAGAAAACCAGGGACACATTCCTTAATGAGGAGCATTGGCAGTCACTGTTACCTGAAGCTTTCTAATGAGCACCAATCTTCATCTTTCTTGTCTTAGTCCAGTAGTTTTGCAAGTTCTTGTAGCACCCAAGACTGTGCCATCCACTGCAAAACAGAATGATGAGAACTCCTATAAGAAAGATTTTGTGCATAAAGATTGTAGCCACTGGCAGTGTCACAAAACAAAGCAACTCAAATACTTCAGACTACTGTAGGAGCTAAGACCAAAATGAAACCCTTATAAACTAATCACAGATGTGCAACAGCTAGTAAGGAAACCATTTTCTAGTATATGGGAATCATTGACATTTCTTGTATTTTAGAGAGGGAGATGCATAGAACTTGGAAGAAACTTCCTGAAATGTTGTAAATCCACCCTTGAAATTCACTTCCAGGTGAATGTCAGACAGTACTGGTGTCTTCCTCACTTTTCTGGTATGAGCTGCCATTTTAATCAACCCCAGCATATTTGTAAAGAATCTCCCTAGAAAAACCCAATATGTGAAAAATTACCAGCCACTTCTCAGAACAAGTCTTTGGACTTGGAAAAGTTTCCTTCATGATTCTGATGTCTTCAATCCACGAAGATGGGGAAGGGGAGAATAAAATGAGAGAGCACCATAGTTTCCAAGGCAGCAGCAGGGAAATGGTAAGCTGAGATGAAAGGGAAAAGGGAAAGGGAAAAGGAAAGAAGAAAGGACCATGGGATGTAGAGCAGTGTGGAGAGCTAATTCTCTTCCTCTGACAAGCCAACAGCTAGATTTTTTCCTGAGAAAGATCAGCCCACCTCACAGCTGCTTAGAACATGAGCTGGGGGATGGGAGGGGAAGCAGAAAAAATAGCAGTTCATTGCCAAGAAGAAATTGCACTGTAAACAGGCACATGGGAATGTGTAAGATGGGATTTGCAGGCACAGCCATGCAAGGTGAAGAAATAAGTCATATTCTGAAAGGTAGGAAAGGCCAATGAAGACAGTTCAGGTGCTCAGTGTGATCTTCTTTCTTCTGAGTTATTTCACACAATTTTGAAAAGAAAAGGAAAATTGCAGTAAAAGAAAATGGCAATAAAAGTTACAATTTTTATAGGAACAGCTACCCTGTTGGTGCTTACTCTTAGTTTTGGGTCTCCCTGACCTTCAGTTTCATGCTGTCCCTTCAGTGCACTTGGGCAGTGACCCAAGGCCAAATCCACAACACCCTTGACGCCAGAAAACTCTTTCCTGAGACACTTTCATCCCTGCAACAAATCTTCTGGACAGTGGATTTCATGGGTCTGCTGCCTGTGTGTATTCCTATTTGGGACCATGTAAAAGCACAGACTGTTCATCATTCAAGGTTTTGCTTTGCTGTCATGATATCACTGTCTGGGACTGATATTTTTGGTGATGGCCAGAAACAGCAATAACATACTTTTCCTCATGTTTTGATTATGCAGGAAGAACTTACACGATAACACTGATTGAAGTTCAGAAAGAGAACTAGTCAAGTTATTTAAAAGAAATTTCTAAGTGAAAACTTAGAAATTGGGTTTTGGAAACTTTATAAAGAAAATAAATACTTGTAGGAAATTCGATGATTACAAATATTTCTAAAAAGCAGGTAAAATCCCCAACTTCCTTTTTTTCCCTTTCTAGTAAGAAAAAAAGGAAGTGAGAATAAGAGACTAAAAACAGACAAACTTTTAAAAGTGATATTCATGGTCAACTTTGAAATTGAATTCTAATCTAAAAACAAAACTATTTTAATATTTTACACAAATGTATAAATATTTTGTTTATGAAACCACATCTTAGGGGGAAAGAAGTGTGACCAAAACTTTCAAAAAGAACTTTGTAGACAAGGTATGAATTTTCAGATAGTGCCAGTATTTCCTATTTTCAGTTTTAAAGTCCAGCAGCAGAGATGAACAATTTTCCCCAGAGAAATCTGTAACGCTGAAGTGCACAGGGTGAGAATTGTTTAGAGCCACAGTGATGGACACCAGCTTTCTGATAGTGTTCTAAGACAACTGGTGGCATTCTGTAAAAAGGGCTTTAAGTTGTGTATATCTAAACTGACAGCAGTTAGAAGTAAGTTTCATCCTTACCTATCAGCTGTAAAGCTGATTTAACTGGATAGAAGACCTTTTCCATGGAGGGCTGCTGCCCACAATTGTACTTAGACAAGCAAATGCAGACTTCATGTGGCCTGAACCACATACAGACATTTGCACCAGTGCAAACTGCATGCAGAATGTTTTTCTATCCAGCACTTTACATTTTCTTGCACATCTTCAGAAGAAAGGAGTCCACAGGGTCAGGACAACAAAGAATTAAACAGAGTGTCTGCGACAGGGAGAGTGCAATTATTATGAGTTACAGCACTGTCAGGATTAACATGTCTCTTTAACAAAACGTGCAAAGGAATCTCAAGCCATTAAACTGTCTAGCTCCCAGCTATTATATTTGATCCATAAACAGTACCTTCAACAGTACAGTGCCCTCTAGCACTGTAATAAAGTATCAACCATTAGTTAATACTTACCCTCCAAATTGCTACTTAGAAGCCTCTTTAAGTCCTCCCATTCAAAAAACCTATCAAAAAAGAACAGTTGATCCTGAAAAGGCTGCAGCCCCATTTAGAATCAGAGTTTGACTGTCTTCAAACTGTTAACTCTTCCTCATCCCCAGGGGAAGCAATACTATCACTTATATTTTACTGGTTTCTAAATTAATGTTGTGATTAATCTTCCCCTGGAGTTTTCAACAGCTCCTCATGAAAATGCAGGTTACTCCCTGAAACAGGAATGGCAGTAATTGAGAAGTGGGAGCAGAGTTTAAGAAACCATGTTTTTGAAATATGGCTAGGAACAAAGGAACTAGATGAGACAAGAAGTGGAGCAATTGACACCATATTTTGGAATTAGCTATTTCTGACAGTAGTAGCTGGGTGTGTAGAACCATAACAAACTACACTCTCATTTGAGTCAGGATGAGCTGAGCTACCTCCTCACCTCCCCATGTCCAAATGCAGCTGAACTGTGTGAACTACACTCTCCTGAGCATTGTTCCAAAGAGCTGATTTATAGGAGCAGGATCAGTCTCAGCTGCTTTGATCCCAGACCCCTAGACTTGAAGATGACAAAGCTTAGTGTGATTGTCCTGTAGAAAGGAACCAGAACATGGCATGCAAAAATAATTTTAACAATCATAGAATCATAGAGTGTTAAGAGGCTGGAATGGACCTTAAAGATTATCTAGTCTCACCTGCCCTGCCGTGGGCAGGGACACCTCCCAGGCCGTGGATAAGACCCAAGGCATTACCCAAACAAGTTCACTCTTGAGGCATGTTGAATAATGGACCACAGGTAGATATCTCCACTCTTAAATGGTCCCAGTGGCTAAGAAGGAGATTATCAGAAAACAAATTATTGCTGTGTACTGCAGTCATTGGGCAAAGTTCAGCAGGTGCCAGCTTTTCAAGAGGAGCTAGGAAAAAGCAAGGAAACACCCAAGGTCTTTGGTTTGTAGTGCTATGTTGCAAGGCCACAGCAAGGAGGCACCAGGCAGGGAACATCCATCTCCACTCTGCTGACTTCTACTGCTGCCTAGGGGGACAGCTGAGGGTCTGTAGCAGTGTGGATACAGTAAAACAAGTGGGTTTGGTGAACTGGGAGGCATCTCAAGTGCTTGATTTCATCCCATGCATCTGTTTGCAGTGTTAAACAAATGCAATACTCACTACATAATAAACTTTCTTCCTCAGTGATGCACTTCTGCTTCTCGAGTTGCTGGTCCTGCTGCATCGGTATGGAACTTCAAACTTTTCCCAGGTCCATGCTCTTGGTATTTAGAACTTTCTTGTAGATACAGGCATGGACCTTATAATTGCAGTCACACAGAACCACTCACCCAGATTCTGCTGCATGGAAGAGGGGCTACAGAGACACAAAAAGTTCTGTGCCTTTTCACAATGCCTATTCATTTTGGCAAGATACATCAGGCTGTGCCTTTGAGTTCCCATCAGTACTTTCCCCCAGTCCTGTTTTGACTGTAGAGTATACCCCCAGTGACCAAAGAGGAGTGGATGAGATAGCACACAGAAAAAGGAGATATTTTCCCACTTTTTATGCTAAATATCTATGATATGGATGTCATACACAGCAGATTATATCTATGCCTAAAAGCAGCAAGCCACTCAAGGGAAATTGCACTAATTAAGCATACAGGCTGATTGTTGTCTCACTTAGTTCCTGTCAGTTCTACCCTGAGAGAGGACACAAAGAAGAGATTGTGGAAACTTCAAGAACCATGGATGAGTTTTTCCCCACAGTTTAGGATACTTACAAGTTGGAAAGTCAGGAATCAGTTCAGTGGCTGTATTCCTCCTCCCTTTACCTGCTTCATCGTAGAAGTCAGGGCCTGTTACTCCAAGCAAAGTCCGTTCAGTCAGTGTGGTGGGAACTCTTGGCAGTCAAGAGAATCTCTGAGCAGTAGGAGTCAGTCAGCCCCAGGTTGCAAGCTACTCCATTTGCTGGTTGGAAAAGGACACACAGATTGCCCCAGTGGTGCTAGCATCGGAATCTGGGAGATTAGGTGGAATGCAGAATATGACAAGGGCTTTGGAAGCAAGAAAGGGAATCACAGCCAGAAAAATCCCTCCTCACATGGCCTCCTTCTATCTCCTCCAGTGGCCTGTAAGATGCTTTTGTTTCAGCCTCTGTTTTCAGTCTCTTTGGTCAGAAAAAAAGGAGCAGCTGGAAAATACTTTTCTAAAGGCTGTGGTAAGGTAAGCTCAGCCCAGCCTGCATGGAAGACAACCAGAACAATTCCTATTTTTTGCTGGAAGGCTTCTCTCACATGAACTGCAAATCTCTGAAGTGCTGTCAGTGTTATTTTGAAATAAAAACTATAAGGAGGTCCTGTTTTAAAACACTCTGTGTGTAGAACCCTGTGAATACATGTGCAGAGCACTGTGAGGTACAGTACCCTTTGTGCAGTTCGCATCACTCATTAATGCATTGTGGCTGGGACTGCTCTTAACTGACTTTCCATCAACCCAATATATTTAAACAATCCCACAGAAGGCACATATGACCTCTCAAAATATTTTATCACATGAAACTATTTTGAAATAAATAATGTGCAACTGGTGCTAGCTAGTGGACTTTGAAATTGTGATATTATATATGAAAAGCTGATCTTGTATTTCAGATGTCTCCCTCCATCTCTGATGTAGGGTTTTCCTTTCCCTGGAAGCTTGAACACCACCAAAAAAAGCCTGTCTTAATGAAAGGAGGTGATTAGTATTCCAAATCAAGCCTTTAACCGCTTGGATGCATTTCAAAAATACATTGTGGTGAGGGATGTTGGTTTTATTAGTACAAGCTTGGGATGCCCTGCATATCTCAGCTGTAGCTTTGCCAGATGCAAGGTGTCAGAGCAGCAGGAGAGGGCTGCTCTGCAAGGGCTGAGGGTGACAGCAGGGCAGGCAGGGCAGTGCTCCCACCCACCAGGGCAGGGCTGCAGGGCAGGAGCAGGGAAGCAGAGCATGTCCAGCCACTCTAATCAGGGCTGGACTCAGGCCAGCAGTTGCCAGACAAGCCCAAAGGCAAGGCAGCTCTCAGGCCAGGCTATGAGTTCCAGTCACTGGGTCAGGGACCAGGGGCTAGGAACATGGTCAGGTCTATCTGCAACACAGCTGCAGGAAGGACAAAGGGCCTGAGTCTAACAGTGCCTCTCAGCACTCTCCCAGGTCTCTCCAGGGGGACCCTGCCCAGGCTCCACACAGATCACACACAGCCTGTTTCACAGCATCTCACCCAGGTTACAGCTGCACACAGCAGATCTCTCCTGGGCACAGGCAGCCAAAAGCCTCCCTGGGGGCAGGGCAAGTTGCAGAGCCTGTTGGTGCACTCTGGCATAGGAAGGCAGCTCTTCCTCATCTCAGGAGGTGGTAAATGTGAAATCAATGGATGCTGTACCTCCACCAACTAGTGCCCAGTGCCTGAGGATGAGCTATTTTATAATAGTCTGGAAAACAATACAAAGCTGAACTGAACAAAATGTCCAGACCGAGTAAGCAAACAGAAAAACATCTGTAGCATGTTATGGAGACACTCACAGAGTCACACACATCCACACCCATTCACACAGCACATCTGAGGTCATTACAGAATCCTATTTGTTTCTGCATAAGAGAAAGAGAAAAATGTTTGAAGTTTTACTTCTTGATGCATGCTTAGAACCTCTGACTCAACTTCCTCCCACTCTCCATTTGGTTTGACTCAACTCAGTACACCTTTCTCCTGCATCAACCATTTAAGTAGCATAACAGTCTCTGCCACTTCAGCCCACTCATCCAGGACACCTAACAGCTACTAAGAAAGCTCCTGTAGCACACCTGAAATCAGGGACAGCCTCCTGATATCAACACCACAAAATACAAGAGATATTACAATGCACCCCAGACACTAACCCTGGGAAAAAATATAACCCTGGGAAAAAATAAAAAGCAGGCTGCATGCTGAAGAATATCTTCTTTGCTGCAGGAAGAAAATAAAACACAGCCCTTACAGAGTATATCCAGTCATTCTCAAGCAAAACTATCTGGCTGAGTCCTTGTCATTGTCCAGACAGGACTCAGGAGTGTACATCAGCACTGGTGTCCAGATCCAGAATATTTGCTGCTCCTGTGACACCATGCAAGAAATATTTCTCAGGTGATGGCACAGACAGACACTGAGAAGGTGAGAAAGCTAATTAGTGACAAGCTAATTGACTGTGTTTCATCACAGTCCCTTTGCAGACTTAGATTCAGATACCAAACAAACCCAAAGTCATGTGAGACTTGGAGAATAGCATCTGCCTGTCTGTTATATAGAGGCTGTTATTGATGAGTTTGACATTCAAACCAATAAAAACTGAAACTCCAGACAGATAGCAGATTTCTAGGCTGAGAAAAAAAAAGCTGAAGGGAGTCACAAAATGAATCTCTGGGCAGAAATGAGAAATGTTATCAGTTTTGTCAGTGGTAAAACTCACCTAATGCCTGCTCAAACAGGGTTTGACTCTAGGTTGTTTCTTCTGAAATTTAGAGATAATCTTGAAACTTTGCAAAAGAAAAGGCATCAAGAAAGAGAAGTGGGAAGCAGAGCAGTGCTACAAATTTAATCTTTTGGTGAATAATATCTCTGTGCAAACTCTGATTCCACAGCTGGTGAAGTAGCACACTACAGCAAGAGGAAAAGGGACTAGAAAAACAAGAGAAGGAAAACAAATAGTCCTATCTCACTCAACACCACCAGAGACTATAAAAAAAGGGAAGAGGGTTCTCCTGAGCTTGGTACATCCCTCTGTAGTGGGAAGGTCACAGGACAGCTTTTGAAAGTTCCTGACCTGGAGGCCTTCCTGCTCTTTGAGGGCCTCTCTTTCCACATTGTGCTATTCCAGAAAACAGAGACCACATCTCATAGCTGCTTTAAACACTATGTCAAGATCAGGGTATTAGAAAAGCTGTTAAATGTTAACAGGAAAAAAATGTTTAGTATTTTTGGGAGTTTCCTCAACTTGGGAGGGGAAAGGTTAAATTAGTAGGTTCACTGATGAAGAAAAACCACTGTTGAACATAGCCTAAAGGATTATTTTACTGCTAATCAGTGGATTTTATTGTAATCTGAATTAAAAACACGCTGCTGGATATCAAAGCACACAGGCTTTATCGCTGAGCAGGGCTATCTGTGGTAGGGACCACAAGAACTGAAAAACAAGACTTCAAATGTAAGGCTTATTCTATCCAATTAATTCAGCCCACAGAAGAGAAGTTTTAGAGGTGACATAATTGCTGAATATAGGGATTTACACACAGAAAAGCATTTAATAAGCGGAGGAGGCAAGCAGACAGGCGTTTCAGTCTTTCTGTCAGAGACATAATGTGAACCAACAATTGTAAGTTCAACAAGAAAAGTTCTTTCTTATTTAAATAAGTTGTAATTTCTGGGAAGTCAGAACCACTGCAGCATAACAGAGGAGGTCACCATCTTTTGGAGTCCTTATGACAAGACTATATATCTTTTAAACACACATACTTATTATCTAGCTTCAGGGGGAAAACTGCAAAGGGTATGTTCAGGCTGGCTCCTTCCCTCACAAAGCCAAGGTACCTCTGTGGTGCATTGACCCTTCAAGACAGGCAGAAGTTTGGGGTGGGGCTGGTGGCAGAGCAGCCTGCAGGAGCACCTTTTGTATGTCTGTCAGCACCCAGTGCCCCCAGCCACCCTTGCACACGTGTGGCCAGCAGCTTCATGCCACAGAGGTCTAGAAGGATCTTAAGATCAGCTAAGAACAACTCACCCAGTGCAGGGATCGTGTATCTCCCTCTGAAGCACTTGGCAGTGGCCAGAGACAGCATACCAAAGGAGACAGCCCCCTGGGCAGGCAGTCTGGCAGCTGCTGCATCCTTGGCACGGGCTGAGCAGCACACAGGGTGTCCTTGGAGGTCTCCTATGCTTGCAGCGACCAGAGCTGACCCTACTTAATTTATGAGCTCGTCTGAGATCACAGCCTCATGTATTATGGCTCCAGGCTCCATTGAAATGAACTTTATTAAAATAAATTCCAGCTGCTTGGAAGGAGTTACAGAAATGACAAAAAGAAGGCAAACTCCTCCATTCCCATACTCACTGACAGCAGAAAAAGAAATAGTTACTGGAGACCAAGCAAAATTCAGCTGGCTCAAATTGAAGGGGCATGAGAAAAAGATCTAGTCAAAGAACAAGCAATTTTGATAAAATGAGATGGTTACAAATGCCAAGGCTGAGCTCCCAGCTAGGCAACAGGCTTAAAGCAGAGAGAGACAGAAGGACAAAGGGTCAGCAGGGCACCTGATAAAGCTTCTGACTGAAGGTGGGATACATTTTAATAAATCGGATTCATTTGCAAGGGGTCTTGAATGCTTTTACCTTTCCTGTTTTGTCTGCTCCCTGGCCTTTGGTCTGCTGTATTTCCTTCCCCAGGATGCCTGTGGGCTGTTAATGGAGAATATTAGGGAGCAGCACCAGGATGTACCTCACTCATCATGTTGTTGCCAGCAGCCTACACGTTCATTATTGTCCCTGTTCAGTAGATGCTCGTTTTATCCTTGCTTGGCTCCTGGGGAATTTCAAAAGGATGAAATTTCTAATGAAGCCTGGCATTCTTGCCCAGCCACAACTAATCAGAATTGCAGCCTGGTAAGGATCTCAGAAGAAAAACTCTGGTTTTCTGCCCTCTCATGGGTTAGGAATGAGGAGATTAGATCTAGACCCTACCAGCACAGCAGAATTCCTCTCCTTGGTCATAGGGTTTCCCACTCCCACCTCATGTATTGGCACTGAAACTGCCCATTGGAGTTCCAATAGGAGCACCTAAGCTTTCAGGAGCCAGGGGCATGAGACATTAGCGGTGCCTATGTGACCTTGTCCCCATTCCTACCTTTCTGCTTCCCAGCAATGAATTCTCATGACCTTCTCACAGATTTCTCGTTTTAACCAGCATTGTCAACAACCTGCTTTCCTCAAGAAATTCTGGAGTCTCCTTACAATCATTTTCTGATAGTGCTGGAAATAGCCTTTTCCCCCTCATGTCAGACATCACAGACAATATGAGCAATACTTTACCTGAGGTTCCTAGATCCAAGCTACCTACAGTGCAAAAAAAAACCCAAAAAACAAAAACAAAAAATCTCCAAACGCACCCCAAACTAGAAGCCTGGGATCTAGTTAGTTCAGTGAAGTGGAAAGAGAACATCTGTAGTATACTCAGCAAAGCAAAAACATTTGCCAGATAATCCCATAAATTGGGAAGATCTACAGTTCTTCAATGGTTCAATGGCATGCACTGCCATGGGGGGAAGGATGTCACACCTCAGTAAGAACAGGTTCCACTGAATGAGATGAGAACGTTCTATTCCAGCAGAAATTTCACTTAATGTCAGCTCTGTAGCAGGGTTTCATGTGAATAGTATAGCTGAAAGCCATTAGGCTTCTCCCTCATGCTATCATCAACCACTTTTGGCAAGGCCTGTTAAATGGAATAACTTGCAGAGCGAGCCAGAAACAGGGCCTGTGGAACAGATTCTTCAGATCACAAATGTGGAAAAAATCCATGGAAATGGATTGGTGACAAAGAGGGTGGAGGGGAGAGAGAGAGAGAGAAGTTTCCACATACTATTTTTTCCCCCCATCACCACCACACATGTGGTCTACACCCCAACATATGTTTGCCACGAGCGCAGCCCAAGAGACATCCCAGATCTTACTCAAGAGCTGAAACTTGAAAGAACCAGCCAAGTTTGAGATTAATCAAAGGGCAGGGTAACGGTGTGTGTTGAGTGCAGTGGAGTCAGCCATGCTTAGATTCCACGGATAAGGGGCAGAGAGGTCCCAGTGGCCCTGCAGGAATGGCTCTGATCTGTGGTCTGAGGCTCTCTTCAGCAGCCACTGAAGGGCTCACCTCACTCAGATTGGGTTCTCAGCTGTGACTAGGCTGTAAATTTAGGCACCAAAGCGTTCCCAAAATTAGAGAGATGAAGCATGTTTCGGGGAGCACTTGGCTTTGAAAGAAAGATCCTTGAATTTTATGGCTCTTTCCTTTCTTACCTCTACTTCTGTCTCTTCCTGCTACCACTGGATTGGTTTACCAATTTTCACAGAAACATTCTGAGCATGAAAGAAAATGTCTCTTCACTCAGCTAAATCCAAAATGTGCCAAGATAGATGGTTGCTGATGAGTGAATACCATGTCAGGTCATGTCAGATCAGAAATAAGGAAGTGAAGTGTTTTTAGCAAAAAAAAAAAAAAAAGAAATTAAATACAGCAAGAAGGTTACTGTGGGACACAATTCATGCTCATACAATTCTTTTTAAAATTATACATCTATGCTTAATTGAGAGATTTAGGAAAAATAAGTTTGTAAGTTTGATAGACTTGGAGACTTATATCTTTAAAATTCCTGAGAAGATGCTACAGAAAATCAGGAATACAGATGTATGTAATAACACATTACTGGTGACATAAGTTAATTTAGGGAGATCTATTAGGAGAATGAGACAGTTTATATAAATGTGTTATTTTATTTATCACAAATGTTTGTGTACTTGATTTAAAAGACAGCTAAAGATTTAGTGGGCCTTGGGATATAGGCTGGGGATTTTTATAAAGCTATAAATGGAAAGGGAGAAGAAAGGAGAAACACATTTCAATTTTATATACCCAGTACTGAGACTGGAACTAAATACAGAGTAACAGAACAGTGCTCCCAAATAGCCACAACTCGGTCACGTGGAGGTCTGGCAGGTAACATATGGAATTGTTAGATGGAAAATGACCCACCAATTTTTGGCTTCAGTAGAACTTTTTTCCCAGTGGACTAAGAGCAGTAACTGAATAAAAATTCATGGAATAGGCTGAATGATGCAGGTCCACATCTTATCAGAGCTGGTGCCTATGTTCAAATGATGAATTAGTTTTGGCAAATGAATTTGGAAATTTATTGCTGTTTTTATTTTTCTTCAGTGAGGGAAAGACTAGCAGTTGGAAAGGAAGCCTATAAATCTTAACATTAGAAAGGGGAAAGGGCAAGGTGTTTTACATACACACAGGGGCTAGGCAAGAAATTGTTTTTTCTAGACACAAAGAGCAATGTGCAACAGATTTCTTTTGAAGATTTTTCATTTACTGAAAAATAGAAAAAAAATCCAGTGCACATCCCCTTTGTTCTTTTAATTCCAGGTTTTATTACTTTCCACTGTAAAATCTGTAGGCATTTCAACACAAATAAAAACCTATAGCTTCTTTTACACAAAAAAGCGATCACAGACTTTTGCCAGAAAGAGGAAATCACAAAAGAAAGCAAACATCTCTCTGGAAGATGGTATAACCAGAGATTTTCTGGGATGAGAAGGGTTTGGGAGTCACCCCACATTAGATGAAGTATCTGACTGCAGTGGTCTGCTACTCCCCACTATGGATCACAAATAGAGAATGCACAGTCCCAATGGGGAAATGGCCAAGTAGAACAAGGCTGCTGAAAGGGTGATGGCAGCAGCACTTGTAAATGATAAAAAATCCTGACATCAGTTGATAGTAGTCTGAGGAGCTCCAGCCTGCATGGGAGAGAACAAGAAGATGCAGCAGATATTTAACTGTTCTCATAAAACTTTCCATTGGCTATTTGAAGTGACTCCTACTATCCCCGGGCAAGATGAACAAAATTGCCTAATTAAGCCCACTCTTTGAATGTCCCCATTAAACCAGCTCCTCATCTTCTCTTGCTGAGAGGCACCCTGCATTCTCTGATTGAAGCTGGTGGCAGCATTTAATGTAGTATGCTGAGAGCTTATGGCTGAAAGTTAGAAGCTCTGAGAATGTCTCCCATGCCTGTGAATTTGGGATGGAGCTGGTAAGCAGCAGGCTCTAGAGGGAACATGGACACTTTAGGTTAAAATGAGCCATTGAGGAAGTTCATAAACTCTCTGGTACTTGCAGGTGACAACAAGAAGCCCTCGAGGGTAATAGGGGCTGGCAGTAGCTTCAGAAGAGGTTTGCTCTTACCTTGGCAAGCACAAGGGAAACTCCCTTCTCTGCCTCCCCTTTCCCTTAATCAAAACAACCCCTCTCAAAGCATCTTGGAAAGGAGTATTAGTGCACTAAGATGACAAGGCATTCTACAACATGGGTCTGAGAAACTGCTTCCAAGAAAGAAATCCTCATACACACAGATCACAGGAACTTGAGCCCTTTTCATATCAAAGCAACCTGCTCAAGGGCCTTCAAAGTGCATTCTCCATTCCAAGGCCTAATGGAGCTGGAAACCTTCAAGGAATGAGAAAAGATAAATTTCTGCCAAAGAGTCCCACTCCCTGGATTTTTAAGAGATCAAAATGTTTCAAGCTGCTAGGTGTACAACTAAATATGGGATAAAATGGGATATTTTATCCCATTAACAACACCGCCTTCATATTCCTTTTTCTTCAAGTCCCTAGTTTAAGGATTACAGCAGTGGGAGGTGAGGGAGGGAGAAAAAGTACAGAAAGGAGAAAAACTGCTAAAAGACAAAGCAATGATATTTTAGACAATGGAAAACTGAAATTAAATATAATTGTATAATTGGAGTAAGGCAGAATTGTGTAATTGGAGTAAGGCAGGATCAAATATTTCTGATTTATTACACAGCTTGACTCTTGATTTCCAAGGAGTAGAATCAGCACTGATATGTTTTGTGACTCATAGAAAAACAGTTTCGACTTGAAACTGTAGGATAATGGTGACAAGATCAACAGCTGGTTACTCTGCAGCACCCCATGTAAGTTTTTGGGGTGTGATTTACACATCAAGATCAGAAACAGCTTGTGGCTGAGGTGAACCCTTGGATCATGCCAAACTTTTTCTTTCCTGATCTTAGTTTTAAATCCAGTCTAGTAACCACTTGCTACATCAAGCCTCATGCATTTACCAAAACCTTCACTAACCTCTCTCTTAAAACTACAAATCCTAAATAAATCCCCAAAACTCCTTTTAGTCCTCAGGCTCTCCTGAATGCTTCCCAAGCCTAGTCTCACCTAAGGCTGTCCTGACTGGTACCTAAATATCCATGGCCCTTCTTGGAACCAGAAGGGCACTGTAGGCAAGGAAAGGCAGAAGAGAATGATAAATCTTAATCCCAGCCCAAATCCTGGCTGCCTCTCTGGTGGAAAGACACCAAGCATTCCTGTCACCTGTGCTAAAATTCAAAGCAGCCTTACAACTCTGTGCTCTCTCTCAACACTGGAGTTAGGAATAAACGTGCTCCACCCTGACTTGTATTCATAGACCCATTTCAATGGGCAGCCAGCAGTAACATCCTGGAAACTGCCCCTACTCTGAGACCTCTGGGCTTCAGCAGACCACAGGTAAGACCAGCATTAGGAGGTTGTAATAAACAGTTTTTACTGCAATGCCAAAGGGTTTGCAAAACTAACAAGCCTGTGGTGACCCTGTGGCTCCAGCTGAACTTGCACAGAGACCTATTGCAGAGCTAAGTGAACTCCAGGGTTCAGGTTGGATTCGTAAGTTTTGTTCCAAAATACAGGCATCAAAGAGTTTCAGAGCTGGACTCCTACATGTAGGTCTCCAAAAGTAAGTGTAAGCATGCCAGAAAGCTGCTCCCAAGCCATGATTACTTTCAGGGATGCAGTGCCTCAACAGCCTTCAGCTAAAATTAGGATTATGAACAGGAAGCAACTGGAGTTCCTTTTGTTCATGAATCCCAGAAATTTGCACAAGCAGGGAGATAGGGCTCCCAGATTTGTACTTTATTTGAGCCTGCAGCATCAAACTCTTTTGAACACTGGATGTATAGCTGGGGTTAGCCTTTACTTTTGGAAAAGAAGTACAGGCCATGACCAGTTCTTATCATGCCCTCAAAGCTTGCAGCAGAACAAGAAAACAGCAACATTCAAGGGCATTATTTAGATGACAGAAGGTCCCTGCAGTTATGGTGTAGCATCAGGGTGTGCAAGAAAAATGAGGAGGACGTCAGTTGTTTTTACATAACAAAACACTTCCACTGATCGTGGCCAGAACTATGTTCAGTAGGATCCTGCAGTTTGTAGGTACTCCACTGACACCATGCTGTGATAAAGCCTAGGCTTAGGAAGGAATCAGACTGACCTTCTCTCCTCTCTGACCAAGCAACAAAGTACTGGTAACAGGCTGCCCACAGCTGCTGGTTTTCCAGGCACAGTTCTGGAACATTGCTGTGCCATGGGTGCTAAGATCACAAAGACTGTTCTAGAACCTTTTACCCAACTGGCACCAGAATGTTTTATTTACAGTTTATTTACTGTCTAAACCTAAGCTAGTCAATAGGTTGACCTCAACTCATTTCACCCCACAATCATTGTTTCTTTTACCACTGTTAGTTTTTCAGAATATAGAAGTAAGAGGTGTTCTTAAATCTGTTCCATCCCACAGCTAACAAATTTAGCCATATATTAATAAGAATTTCCAGTGCCAGAAGTTTTCCTAAACTAGAACCTTCTTGCATAGCTATTCACCCTTCATCCTTAACCCATGTCTCATTTTATTCGAATGAGCAAGATGTTACTGAAGCCAAAGAATCCTATCAACACCAGCCTTCATTCATTCCTGAGGAAAGGCCAAACACCAGCTTCAGCATTTCTTGTTCCAGCCCTCACTGTCCTTGTAAGTAACTCTGCAGAAAGAACCCAGGGCTGTTAGAATTGCATTTACACTTTATATTCATTACCATACACTATGCTCCTCAAAATTCCAGATAACCCTAAACCTGCTGTAGCATGTCAGGCTGGTCCCTTTGGCACGTCTCATAGCAGCCCTGCTCTCTGGGCAGGCTTAGCCTCAAAAGCACAAATGCGGGTTCTTATAAGAAAAATGGGGCCAGACCTTCTGCTAGGACCTGTTGCAATAGAACAGGGGTAATGGCTTTAAACTGAATGAGGGTAGACTCAGATCACATACAAGGAAGAAACATTTTTACAATTCTAGTGTTGAAACACTGGAAGAGGTTGGCCAGCAGGGTGGTAGATATTTAGATACCTTTACCTAGATAAACCTTTATTAGAAACATTCAAGGCCAAGTTGGATGGGGCTCTCATCAATCTGATCTTGTTGAAGATGTCCCTGCTCATTGAAGGAGGTTGGAGGTAGTGGACCACCAATCTAAACTACTCTATGATGATTCTATGAAATGTACTCCTCCTAACCCCCTAACCAGGCTATCAAGACATTCTCTGCTTCTGTTACCAATCTGTCTGCTATAAACAGGTGAGCTTTACAGTTTTAATAAACTTTCATTTGTCCTTGCATGAATCCTAACCATAATCTTCCACTGTCAGTGAGGCAGGCTTTCCTTTACTGATGGAATCTGACAACAGCAGCTGTAAGAACTACAAGCCTCCCAGTATCCTGAAGCTCTCAGCCTTCTGGTCCTTCTATGCCATACTCTCAGCCTTCTGGTCCTCAGCTTTTATCCTCACAGGAAACATCTCTGCATATTATAAACCAATTACACGGGCTACTGTAGTCCTCTTCCTGCAAACAACAGTCAGCAAAGCTCTCACAAGGTCCTGCTGGCAGTAACAGGAGGATGTGACAGAAGTTCTCAGTCTGGGAGAATGAAAAAGAATGAAAAGGGCTGAGCATGAAAGAGTTACTCAGGAGATTCCATCATCAAGTCAGAAGCCAGCAGACTGCCCTTTCCCACCAAGCTGATTCCAGGGTAGAGACAAAGAGACTGCTTTCTCCTCTACTTCTGCTTTACCTTCCCCTTTGCTACTGGAGCATAGGAGTCCTCAGCATGGCTTGTGAGGAATTCAAGAGGAGAGGAGAAGATCTCATTACCATTTTGCTGCCTATTAAAGACTGAGACAATCAAGCAGTGGTAAAAAATAAATAGCTGTATGCAATTATGAGAATCGCCAGACATCTCATTTCATGTCAGGCAAGGCTATTGCCTAATAGGAAGACAATATAATCCTGCTGTTGCCTTACTGAGATGAGAGAGACTTGAGCTAATTAGCTTCCACTATAGCCAGGCATGAAATTGCCAAATTTATTTTACGATAGCCATCTGAACTGTGATGTGCTCTCTGCATCTTCTCATCACGTAAAAGCTGGTATAACCAGCTTCACTACACTAACAAAGGTCAAGCTCGTCACTAATGACCACAGGGATACTGAGGGAAATCTAAGAGAAAACTAGAGAAGGTTCCCAAATCCCAGGGATACCTCTGCTCTGGAGCCTTGGTCCCTGGTAGGACATCTTCCCACTTCTGCTCACCAGTGTGAGGAGATTCCTTACAGACAAGAGCCTGGACCCCACAGCATTCTGCAGCCAAACTTTGTCACCAAGTTTTGGTATTCATTAGCCAAAGCAGGAATTGCTGGGGACTCCAGGAAGAGCCAGCAAGCGTGAGAAAGAACGTTTAATCTCGGTGTTACAGGAGGCAGGAGATTGTTTTCATAACATCTGTGGTGAGAGTGTATAAAGCAATAGACAGACTGCCAATACTTGGAACTACTCAAAAGGCAACTCTGCCAACCTCACAGATTGTTTTATAAACAATTGGTTTCAAACTGATCCTGAAGTTAATGGGAAAGGCAACAGAGTTGCTTAAGGGTAAAGGTGCTGTGGTTTCTGCATTCCCTGCTGACTACTTCCACAACAGCAGCCCTACACCAGACTGCTCACACTCAGGCACAGAGGTTCTGTTCATCCATCTCACACTGCTGGCAAGAACCAGGATGGCAAACCTTACTGTCAGGTGGTTTTGACACCTGACAGCAGGTGAAATACTGAAGTCAGTATTTCAGTACTGAAATACTGCTGCAGCTGAAATACACCCTACCTGTCTTGTAAGTCCCAGTCTCCAGAGAATAACTCTTCCAGGGAAATTTTCTTCCTACATCCCCCTCAATGTCTGGCTGCAACTCATCCTGCTACCCTTCATAGCCAGACACAGCTTGGCACTTGCTCAGCAAACCACCCTACCTGGCCATGCTGGCAGGCTCCTCAGGGCAGGGCACTGCTCTGTGGGGACCCTTTCCTGTCACTGCCTTGTCAGGACAAACCCCACACCACCACACTCTGTCCCATACACCTTCCTCACCATGTGCCAAGGCCTTCCCCTCCTCCCCAGGCAGTTCCTTCCTGTGAGTACACCTCACCTTCCAGAGGCTCCCACACTGCCCCAGCCCACCTTCCACGGCTTCATACAGACCCTGGTACTCCATGTAAAAAACAAGACCAAAAAAAACCCCTTCAAAAAAAAAAAAAAAACCAAACCACACACAACAGCAGCAGTGGCTGCATCATTTCAGTTTCTCCACCAGTCTCTCCCCAGCCTCACAGCACACAAGGAGACACATCAGCTTCCACCAAGCCCCAGCATGATACCAGTGACACCTGCTGCCATGCAGGCACCGGAGTCAAATCCTGGGCAAAACTGTACTCAGTGCCCAGGTGACTGGGAATGCTCTGGTCTTGAGCAAAGGCATATACTGATTTCTCCAGGCAGCTTCTCTTCTACACCACATGGAGCCCACCTCACTTCTGTTCTGCCCTTTGTTCTGCAGCTCTGAAGAATTGCCCACAGCAGTCTAGAGAAGCCTCTCCTAAGTACAAACTGCTCAGATGTCAGTCTCTTTGCCCAAGTAAAAAGTGACAGGATGAGAGGAAACAGCCTCAAGTAGCCATGGGGAGTGGAGAAGAAGGGGTATTAGATTGAATACTAGAAAAAAATTATTCACTGAAAGGGTTGGCAAGCATTCCTCAGTCTATCCCACCTCAGAAGACCAATACACCCTGGTTTTAGGTCACAAGTTTAGAATATAGCTTTATAATCCTATTTCGTTCAATTCCAAGTCTCTTACATAATGTTTACTATGAGGTAACCTCTGAGTAAGCAGAAGAAATCCCTCAATCAGAAGTCATTCAAATATTTTCAGTCTGTTTATGCAGAAAGGAGAAAAAAACAAAAACACACTTTGTTTTATAGGAACTTAGACCCTCTAGGGAAAAACGGTTTTGCCAAAAGAATTCACAATCAGTGCTTACCAGAGTTAATTACAACATCATATTAAAAGAACAACTTACTTTTGAATACTTGAGAGTATCGTGAAAAAACCACTGCCACAAAAGGTCTGCACTGTGCTGGGTTATTGTTCCAGGCTGTCTGCAGACATCACTGCATGAGTTACACTGTTCTGACATCATTTTGCAAGTTCAGTGCACAAAGCACATGCCTGTACTATAACATGACAGGACCTCACATTTCTACCCTAGTAAACCCTAAATAGTTTCCAGAAGTGCTATGTAGGAAATACCCAAGAAGAATGCTGGGTAAGCCATTCAGATGATCCCATCCCACTCTGGGATTCTTGCTGTCTCTGAAGAACTTCCATATGTCCAGTCTATAACTCTAAGGAGGGCAAAAAGAAGCAAAAAGTGAGACTGGTGCACAATCCTCTGATCTCCTGCACTGTCACAGCTGTTGCTTTGGAGCCAGTTACCTGATGGTGGCAGACAGATTCCAGAAGAACTGCAGCCTGACAGCCTCCAGGAAAATTGTTTGGACAAGAAGAGACAACATGGAGAAGATTTAAGGTTATGAACAGCAAATAATGCTGGCCAGAGACACATGATAGAAAAGGTGTGGCAGTCTGGTGACATAGTGAGGACCTGGGGTCCTAGGAGGCCTTGGTGATGTCAGTATAGTTCCTAACGTGGTGAACACTCACAGAACAAAGAGCAATATCAGGATAATCCCTCAGCTGCTGCCATTGTTCAAAGGAACATTGTAAAGGAATGGGAGTCACTAACATCTGGACCCTATAGGTGGGAAGGAAAATGTTCTCCTGTTTCCTAAAGATAGGGCCTGCCATAGTTACAGAAGTAGGTTTCCATACTTTCTGCTAAACTCTGGATTGTTGAGGACAGAGGATTTACTCCATGATGCCATTCATCAGTGACAGAGTTACAGGAAAGAAGATACCAGAGACAAATTAAATTGAAGTGCATGAAAATACCATTCTTGGGGTATAAAGAAGGATCTTCCCTCTCAGGTTCCATGCCTCACAGAGCACCTATGTACTACTTGGAGCATCATCCTTCTCTGAAACCCCTATTTTAAATGGAGGCAATATTTTTGCCCAGAGAGGTGAGAATAACTTTTCTCCAGGTACACAGCATCCAATATTCCCCTAATCCCTCCCCACAAAAGCCAAACAGCACACAAACCCCGGTCAATTATATTATTAGGAGCTTGGAGGAGAGAAACCAGGAAATTTATACTTGTGAGTAGAAAAATTCATGGTCAGGGTTACAGAATTTACTTAGGAGAAGGTAATTTTCAGTGTTTGGCAGAGAAGATTCCTGCCACAAGGCAGAAAAATTGCATGAACTCTGCCAGCACACACCTACTAGAAATTATTTATAATGGCTAAAGCACACATAGTAGCTTTACTAGCAATGTTTTACTAATAGCTTTTGTTCACTAATTGCATATTTTTTGCTAAGGGCCTTTTGCCAGTTCACAAGTGTTTGAAGACTTCCATGCTAGTAGATTTTTACACTGACAAGCTTTTAGTATCCACCTGGTTTAAGATGTCATTCAGAAATCCTGGCTGCTAACTGAGGTTTATATGGAATAAAAGGCCAAGGCTAGAGCAGAGGCTCAGAGCCTAATGGGATAGAGCCAGCCCATGAATAATTGAGGGTATGGTCTCCATTTATGGCATTGAGTAGCATTTGTAGGAATCCCAGGGTCCTTTGGCTTTTCAGCAGTGAGCTCCTGTGGCTGCCTGTTCCTAACTTTCCTCAACAATGTCACAGAGTCTGACACCACCACTTGCAGTCTGTCCTTTGGCAGCCAGAAACCAGGCTCTTCTGAAGTCTACCACATTCAGCCTAAATCCTGAACAAAGCTGGCAGGGACCAGCCACACCACCACACATGGGAGAATTATAGGGAAAAGAACAGCTGCCACATGTTAAATTTGAGTACATGCCATGCAGAAAACAAGATGCATTGCAACCTATAGACTTACCCTTAGCCACTCTAACTAATGCAATTCCTCTTCCCTGTCCAGAAGAAAAAACACCTCATGGAAAGAATTATAGCAGCTCATGAGTGCTTCATGATCACACAGAACAAGAAACATCACCAGTTCATTACTGGGGGCCTTGCTTCAGGCCACAGGGTGGTCACAACTCTGCTCTTGCAATATTAATTATTGGCCTGGGACAGCTACAGAGCAGCTTATTGGCTCTGCACAAAACGCTTCCATGTGCTGAGCTTCTGCAGAGGCTGGCGCTGTGGGCTTTGCTAGACAAACACTGCAGCTCCCAACAGGTCTGAGTGCTAGGCTGATCTCTGGCTCCAGCAGCAAACCTTCACTTCCGCAGAGGAGCTGGGAGCCTGGCCCACGGAGCAGCAGCTCTGAAGGTATGAGGACTTTCTTCCTGGAATCTTTTTTAGATCAGATTTATAAGGATTCAATGCCCTCTCCTTCCATGCAGACTCAAAGGAACTGAGGATGGAGGGAAACAGGAAAAAATGGGGACAAGAAGCATCATGGAAATCTCCTCATGCTGAACTTCCAGAGCTAGATTGAGCAGAAACACAAGAAACAAACACAACTCTCACAGTAGTGGAAGACATGCAACAAAATAGCCAACTCTGACTTGTCCAAGAAACGGAAAGGAAAATTAACCCTAAAAATGCCAAGCATGTAGCACAAATCGTTTACGAGGCAACTACATCTGTAATTACAAGTTAATTTAGCTACCCTGCTGCCAGGAGTAACTGGGAGCAGAAGGAAGCGATCAGTGTCATCTTCTCATTCCCCTGGGACCAGCCCGGGTGGGTTTACTTGGTGGAACACCTCCCTCCAGTGGCCAAAGGCTAGTGGTTGCCACAGAGCTCGGGCAGCTGGGGACCCAAGCTGGGGACAAGCAACTCCCCTACTTGTCCTCAGCTCCCCTGCTTTCTCCTTCCAGCTCCACAACAGGCTGAATGGAAACCAGCAGCGCCCTTCCCCACCTAGGAGCCATCTGGTCAGGGTTGGCACTTCAGCCAGGAGCTGTAGCCCCTAAAGTGTGGGGCCCTGGGAAAGCGTTACCACCTGATTAAAGCAGGGTGCTCTGGGAAACCAACCAGAAACGGGAGACTCCACACGATCGAGAACCAAGCCCTCCTCAAGCACAGCCCGGGACAGCCTAAGGAACAAGTTGTACTCACAGGTAAGACAGATAATTGCACCCTGCTGCAGCTCCAGGATCCATTTAAGCCCCTCTTGCTCTGCACCCATCTGGTCAGGGCTCCTGGAATCTTGACCCCAGTACCTTCGCTGCAAACTTCTTTCTGTTTCCTCAAACATGTACAAGGACTTAGGTCATGCTTATTACTTCCTAAAGCAACAGCTGTAAAATTCATTAGCACTCTACCTTAGGTTCTTCTAAGCCATTTCAAATGTCCAGATGCACCAATATGGTGCAGGATTTGAAGGAATTCTGAGATCTAGCTCATATCCACTTCTCAGCTGCTTAGCTGAGAAAAGCAAGAACATTTATATAGTTGTTCTATCTACTTCTGAAGAGCTTTTCAGTCAAGGCCAGAATGTGGTAACATAAATTATGAAAAATGGCTACCTAGCTTTCTCCCTTCTCACAGTGGCAGGGCAGGGGCTGAGGAATCCTACTGAAGGCGAGTAGGAAAAATGATATAGTTAAGCTTGCAAGAGCTGTACGCACTGTGGGCATAGCAGCAAGTTTGTACTTTATCAGAATTAGTCCCCAAGGCTTACAAGTTCAAACTGTGCAGACTGTACAGATTTGAAGCAACATCTTCAAATACTTAGCTTAGGAGATAGCAGGTAATTCAAGCAACTACCACTCAGTCAGCTGACCCTAAGGCAAACATACTTCATAAAACAAGACCAAGTTTACTTTAGAATAGCCCAGAAAAGTTGTCACCTCCCCCTGCTGGGCAGGATCTTTACAGTCCACACTGATCTCACACATGCACCTCAGAGCTTCTGATACTTTGAACAAACAAGATGTCAGTGATCTGCATGTAAAGCACAAAGGGGTGGAGAGGAAGCAAGGGGGAAACACTTCAATGCACAAGTCATAGGCAGAGATACGTATTTTTTAGCAAAGTCTTTATTACAGAAATATTCACCCTCTAGACTTTTATATCTGTACATGCATTTCTTCCAGTAGGAAGATGTTGTTAAAAACAGACAAAAACAAAAAAGGAAATCCAGAATGGGCTCCTTTTTACCTGCTGCTCAGCATTGGCATCTGTAACTGAACAAGAATCTTACAAATAAGAACACATTAGAGAATAGACTTTGTGTTACAAAAGCTAGCAAGCTTTACTGCTAAGGGTGCCTTCTGCTATAGCAAAGGTCAGCTTGAAGGATCTGTGCAGGAAGGGGCAGATACCTTAAAATTGCAAAGACCTCCATAAAAACCAGCTGCCTAGTCACTCTCCCCAGTCCAAAGATGAGGACAGAGCAGGGACCCACTGCTGGGGCCCTGATCCCCTGCACCAGCCTTTCTTCCCAGAAGGAAAACCAAGTAGGTTTTACCAAGCAGGATTATTACTACCTGCCCCACCCCTGACAGGAGACAGTCCTGGATCCACCTCTGTAAGGCAAAGGCTCTCTCACCAAGTACCTCATGACAGGTCCCTGGCAAGGACCATCCACTTATCTCCCAAACAGCTTCCTGATGTCACAGTCATTGTACCATGTATAACAGCAAGAAATCTGCTGTGCCCAAGACACCTCTAAAACTGAGGATTTCCACCCAGCTCTCTTATGTAAGCAGTTGGGGCAGTGTTTCATGTGCATTTCCCACCTTCTGCTGGTCTACACCACTCCTTGCTGCTGGCCACTGGCTCAACAGAACAAACAGCCCACCATTAGCACAGAGACCTGCAGCCTGCACAACTGCAGAACCTGCCACTTATCTGCTGCAGTGCTGGCACTTGAGGCAGAACTCAGGATGCAGCCATGGCTCCAGACCACAGTGGAGTCAGAAGAATGGACAACTGAAATAAAAGAAGCTTATCTTTGCATCTCAGCTACAGAACCTATACTGGGCACTGACAGCAGTGATATTCCCAATACACAGCATCAGCAATCCAGTCAGATCCCTCCCTACTCATATCTAAACTCACAGCTAACAAATGTTATGTTCATAAAGGAGCAAGGGAAAAATCAAATTAATTGCAACCGCTATAAAGTTGGCAACCCAAGAATGCAAACAGCAGAGCCAGCCTGGGGCTGAGTCCACAGAATGCAGCAGTCTCTGAAGTAACCTCCAAGCTGACAGGAGCCAGCAAAGCAGAGCTAGGGGGAGAGGAAAAGATAAAGAGGCAAATGGGAGAAACATGTAAGTGTCAAATCCAAAACCCAAGGGATCCATTCCAGAAGCAGCTGAGCACCACCACCACAATCTGCCAGGTCACACTGGGAATACGTAGGTAGGCTTGGCTCCCTCCCAGTGGCTTCTCATCACGCTCAAAGGGAAGAGCTCCACTGAAGGCAAGGCATAGCTGACTCCAGAAGCAGGAGAAGCGAGTGTGACAGTAGCACTCTGTATTTCAGATGAGAACCTAGGCTGAAGATGCATAGTAGGAGCTGACTCAGGTTAACTGCAAGGGATGAGAAGGCCTATAAAGCATGACTAGTTACCACCACAAGTCAGTGAAGCAACTGAAGCTACCAAAGCTCTGGAATCTCAACAAATTCCTGGCTCATGGGACTTCAGGGGGGAGGTGAAAAAATGTGCAAGAGAAGAGCAAGGGAGAGAAAAGTTATTGTATGTTAGGTCCGCTGAGTTGTAGAATGAAAATATGAATAAGTATTGTTTAACATGGAGCAGGCAGCAAAAGCATTGTCCCCTCAGGTTAATCGGTGTCTCAGGTGACACAAGACAGTTTAAGTTCTCCTTCTTGAAGTAGAAATAATCCAGAGGCAGGATGCAGGTGGCCCAAGGGCCCTATTGCCAGAAGATCAGGCTGTATTGCAGCTCTAACAGTTCTTAGCAGAGTGGTATCAGAAATGGGATGTCACAGGAATAATGGTCAATGGTTGGACAGTCTGGGTATGAGGCAGGAATGTTCTGTTTGCTCCTTTCTCTGTGGTGCCGTAGCTCTGGCGTCAGCCAACTCAAGACTTGGGCACTTTGGTGTAGTCCTCGCTGTGTATGTTCTTGCAAAGCGAAATGGACAGTATCATCCCCAGCAGCTGGAATAAGTATGAAGAATGGGAACAAAATCAGCAACCAGACAGATAAGGTGGGAAAATTGGGTGATACAGGGGAGCAGAATACAGTGAACATCTTTTAATGATGACATACAGGTGAACAGAGTTAGTCCACAATGCAAGGCAAATGCAATAATTGAAATGACAAAAAATTGAGCTTCATAAAGATGTGACTCCATCTGGAAACCATGTTACAGACTTTTTAAGGCAACAAGTGGGATTTCATTAAAGTGGGATTTTGCTTGCCACAGTATTCTGGTTACAGAATTGCCAAAAGTCAGATACAGCAGGCAGAACCACAAGTAGACAAGGCTTTGCTCGATTTTTAATCCAATCAACAAAAGCTGCAGTTCAAAGGTCCAGGCAAACACAACCAAGAGCTAGAACTGCACTGTCATTAAACCAGGTGTCTATTACTTGAGAAAACAGCTTTGTTTTTTAAAAAAGTCTCCAAGATAAGACAGTATAGGTTCATGTCAGGAAATTACTTACCTCTATAACAGCAACACCAGTGCAAACCCCAAGAATGATACCAAGGTTGTCCTTCAGCCACTGCTCTACACCATCCATGCATCCCTGTAGAGAAAACATGACCACAAAGAAAAGAAGCATGAATCTAAATATCTCAAAATGGAAAATCCATAACTACCTTTGCATGCAGGAATTATCCCAGTTACATGCATATTCATGGAAGATTTTGCAGAAAAGGGCAGGATCCCTGTCAGCCTGTCCCCCTTTGCCCCAAATGCCACAGGTACTTCAAGCACTAAGGACGTGAAAGAAGTGCTCTAAATTTTCAGGGGAACAAAGACAAGGCAGCTTCAGTGGAAGCTTCACAGGGCCCTGACATACTCACTCACCTGCTCATGAACAGGCCAGTCAACATATGTTGCAGTGCCATTGAGGGGGTCTTCCAGATTACAGAAACCTCTTCCTTCCACTAAGTCCTTAGATCTATTGGAGCAGGAGCACGGATACTCAGTATTGCTTTTGTTCCTAAGAATCTCATTATTCTCCCATTCCTTTGGTCCAGTCCAGCCACAGCAGGCAATCTAATAATGGGAGAGAGATCATTAGAGTCTTGCATTTTGTACTGGCAAGATAACTGCACATGAAAATAAGCAGGTAGAAGTACTCAGGAGCTCTCTGTGCAACAACAGTCAGGCCATACAGTTTGCATTAATTACCTGCACTAAACACCACCCTGGTTACTTATGTATAGAGCTGTCCAGAACACAGGGACATCACTTCCTACTAAAGAGCCACTCGGCCAGTAAAACACGAGTTCAAGGGCCCTGGGCCTCTGCTGTGGCCCCGGGGCAGCAGCGGCCACCACACGGTGGCGTCCCCATGCCACCAAGCCCAGCACATCACTGTGCACCAGCGCCCGCCTGGGTGCAGCACGGACCAGCTGGAACGTGGGAGAGCGAAAATTTTCCATCCAAAGAAACATGTGCATTCCTATAGAGCCACGTGATAAAACCGTATTTGCTGAAGGGAAAAGCACATCGGGAAGTCTAGGAAGGAGTAAGATCCCAAGCATGGATCCCAGTGCTTGCCCAGTGGTACAGAGCAGAAAGGCTGTCTGTGTCGAGGTGGAAGTTTAGGGAAAATCCTTCTCTGTTCAGAAAGGAAAAGTAATGTTTCTGCTATAATAGACAAACAGCTGGACGAGCATTTGTTTTCCAAAAGAGTGCTGTAAAGACACAGTCCCCAGAATGAACTACATCTCCCTCACAAGAGGTTTGGACTTTGACTCCAGAGACTTGTTTACAGAACCCCACCCTCTTTCAAATGCTAACTCCAGTGCATGAGACGAAATACACTCTTAACACTCCATTTCTCCATCTCTGCAAAACTTTTTCCTTCCGCTCCTACATAAAAGAAGGGCTCAAGCAGTAGCCTCTCTCCACAGTAGAATCAGGCTTCTCTTGAGTTCACTACCAAGGAGTTCCAACTACAGTGAAAAAACATATATAAATCATTCTCCAAGGAGGAGAAATACTGCAGATCAGTGTTTTACAGACCAAAGAACAGGCAGAAGATAAACGCTGTTACTTGTACTTACTACACATCAGTCCCATGCTGGGCATGTATTTAACTACAACAGCCAGCCAGCTCTCAAGCTTATTGTTTGGCAGTAAACAGCTGTCATGACTCCAGTGTGCTTGAATACACTCTAGCTGCTCAAGTGCTGACGCTGATGCTAAAACAGAAACCATGGGCAGTTGGATGGTAAGAACGCTGATACTTGCAGAAGAACCATCACAATAAGCAAACAACATGCATCAAGTAGTAAGGCAGGTGCTGACCTGCCTGGCAATAAACTAGGGACTTTTTGCTACAACAATCATGTGCAAAATGTTTTTCACACATTAGTATTCAGGAGGCCCAACAGACAAAGAGAAGTGTTGGAGTGTCATTTGATAGGCTGGATACATCAGGTCACAGAGCCAACACTAGCTAGTTCTAGCACCCAGCACACAGGAATGGTTCAGGGTCTGACGCAGAAGCAGCAAAGCAAGACCATTTTCTAGTCTGCAGGCACCAAACCTCACAGGCTGCTTTGTAGATCAGCCAGATCAACGTGCAATAGTTATTTCTCTGTCCTCAGCCTAGCTTTAAAGGTCACTGCCTGCAGTAACAAATAGCATCATTTACCTCTTGTTGTCCCCCCATGACTCACCTGTGTCTGCACATAGTCCCATGCATCTTGCAAGTTCCTCTTATCTTCATCCGAAGGGTCATAATTTTCAATCAGCTCTACAACTATGTCGGACAACTCAACTTTCAACTGGCAAGAAAAAAAGAGGCAGGAGAGTTAGATTAGCAATTCTTGTAGCCTTTTCTTTGCTGTTTCAGATACATATATAAAGCTAGAGTCACTCCTAAAGCTGACTGCAAATAGTTAACAAGTACAGATAGGGACAGCAGCTTTGCTGCTGCAACAGCCAAAGCACCAGCCAGTCCTTGCCCAGACATGGGAAAAGCCTACAAACCTGAGGAGCAATAAGGAAACAGATCTGGGTATGGTTATCCTGCTAAGACACAGGCTGAACAACTAACTGCCTGCCTCAGACAAGAGAGATGTGCAAGGTAAGCCCCAGCTGAAGGACAACACTGCCCTAAGGAGTCACAGGTTATGATGAGTTTCTAACTTTTTACTGCAGGTGAGACCCTGGTCCAGAATCTCTGCCACTGCAGTTCATCTCCACTGCTCAGGGAAGGTGTAAGCCAGTCTGCTCATGAATGCAGATGAGTTTTCTGAAATACAGCTGATGGAAACTTGCCTTTTTCACAAGGTGTTGATCTACCTCTCCCCCAAACTCCCACAAGTGCTGTTTCTATATTAAGACAGTATATATTAAGGAAGTATTACAAGTACCTAAACTGCTCATTAACAGTCTTATCACAAAGTTCAGGTGTATCATATCATCCCTTCATCACCATTCCTTTTCCAGAAATATTTACAACACCATTCAGTTTGATGACAGGTACAAGCTACCACCTGGCAAACTCCTTCATCCTCTTCCTCCCACCTCCTTCCAAAGCTCTTCTTAAACAGACTGTACACAAGGACTGCTAAGGACAGACCCAGATGCACAAGAGGTTGGAGAAAAGTGCCATTAGACTGCCTGAGGGATAGGATAGAGTTACATTAGCCAAAGCACTAGGATGTTCCCATCCCACATATTACTTTTTTGACTGTGGGGCTACAGCACATTTAAAATAAGTGGAAATGAGTTTTCTCTTTTCTTCTACTATCAAGCATTTTCAATGACCATGGCAAATACCAGGACACTCAGCAAGAGGAAGCACTGCCTACTGTTGAGAGAAGTTTCTCTACATCAGCAACTCTTCTTCCTAGGAAAACTGCAGCTCAGTTCTCTGGGATCAGCTATGTCAGGCCAGACAGATGGGAGCTGCATGATCTTTCTTCTCATGATGTCTACCTCTTCCCCTTTTAATTACTTCACTTCCCCTTTTCCTTCCCTTCAGAACCAGTGACCTGGTTCTCACTAATGAGATTGGCCTTGGCTGCTGCCATAAGCCTTACCAGTTACTGAACCTCTGAGTTCCCACCCTGACCTCTCTCCTGCACACTGCTGCTCCACATGCAGAGGGAGGCAAGGAGAGATGGGTCTGTTTTCCTACCCTGGACCCATCTAGCCCCTCCTTAGCTATTGGGTCAGATGGAGCCTAGTGCCACTACTGTAAGAATCCCAAGACCCCACCACAAGCAGACAGGACTTGAACTTGACGTCCCTAACCAGAGCTACATAGGGAAGCTGTATGTCTGCTCTGCCCTCACTCTTACAAAAGAACAGGCAAGAAGTCCTGCAAACAGCTCTTGTTTCAAGAAGTGAGGCATTTCAAATTAACAAAAAAAAAAAAAAGTCAGGCATTCCTAGGTGTTTCAGCAGGCAATCTGAGAGAGGGGGGATATTATGCAATGGCACAGCTCTGGAGCCACACAGGCAGCTTGCTTGTGGGTTTAACCCATAGAGCAGCCCAAAGGGAAAACATAGGCATCTGCAGCTGTTCACCCTTAAGCACCTGGCAGAGGAAAACTGAAAGAGCAACAAGCTAGAAAGGCACACAGAACATGTAGGCTTTCAACATCCTACCATCTTCACCCATTTACAGCTATCAGGATTTAGTACTGTGTGAGACATGAATGCTTCAGAGAATGGCTACCCTTGCTTTCAGGGCTTCTTCCTCCTTCCCAGCTCTATCAAGCCCAGTGTCAGAAGGCACAATCCCACCACCTCAAAGCAGGGCCACTTAGATCCCAGGCACCAAAGCCACAGCTCACTGCCAGAAAGCAGCAAGGCTGTCAGCCTCCCCATCACATGGGCTACTGAAGAGGGAGATGGGGAAAGCTGAATGCCAGAGGCAAGACCAGGTCTTTGATCACACAATGGATTGTGCAGGCTTCTTCCCCTATCAGACACTGTCAGTCATCTATCCTGTCCTTGTCAGACAAGCTAGATCCTTCCCTCAGCACTTACCAGCATCTAGCCTGCACACAAAAGCAGGCTCAAAGAACCAGCAGGGAGTTCTCCTCTGTCTTGTCACTTCAGATTCTGAAACTAATGCATAGTCCATAGTCCCAGACAAGTCACTGCATGCAATCACACAGGCCTGTTTGCTGCAAACAATAGCTAGCAAGTAGGGCTGTTCCCAAAACACCACCATTCTCCTTGACTCAAGGCACTTAGAGCCAAGCTGCACAGAACTCTGTGAACTAGGCCAAGAGAGAACTTGCCCAGGCTCTCACATATTTAGGGGCATGTGATCCTCTAGATGTAGGTGAGTGGCAACTTTCAGTTCACAAAGCAGAATATCATTTGCGGCACTTTTGATGTTACTATTTTCTTGTCCATAAAAAAACCCCTCCCCACAGTTTCAGTCACCAACAAATGTAGGGAAAAAAACCTTGCCTCAACATCCTCCCAGAAGTACTGGGCAATTCCAGTCTGAAGGGGCATTCCTCTAACAATGCCCATGGGAGAGGCAAAGCAGCAGCCTTCCTGTCAGAGGCTCAGCCTTTTACAGTTACACTATTTCAGTATACTTTCATTTGTCACTGTGGGGGAGGATTTTGACACCAAAAAGGAACAGATATGCCAACAGTAACTTCAAGTGAATTCATAGAAATAGACACTTCAGTTACAAGTGAAGGAGTGAGTATCACCTTGCTACATTTTGAATCCAAAATCCTTTCCTTCACTCTTGTTATTCCTTGTTTTATACGTAACCAAGTTCCTGAAGTCAGAAAGGAATAAACACAAAGAACACAGCAGATACCTAGGGACTGGCAGTTGAGCAGTTTCAGTGTGCCCCCCTGCTCCAAGCTGCCCTGGGGTGACATACAGCCAGCCAAGCAGAGCTACTTGCACAGCAGCACTGAAGCGCAGCCCCAAACCACCGTGCTGGAGGTTTCAGCCAAGACCTTCCTCAAATAGTTTTTCTTAGTGCTCTAGGCAGGTACTTTGGAGGATCCCTGAAACAAAACAGCTCTAGAAGAGCTTTTCCATCAATTTTGTTCATTAGGGACTGAACAGGAGCATCTGTTCAAAGCCCAGCTTCCCTGACCGTTCTCCCAGATCTGTAAAAGTGATGATCTCAGTCACGCCAGCACCAACAGCTGTGCAAAACAACCCCCAGCACTTTTAAACTCTCCCTGGTCTGTTGAGGTTTAAATGAAGAGCTACAGCTTAAAAGCTGGAGTTTTCTAGAGTAGATTGGCAGCTGGAAGAGAAATGCTAACAGAGGTACAGAATTTCCTGGTCTGAAGTCACCAGGAAATTCTGGTGACATTTCCCCATCGCAGGGGAATGCCCATCCCCACACCTCCATATCTGCATTAGTCAGGGCTGTTTGTTGAGAATCATCTTTACACAGCCAGTTTTAGTCACTGTTTTGGCTTCTCCTTCAGCTTCTGCCAACCCAGAGAGCAAGCTACAGTCACACCACATTTGGTAAGGAACCCAGCCAAGAGCTGCTCAGTCACCACAGTACAAAGCTCACATCAGTTATGCTGGTGGCAGGCACCTTCCCCCTGCCTCCCAACTTCTCCACCAGGCCCCATCCATAACTTCCTCAACTGTTCTGCTTTCTGTAACCATCTAGCTAAAGAGTTGGCTTAGGAGAGGCAAGCACAGCCATGCAGTGGTATATACAGTTATGCAGCAAAGGACAGGGTTAGCCTCAACTTGTACCAGAAGCCAGCAGTGACCTCACTGCTATAACTTGTTCCCACTGCATAAGCACGGCTCCCAGATTTGCTGTCAAGCAGCTGAAGGCCTGATCAGGCACTGCCTTGGCCAGGGAACCTATACCCATGATGGATTGTTGCAGTGCATTTAGGTAGCTCAAAAATTATTCCCTTTTACACTACAAAGCATATTTGAGCTCTAGAAGCACACACTGTGAAACTGCCTTCCTGACAAAGGGATCCACTACAAAATATTAAACCACTTGGCTTTAAACTCCAGCTGTAGAACAGGAACCATCAGATATTTGGGTCTGCTCTGGGGGAAAGGGGACAGCTCTTCCAAGAAGAGTTCTAGCCACAGATGCAGAAAGACTGAAAGTATAGAACAAGATGGCACAAGGAGGAAGACCAGTCAAAAAAGCGCTCAAGCTGGTAATTCCTCAAGGCACCAGTGATGGCAACATGCCCAAATAGTTGTCTACAGCAGGATCAAGAGGAGATGTGGTCTAAAACATTTCAGGACCTTTTTTTTTCACTGCTCCCACTACCCAAAAATAAAGCCTACATACCAAATAAAGCTTCATAATCCTTGAGAAAGCAGCACTATTGAGGCACATAGGGAAAAATCAAACAGCAAAGCTACTGAGCTGGGGTAGAGAAAAGGAGAATCCAGTTATGCCTGCTAACAGTATAGCCCAGTTTGGAAGAAAGAGTTTTTAGGTGTCACCCTTCTCCCCAACCAAGACCAAGGAAAAGACACACAGTGATAAAGGCTTACAGTTTCTTTCTGGAAGTAGATGACCAGTGCAGCAGCAATCTGAGCTAAGAGGATTATCATCAGGCAGGTGAAGTACTGGAAACAAAAAACAACAGGTGATCACTGTCAGTCTTTAGAAAGGTCTGTACATAAAAGTTTATAACATTTCATATACAAGAGAAATCACAACATGAGCTAACATCTTTTTGCCTGCAGACAAATTCTGCTATCAACAATCCTTTCCCAGGAAAAGGCTGGGACCAGCATCAGACCAGTGCAATTCAGCACTTCTCCGTTTAGGCCATCAGAAAGACTTCAGGAGGGAAAGGGTTTACACACACTCCCTGCATGTGTCATCTCAGCTGGGACTCTCTCTCCCACATCCAATTCCATTCGCAGACCATTCTGGCCTCAATCAGTCAGTTGGACTCTGCCTACCTCGAGCCTCAACAGAAAAAAAAAAAGAGACAATTTTACAAACCTAATTTTTAATTTTTTTTTAATCAATTACCATTTTAAAAAATGTTATTTAATTTGTTTGAGGATCTAAATTTAAGATTCATCAGCAAACTGCTAAGGTTTCTTTTAAATGGTGGCAGCTACTATTGCTAGACAAGGAGATGCTCCTAATACCAGGACACATAGTGTGTGCCATGCTTGGTTTCCAGTACATATGTGCTCTGAATAAGAGAGTCAAGTAGCAGGCTGAGATGTATGAAGCTGGTATCATCTCATCTATCACAGACAGAAAACTTCCTATAGATGAACTGTTTGAAGAAAGGTCCTGACATACAGGACATTCCTAGTTGAGTCTCTCTCAACTCTTGCACTTTCAAAAGATGTGACACAACAGGACACTGTCACTCTTCCTCTTTTCACTCACTGCCCTTGGAACTCACTCTTCCACCACTGGGAGCACAATACCAACTGTGAAGTCAGGCTGAGGGGGACAGAGTACATTTCTCAGTTGGCAGTCCTCAACTCACTGTGTGCAGAAAGTGTCAGTGACCTCCTCTCATTCACAGTTCTGAGCTCATTATCAGTAATGTCTGAGGAGCTCTGCTGCAATCTGCTGACTGCTGGAGAATTTAATGTGTGCAAAGTAAGAACTAGATCTTAAGTTGACCTAGCAGAAATAACATCCCCAGGGACCGAAGCCCCATCTACAATCCAGCAGATATTTTGCAGGAGATGTTTTAAAGGTTGGCTCTGAAACAGGCAGGAATACTCTCACCAGACCCAAGAGACATCGGATTTCATTGACGGCTCCAAGACAGCCCAGGAACCCCATCAGCATGGTAAGTGCCCCAGCACCAATGAGGATGTATGCACCAGTCTTCAGGGAGGGAGATGACATCTCTGTAGGAGCCAGGAGAGGGAACAACATTAGCTACTGACAAAAAAATACATCTGCCACCAGCATTTATAGAACTGTCTCCATATCTCCTGATAATTGTCTCTGTCTGCTCCAAACAGACTGCACAGATGTGTGCCTAACATGGTGACACATAGATGCTTCTGGTTGTCTTTTGATGGAAGTAGACCTAAAGGCCATCCTGCAGGTCTCCAGAGTCTGGAAAACCCAAGGTCACTCCAAACAAATGAACCTTGTTTGGAGAAAGTTATCTCAAGTTATCTCCTTACTGGAATTTTACTCCCTCATGAATGTACTTCAAGTAACAGTAATATAAAAGATGACCTACTCTATAACTACTGTCTATTTGCTTCAATTCCCTTTGCTATCTTCAGGGAAGCTTTCTTCCAAGTCCTAAACCCCCTTTTTGGATAACCTTTTCACTTTAATGCACTATTTCTTGTTGTAGTCATTCTGTTTTCCCTTATCCACTTACAGTCAACACTGGGACAAACTAACTCTGTGGAGTGAAACACGCAACACGCTACAGCTAGTGCTGAGCACAGATGATGTGACAGGTTACTTAGCAAGTCTGGGCTGAATGGCTTGTGGCCAGGCACTTACCACAGGCTGTTGCAGCACCTGTGCATGACACCTTGCAAACAGATGCTATTCCAGGATCAAAACAGATATAATACCCAAATTAGCTACTTTTACAAATCCTCCTAGATATCCCCTGCTATTGTTTCTAATGTCTGCGCTTTTGAATGCCCAACGGTTTTTCAACCAAGTTTAGGTCAGATTATTTCAGACATGCTGGTGATGTCAGCCCTCTCCCCTCAGCATTTAGTGCAGCTGGTTAGCAGACTATTTCTTGCCGAATAGGATTGGAGAGAGCAATCATTACAGCACAAAAGTTGAAGAGATACTCTGTCTAGAAACAACAACTAGAAACCTCATTTATCATTAAGAGACACTCCTATATCTGCAAGCTACAGAGTGTAGGGGAATTCTGGATGTCCAGTGATTAATGAAAATAACATTTTTAGAGCTCAGCATTTAGTTTCCTTAACTAAGGAAGTCCCAGGAGGCAAACTTCCTCTGAGCTCCTCCTGAAACATGTTAAAGCAGAATAATCAAGCCCAGACTGATACTCTCCCCCCTAACATATACTTCCCCCTGCTTCTGATACCAGCACAAGCCACCAGCTTCTGAACTTTTTTCCCCTAAAACATGCTGAACAGAGGAAAGTTTAGTCATCAAAAAGTGAAGCAGATCCATTTGCCACACAGGTCACTTCAGCCTGGCTGGACATATGCCACAAAACCCCAGGATCCTGCCTCCTCACCAGTCCTGTGACTCTTGCTGTGCGGGTTACGTGCTGATACTGCAAAGCATTGACTGAAGCAGGAGCCTTACAGGAGTGGCCTTCACAAACCTACCCTATTCCTTCCCTCAAAATCAGCTCAGCTATCATGCAAGTCAGTGTTCAAGTGCCCAGGCTGCAGCACCTCCACAGTGCTAGAAAGCAGCTGCTTCATCAAATTCCCATTAGAAGAAAGGAAAAGGTACTTCCAACTCAAAAGCCCTTTGGAGAACTGACAGTGTCAGGGGACAGGGGCCACACTTGCAGTTCTCATCTGCAATAGTGGTGTCTTGCAAGAGAAGGCTCTGAGGGCATTCAACTCCTGCCTGCTTGCCGTCACTCCGTGTTTTTCCCGGCGCTGGGCAGGCAGCCAAGCAAGCACAACAGGCTCCTTTGGCAGCAGCTGGCGTGCCCTCCCTGATGCCTAGGTTACTAAAGCAGAGGGAAAGAGGGGCAAGGCATGGGAAAGGAAGTGAGGGGGCAGGGAGAGAGCTGATACTGGAAATCTCCAGGAAGGAAACTAAATTCTAAAATGCTCTGTTAGCAGAGATTCCAAGTAAATGGGAAGAAATAGAGCCAAGTTCAGGGACTTCTCCCTCCACAAGTGGCTGTAACAGCCATCAACCTGAGGAAATGAACTGCTGACCCACTGGTACTAAGCACAGTACCAGTGAAGGGTACTGCAAACAGACAGGCCATGGCTGTCTCCTTTCAGGCTGCATATATTGTTTCTGCTCATTCCCCCACTTTATTAACCAACACTCCTTGCTGTGCTTCTTGACCTTCCAGCACTGCAGTAGCAAGCCAGATGCCACAGCACAAAAGCAGAGTAAGGAGCACCATCTCCATGTGTGCTATTAGCAGGGGTGTCTTCTCCATCCAGCACCTTTCAAACCAGCCCAGAGTGCTCAGCAGGACTTGGGAGATAAAGCCCTGTGCACAATCAGTGTAGCTGGGAACAGGGCTATGAATGCCACGGGTGTTCATTCCCCACGTGCAGGCAGCCCTCCTGCACTGTCTGAGCCTGGTGCCCCACTCAGCAATTGTGGAGGTAGTGACAAGTAACCAGAGCCACCAAGAATAAAAGTTTGAAGTGTTTCTAGGAAAGAGCTCAAAGGAAGCAGAGTTTGTGAAAGATGGAACTGAAAGTCCATTTGCAGTCCTCTGAAGCCCAGACTACGCTAAGCCAGCTCAGTTTTTTGTTTTTTGCAGAAAGCAGACCCTCTGTTAAGACTCAAGTCAAAGATTGTGGCTGACTTTAGGGAAAGGAAGCTGAGCCCCTTGCACAATACAGAACACCTCTGATGCCCAGGGTAAATCTCATACAAGAGTATGTTTTAGAAGGCAAAGCACTTCACACACCCACACCCCCCTAAATCTGCATCCTCTACTGCTTAGGAACAAACATACCACCTCCTTTCAATGTACATGAACATCAATAAAACCAGGTACTTACTTTCTTTAAAACATTGAAATTGAAATAGATCATTACAGAAAGAAACCAGTGGAGGACTCACATGGCAAAACTGCATTACGGCATTAGGGGCCTTTGCACATTATGGTAATAAGGAAATCATTGTAAAAACACAGAGCATGCAGTGAAAATAGGATGAAATACTAGCCCCTGTGTTTAAGACAAAATATTTGGATTACTGGTTGAAGAGGCAGTAGTCTCAGTCAGTCTGACCCTGGTGTTTCAAACAACAAGACTAAGAGGAATGCTGTGTCTCCAGGGTTGCTCCCTTTCACCGTGTCCCTGATAACAATCCCATCTTGTTACTGCTCAGGCCACAGACCATGCACAAAAGTATTGCTATTCCTAGACTACACCATGGTCAAACACAGCCCCAGAACAGAGCCAATTTAGAAAAAGAAGGAAGAAGAAGAAACAAATCTTACGTAGAACTGCAATGAAACTGGTTTTGTCGGCCAGAATCCATATTCCAAATCCCAGGATCACAGCACCCAGAATCTGAAAGAGCAAGAACAAAACATACACGGTTTTGCGTAAGTTATAAGCTTGGGTAAATAAGAGGAGGCAGTCAGTATTATCCATACTTCCAGTTTAAAAACAATCATTCCTTTGCTGTTCCCACCCATCTCCCCTATGGTACTCCTCCCAGGGTAAACAGGATTAGCACAACTCCAGGAAGAATGCCTCAGCCAACTGCACAGGAGCCCCAAGATCTGCTTGGCAGTTTTTCACACAGTATTTTAATAGTACATAATGTTGTATAGGAGTACCATTCAAAACAGTCTGAGGAAGAGACACCCTGCTGCTAGGACATTGTTGTCAGAAGCAAAAGGTAAGTGCTTTGCTTCTGTGAAGAACCAAGAAAAGACAAACACTTGATTTTAAATATTTTTTTAAACAGAGAAACCCATGACTCTATGGGCCAGGCTGGAAGATAGCTGACAAAGGATGAGATATCTGGCAGCTGGAACCTCTCCAGGCAGGAAATCTTTGGCTTGTCAGGCTCTGTTACAATGTTATGGCCTGAAACCACAAAGACAGAAAACCTGCAGCAGGTTCCCTTGAGCAATGTGCTTCACACCTTCCAAAGCCAAGCTTAGGCATTTTGGCTTGGCCCTACTTTATGGCAGAATATCTGAGCCCCAGCAGAGTGAAGAGTTATGAAACATCAGCCATGGCCTCTGCCTTGCTCACCACACAGTCTTATGTAGGGCAAGGATTAGTGGAGCAATAGGTCCCTGTGAAGACTCAGCTGAATCCAGACACTGAATTCAGTAGCCAAGAAACACACACATTTTCCCATCTCACTGTGAAAGGTGGGGGGAAGCATGCTCTGTTTCAGCCCTCACATATCAGCAAGTCCTCAGGTTTGATAAGAAGCTGAAACCTGTGCTGTTCAGCCAACTAGGACTGGAAAACACTTGCTCAAAGGTCCAAAATAGGCTTTGATGAAACAAGGAGTGGACAAGAACTGCAAGTGAATTGCAAGCAGCTGTTCTCATATCAGCAGGATTTCAAGATAGGATGAAGTGAAATAAAATAACAGGGCTAAAGAGAGATTGCAATTCTGTACTTCATTAGATAATGTTTTAGTACTTGGGAGACATGGAAAATGCCAAACCACCACCTGAAGCAAGCTGGCAGAGAGGGTTGTATGAACAGGCATTGGCTCCACACCATGAAAGTTTACACTAGGCTTTGCTCATTCAAAGAAGCTTTTCTGAACAAAGATAAAGCCACAGTCTGAAATAAGCTGCTCACAAGCTTTCCTGTCTTGGAAGAAGGTGCTTCATGTAGTTAGCTCTGGGGACAGCATTAGAAAGTCATCAAGCAGATTCCCACCTACAAAGCATACTGACTCAGCTTCAGAAACCGTGTAGCTGTTGTATCCCAGAAAAAAAGAATTCCTCGTTGTCTTGTGTCCCAACATGCTGCACCCACAATGCTCAATCTGCTGATCAAGCTAGAAAGGCCTCTTGAACATGCAACAGCTAAAAAAATTCCTCTCAAATTTGATAGCATCAAGAACTATTGAATTAACAGTTTAAGGTAGTCTCACATTTCAACTATAGTTTTAATAAACATTTGTCTTAACAAAGATGCAAACCAGGCTGTGTGTGACATCCCTTTTGGTTCACTGACCCTGATATGCCACCTAAGTTTTGCTGTTGCTGACAAAACACAGAAGGGCTGCTGAGCAGAGCTGCTGGGAAGTTATTTGTTATGAGGTGCTCAGACCATCCAAGGCCTGTTTTCACTCTGATCTTTGCTCCAGTCCACAACTTGTGCATTTGCCAGGAGTTGCTATGGAAAACAGTACAAGGGGAAAGCAGGGAGACAATAACAACAAGCAGGGAGAAAACACTGTCCATTAACACGAGTGTATTTACTTCCTAGCAGGATAATATCTCTGCTCAGCATCTTCAGGAGTTTGCATTGCATAGCAAGGGTGCTTCTGCCACTGGCTTGGCTTCAGACCCTCCATAGAAGAAATCACATCTGCTTTCCATGGAGTTTAATTCCTCTGCTCCACTGCTGTAAACTCCTGAAGTGGGGAACAGATGTCTCCCCTCCTCCCTGAGGGGTGGAGGTTTCACCCCCAGTTTCAGCAAAATGTCCTTTTACACCCAAGCCAGAAGGATAAAGATCCCTCAATACAGGGTCAGCAGTTTTCCACAGAGCTAGGCAAGAGGGGCTTGCAAAAGCTAAGCTGTGATGGAGCTGACTCATCTTGCTGGAAAGAGCAGCTGGGGGTTCCCAGCTTTCCTTCCCCAGAACTGCTCAGACTGTGTGATGTAACACTGAACCTGGCACAGGGGACAACAGAAAGGCTCAAAAAACTCCAGGCTCTGCTTTAGGCAGCAGCCTTCTGCTGCCTTTACTGAAGGGTTAGAAGCAGGACAGACAGTTATATATTCCAAACAAATAGTTTCCAGAGACTGTTAACCTTGTCTTGCAGAGCTGTTTTCCCTTTAAGCAGAAGCATGTGCCGCAGCACGTGTCTGCTAGCCAAGAAGGTAGACGTGTTAAATTCTGATTAGGAAACGAAGATTATACTCCAAGCTTATCTGGTATCTTTTCTAGCAAGCAGGCAGGCAGTCCAAGTAACCTCCTTCCCCTCAACCAAAGCAGGTCAAACCCCTCCCTGAAGTAAAGCTCCAAGACTGCAAAATGCCACTAAGTCCCTGAACTACTTCAGCTACAGCAAGCGACCTCCTCACAGGCCTCGAGCTGTAGAGGAGCGATATTTCAGTGACTGACTCCTGAAAAGAGTCACCAGCATGTCCCTAAAGGCTTCAATCATCACCTAGGCTGAAGAACACACTTTAGCCAACAAGGGCTGGCCTGCATGGGGTGCAACCACATAGGCTCAGCTCAAGGTCCCAGGCAGACACAGGGCTCTGTCAGCAGCATTGGTGCTCACTTTTGTTAAAGTACTCTCCTCACAAAGTTCAGCAGCTTCAGGAAACCAGCACAAGGCATTCAAAACCTGTCTGTGCTGGCAGCTCACAGCAACTCAAAACAAACAGTTTCTCTGCTAGATTAATATATACCTCTACCACACTGCATAAGCTCAAGAATCACCAACTACCCTCCGCAATTCAGACCTTGAACAACTATAATGGAAAAACGTCTCAGGTCACCTACTTCCTATGAGAGGGAGGGAGTAGGTATGCCACCTTCCTCAACATCTGGCAAGTGCAAAAAGCCTGCCCTCAGTCAAGACAGAAGCATGCTCAAAATCTTCACTCTAGAGAAGTATCAAGCCCAGCCAGAACACAGTGGCTTTGGAGACCTCACTGACAGAGTAGTCTGAGGGAAAGACAATGCCTATGCTACACAGCAGGGTTAAAGAGCTTATTTAAAGCAGCTTCTCCCTTTAGTCAGCACAGACCTTCTCACAATACATCCTACCCTAAAGTTCTTACTCTCCAGGTCCAGTGAATCAGATCAGCTTTCCACAAGAGGGAGGGGGCTGGGTGCTACACCAGAGGAGCTGGCTCGGAGCAGGGTGTGCACAAGACAAAGAACAGCTACTTCCAATCACTTGCCACCCAGATAGGAGTCCTCAAACCTCTCCAGGACCCAGAGACGGATTCAGTGCCTGCCATACTCAGAGTCTTGCAAAATATAGGGAAGTGCAGTGTGGATGTGGGTCACCCCAACAAAGCAGTTCAACTCTGCCCCCTGAGAGCACATCTATCCCCACAGGCTGCCTGCAACCATGTTTGGCTCAGCAGAGCAGGGAGGGAAAGGCAACATGGAATAAAGAGCCACAATGACCATTGACAGCATACAGCAAAACCAGTGACAGTGTTTTAAGGTACTGCAGGATTTCAGGCTGTCATCTTCCTCCTTTCCTATATGCTAGGCTGGCTTTCTTGAAGGGAACTTTCTCTACACAGAGATTAGCTAATGAACTCAGACAGAGGTTTGGGCATTAAGGAAAACTAGGCAGTGGCCAGACACTGGGCTTCAGCAAGACTCAAACACTGTCTTAACAAATGCAGCTCTGCTTCCCAGGGCAGACTGGCTGTTATACACTGCTTAAAATTTACCACTTCTTCAAGAGATGAGAGAGACTGGATGCTGGTATCTGCAGAGGAGTTCTGCACTAGTAGGAGGGCAGGCCTGGACTCAGATGATTTTTCCTATCTTTAAAGTGGACTAAATCATACTCAGAAAGACCTAGTGGCACTTGAAATACCTCTCCTCTCCCTCCCAAGAACCTTCCCCATGGATGCTCTGAGCACCCCTGACTTTGGACCATTAGACTGCAGTTAACTACTCTCAGGATGGAAGTAAACATGGAGAGCAAAAAGCAGGCACAGTAAGCCAAGGGAAACCAGATCCAGATGTGCCTCAAGTTCATCCTGTGTGCTACCAGCACAGTGCAGCCATGCAGGAAGCAGGAGTGAAGCTGTGTGCAGGGACAGAGACCAGAAAGCAGTGCTCACCTTATCATGATTCACTTCCCTCCCTTCTCTCCCAGCCTGACCCTTTTCCTTACACACTGCACAAAGGACAACGATATGAGGCAGGCTATTTTCTTGCTGACATGTGGAAAGCTGAAACCTTGCACTTCCCCACTGCAAGAAGGCATCAACAACAGTACCATCACTGCCCACAGGACACACAATATCTAGGCATCAGAGAGATGCATGCAAGAATGTGTGTGGCCCTCCCAGACTCAATCTGTTCCAAAAGCAGTTCATCTTTTGCTAAGTCTTGCACTTGACAATAACTGCACCCAGTGGGCTGTTTTATTTCCCTAGACAAGCCTGTCCCAGTCCCTCTCCCCCACCTCCAAACTCCATTTCAAACAGGAGACTTGGACTAATTCATCTTGTCACAAATCAAAACCAGCCGTTGGGACTCAAACAAAATTAGAGTTGTTCTTTGAAGCCTGGCTGGCCTATTTAGGAGGGCACTGCCATTACTTGGCAGGTTTTGTAGCTTTGCTGCTCAGGGACAGCTTAGCTGCTGCTCCAGATGTGTCAGAAAGTAGTTACAACTACTCTCCTTCCAGAAAGAATCCATAACTCCTGCTTTCCCTTCCCAATGCAGGAATGGAGCTGTGTGCACTGGAGGCAGCAGGTGGTTACTGAGAGTGGAGCTGCTTGGCAGACCTGAGACACACACAGCAGCTCTGACATCCCCCAGCTTCAGGGGTCCCCTCCCTCCCTCAAAAACTGCGCCTATTTTATTTAATTAACACACTGGGCCAACATCCAGAAAAAAAAAAAATCTTCTAGCTAACTTTGGTCCAGGCCTTCCTTCTTACTCCACAGATGCTCAAAATACTTACAAGGAACAGGAGGTTGAAAAGGAAGAGGAAGTACTTGGTGACTTTTAGGCAGCCAGACCCCATCTTCTTTCACTTTCAGGACCTAAGGGGAAAGCAGACAGACAAGGAGTTATGTTACAGACAGGTCCTCTGGGCAGCTTCAGAGCAACACCCTTACCCTGTGCAGAGCTCTGGACCATCTGGTGGGCCTCAGAGCACATGCACAGACAACACAGAATACCACAGAGTTGCCTTTTCAGGAGACTAAAACAGGACACCAGCACCACACAGGACACACTACAGTCACTGGTGCCAAGATCTCCTGGAGAGTGACACAGAGCTATCAGCAGTTACAGGAAAATACACTGCTAATTCCATCACTATTTAAATGGACTTTGCAATAGTAGCATCAACCAAGACACCAACCCTAGCTACTACTCCTGGTGGTGAAAAGTGATGCAAGCTACTTCAATTCCCTGACAGCAGTAAAAGAGATGCATGGAGCTTCTGGAGCAACACAGATTATTAAAGGCGACAGAGATTATTAAGGGATGGAGCATCTCTCTTGTAAGGACAGGCTGCAAGAGTAAGACCTGTTCAGCCTAGAGAAGAGATGACAGAGAAGGGGCCCCATCAATGTCTGTCAGTATTTGAAGGGAGGGTGTCAGAGGGTGAACCAGGCTCTGCTCAGTGGTGCCAAGCAACAGGGCAAGAGGCAACAGAAACTGATGCACAGGAAGTTCCACCTGAACATGAGGAAGAACTTCTTTGCATGTGACCACACACCAAAACAGATTGCCCAGAGAGGCTGTGGAGTCTCCCTCACTGGAGATATTCAAGAACCGTCTGGATGCAATCCTGTGTCATATGCTCTTGGATGACCCTGCTTGAACAGGGAGGTTGGACCAGGTGACCACAGTGGTCCCTTCCAACCTGACCCATTCTGTGGTTCTGTCAGCTTTCCTGCTTCTCCTTCCTGGCCCAGACTCAGCTGTTGCCTACATAAACAACAGAGAACTTTCAAATTCCTTAGAATTTGCTCTACCAAGCTCTTTGCTCCAAACACACCATGCCACTTTAACAATCACCAGACAAAGAGCAACACCAGGCAGAAGAAACAGCCCTAAGAGAGAGAAGAAACAGCCCTAAGAGAGAGCAAGGTCAGCAAGGTTCCCTGCTGCCAGCCTCGGTGTACCAAGGATCACTGGAGCCCAGTCCGTTCCTTTGTTTCAATCAAAGGCTTTTGCTTAATCCTATTAAATATTTAGGTTAACTCTGGAGCTAAACTGGTATGTGGGCCTTGTTATAATTTGCTAGCCTTCCCAATAGGCAATGGTCACCCTCAAGCTACCAGGAGAGAGCACAAGTCTGAACTCTGTGGCTCAAGCTGCCGCTCTAACTTCAAGGAATGCCACGACTAGAGACTGTGTCATCACTGCACAGCACCTAGTAAGATGTTAGTGAGATGGGGAGCAGCAGAGATATGAAATGTCAGCCAGCTGTGCTACAGACTGGTCGTTTCTCTTCAGTTAACTCCTCAGGTCAGAGGCCACAAAGCCAGTGGCACCCAAAAGTAGGTCCTTCAAATGTGCTATGGAAAAGCCCTGTAATAGTTTCTGTCCATATGTACACCAAATACCAAACACACAGCATCCCCATTTTCAGTGCCCCTGGGTGCAGCCATCACCAAGAGCTGGTTCTGTTCCAGCACAGATGCACTATACAGTAGCTGCATCACTACCAACCTAGGAAGAGTGAATGAAAGCTCTCTGTTAGCAGAATTCCTCCTTTGCTCTGCAGGAGAAACATTCTCTTAGGGCACTAGTCCTGGAAGGTACCAACACCTAAGGCTGCACTTGGAGAGGATAAGTAAGATGTACATTCTCCCATCCAGCTGGCTTGCTTCCTGGCTTCACCACAAACACATCTCCTCTTAATAGGATCACAAACTGGAGCCTGGCAGTCTCACCAGAACGCAAAGGCAGCCAGATCTCTAGGTGATGATGAATTTCTGTTGTGGGAGCTACAAATGTTTTTCTCTTCTTTAACCTAGCCAGGAACTAAGCTAGGTAACAACTTCCTGCACAATGCACTGGACTTCTTACCTTAAGACATCTGATCCCAGGGGCAATCCTTCTAATTTTCAAACTGGAGGGGCAAGTCCCAGTACTCACTGACTTGCTTCCTAGCACTAAAAGCCATATGCTGCCTATTTAAACTCTGCCCACATTGTTTTGATTTGTCAGGAAAACAGATTTGCAAAGCTGTCAGGATCTTTATAAAAGTTATTTCAGCTAATTAAGCAGCAAAGCAAGTTTACTGGGGAAGAAGGCATGCCTGAGGTAACAAGAGTAAAATACCACTTTCAGGGCTCTTCTACTCCTAGCTATTTGTTAAAGACATGCCATCTTCAACGTTTATTAAAAAAACAACCCCAAAACAAACATCAAACCCCAACTGTGCATTACAGCATTATGCAGCAATCTCTTCTTGCCACGGGGCAATGTATCTCTTTCATAGCTCCTAGCCATAAAGTAATTCAAAGTACAATTCATGTCAGAAGAGAAAAAGGGTCTTAAGGTTTTGCTTTGAGTTTTTAAGATACTTTAGAGCTCCACTGAAATATTAGAGATTTTCCATTTTTCCATTCTTTGCAAATTAACTTACTTTTGTCCACTACATCAATGAAAGTCCTCAAAACTCCATCTTGTGAAATTGCACAGTTGTAAGATTAGCAACAGTGTCATACAGTAGAAGCAGAAGCTCAACAAAATTTGAGATGGGTCAGGTTTGGAAGCAGATGAGCTTGGAGTTATCACAACCAGGCATACCCACATGCCCCTCAGCTGCAAAAAGCCAACTGAAGTACCATAGCTAGTGCTGCAGTAAAAGCTGAAGTCTACCTTCTGGAGTTCGTCAAGTTTTGAGCCTTAATGTCTTGCAGTAATGCATGCAGAAGTTAAATACTGGAAGTCTGCAGCTTTCAAATTCCACTGATTGTCCACAATTATTTTTTTTTCCTCTCCCTCTCCACTCCTTCTGCTTTGACCATTTGAATTTTCGTCCCCAAGCAGCTACACCCAATCTTTTCAACAATCCTGTATGTACACATCCAAGTTTTTCCCTGTCATTCTCCAGACTGATGCCAGCTCTGTAGAGGATTTCATAAGACACCATCAGCTTGCAGAATGGCAGTTCTTCCAATCTCTCATTTTCCATCTTGTAAAGATATGCAGAATTATTTATGCAGTGGGTTGCTTTGAGGCACTACTGCCATAAAAGCTTGGTTGCCAACCCAGCCTGGTCAGCTGCTGTGAAGTTGATCCAGGCTGTTTCTTAGCCCAGGTTCAGTCCAGGACCTGAAGGGAGAACTAATTCCAGGAAGGCATCAACTGATCCAGAACTCAGGGGTTTCCTACCAGGAAGGAATGGAACAGGTCTTCACAGGCTAGCCTGGCATCAGGGGATGGCTTCCTGCCCCCTCCATGACCTCCAGCTCTCAGGCCTGTCGTTCTCCCAGCAACAGCAATGACAGTAAGACCTGTATGTGGAGCAGGAACATAAAATCCAGGACATGTGTGCCTGAGGAGACGCAGACAGAGGCCTGCTTTGTTACCAACTGCAGAGGAGTCCCATCACAGCTCAGAGATTAACTTATTTTTGTCACAGTAGCTTGTGAAACTCCCAGTCCCCCTCCTGTAAAAGGTGACCCCAGAGAAGGACAGGTGACATGGGAAGAGCTGAATACCTCTGCCTCCTGACCCCACCATCGGCCACAGAGGCAGGAAGGGGAAAATTCACGTACAGACATTATGACCACATCAGTCAAGGGGCAGAGAGGCTAAGTTAATTTTTAATTGCAATTCTGCTCTATCCAATGAGATCCTGCACTGCCTCCACCCAGCAAGCACTGGTGCTCAGTGAAGTTTATGATCTTTGGCCCAGGCTAGTGCTGTGCATGCCTGGGCCACGCAGCACTGCTGGGAAGGGCTCAGCCCTCCTCTGCAGCACCACCCTCGCCCTCACTCTGCAGGTTTCTCCCTGATGAGCTCTGGCAGCTGAAACACCTCAGCTGCCAAGTTACTGTACAGCACAAATAAGGGGCTCATTTATGAGTGCAACGAAAGAAAAGAAGAACCACAAAAGAAACCAGAGCAGAACAGCTGTGGAAATCACTGTCTCAGTAGATTTATAAAAAAGTGCAAAGATCACACAAACCCCTAAGGGCAGCACACATGTTCCGAAGAGCACTGAGCTCTGACAGCCAGTCCCAATACTCCAGCTCAGGTAAAGAGCATTCACATCTGACTGTATCTGCATAGCCTGAGGATGCTATCTCCTCTTCTCCACATCCTGTTGCTTAAGGACAGGAAATGATTGGTTACAAAGAAGCTGCAGGTTGTTTCTGTGTACTTTGACCAGTTGCTCCCCAGCAACACCCTTCAGGCTCTAACACCAGGGGACATAAAACAAAGGTAGACCCTGTAGGACACGCTACTACCAACTTCTACCAGGCTAGGATGAGGTCAAACCAGCAGCAGATTTGGCTTTCACAAGTTGCTATTTCCATTGCCCCACAAACACCTCAAATACCCTGTAAGGTTGGCAGGATGGCTCAGATCTGCTACCCCTCCTGCCTGCTCAAGGAGAAACTTCCAGTTTGACAGATGCAGAGATGCAGCAGCCAGCAGTAGGAACTAAGGTTCTGCACCATACCCTAAGGCTCCTGATCCTCCTTCACATCTTGCATCTGATGTGGAAGAGGAGATCTTTGGGTGAAAGTCCAGCTGGTCCACTGAAGCAACCTCCAAAGCAGCCTCAGCTGATCCCAAGCACTGCAGGTGCTTCTTGACACAACAAGCAATCACCACCTTCCTCACTCAGGTTAAGTCTTACCCATTGCAACAGGTCATTTCCCTCAAGATATTACAAGGCTGGACACTTAAAATATCTAAAGCTGTCCTGATCCAGTCTCAGCTCCCTGTCTTTTCCTTCTCACACCACAAAACTGGCCAAAGTTAGCTGGATTCACTTGCAGGCAGATTGACCAAGAAATCCTGGAGATGGAACTCCCACTGCTGTACTCAGGTTGCACAACTGGCTCCCTCTGTCCAAAGCAACTAGCAGGTGTCCCTAGGAAGGGGTCAGCATGCTGCTGGTCCATAAAGATGCTTATCTGCACAGTAATTTGCATGAGGCTGAGGCCATTTTGAAGGCCAGTGCAGTTACTTTTTACAGTATCATCCCAATCCAGAAGCCAGAACCAGATTAGAGGTAGAGCTGGATAGAGACCCACAGAAGCCAGCACACTAGAGTTGCTCACTAAATGGCCCCTTTCCAGCTCCAAAGCAGACATCCCTATGCCAGAGAGACTGGGGAAGGGGCAGCTCAGAAAGCCATGGGGAAGAGGAGGAAACAGGTTATTCTTTGCAGGATTCTGAACCCTTGCAGCCCAAAGCCCAGCTACTTCTCTATCCATGCACATGCAGAACAGACATTCGGCAATCAGAAAGTCTCCTGATCATGATTGATGGGACAGGACAGCTTCACACAACAGTACCAGTTAATGAACAATGACAGAGTTACTAAGTCTCCTGTTAACCAGGTACACCACTGCCCTCAGGGCAGGGACTGTAAATTACAGCCCCATTAACATACAAAGAATATCCTAAGGAGTTCATCTCACTGACGTTAATATACAAAGGCCTTGGACTTTCAGTACACCTGGGAGGTACATCTTGTCTCTGGCAAGCAAATAACCACAGAGCTGATGAATGACCCAAGTCTGAATTCACTGAACTTTCCTTTAAGCTTCACTGAGATAATACCAGCTGTGTAATGACCTTGAAAATATAAACAAGATTATGTTTGTCGTGGAGATTTTCCAAATAGCATCTCTTCACAAATTACAATGGAATGATTGAGGGAGAAGCTGGATCCTAAAAATGAAGGTATATATATTACATATTATATATATAGATTTGTATGTGTGTATCTCAGTGATACAGACACAGTTTCTTTTTGAAGGAAAGTGTCAATACAAGGTAGAAAAGCATTTCTGCATATTACAAATTTTGAAAACAGAACAAACTAGACTCTCTCTTATTCCATCTACTACTAAAGAATTTCTTCTTAAATAGAAGTAATTGTATTTAATGGTGGAGGAGATGGTCTGAGGGCTAAGCACAGAGAGACCAGCACAGCTACATCAGCCTGCAAACTGCAACATCACACTAAATTTTGTCTGCAAACTTCGAACTACCAGCACAGACATGTACAGTGAGACCCTAACAGCATCTGCAAGACATCTGCAGGATAGAGACCCAAATGTGTATGCAGCCCCTCTGCATTTGCTACTCCTGGGGCAAAGGGAGCAGAGTAAAGCAAGGCAACAGCTGCCTGCAAGCACTGCAGAAATACCACTGAAAATAACAGATTTCTCAGGAATAGTTTCTGAGGGAACTTATCAGCCCACACTGCAAAAGTAGACTTGCTCCTGGTGCACCTGGTAATGCAGATTTTCTGTCTGACTTCTGTAGTTAATAGACTGTTGTGTGAATTATTTGACTAAAAACTGCATTCCCCAGCAAGACCCTGGATGAGAAAGCAGCCATAAGACTTCCTACTATGGCACAGATTTTTCAGTATGTTTTATCACAGCAAGCACATGTTGTGTGTTTTGTAAAAAGGAAATGCGTATTTTAGAAATGTACTTCTGATGCTTGATGGGAAGTGATCAGATATTTATAAACCACTATCATATCACTGAAAAGAAACCAAGCCCACAGTTCAGTATCAAAGAGCAGGAGAGGTTTTTAGAAGTTTTTTTTTTTCTTTAATCTCTATGTTTACAAGCAGTGTAACAGGTTTTGAGAACATCTGGCCTTCACACTTCAGTTTGAAAGCCAACATTTAAGCAGGTCTTCAGTCCCTACAACTGGCAAATTGAGAAAGTTCCTTGCTATTTTCAGCCTACACACTCATGCTTGCACAGCATGACAGTATTTGCAGGACAGTATTTCTCTGATTTAAGCAAAACTTTCCATACATCAAGACCAGAGATAGAACTCTGCCAAAAAAATGGGAGGAAAAAACCAATCCCAAACCCAACAAACTGTCCCAGAAGTCATTTGATTCTCCTCTCCCCCTACCAAAAAAGAAAAAAAAAAGTAGAAGAAATTAATCAACTTACCAAAAATAGCAGACAGAAGAAATAGCCAAAAGTACAGTTTAGTGGACTTTCTCTTTTTAATTACCACGTATTAGAATGTTAGTTGTGCAACAAGCTCTGCAGGTCAGGTCCAGAAAGAGGTCTCCACACTGACTAAAGCCAGCACACAATGCAGTAAAAATGCAGAGTTTTCACAAAACTGGTTGGGCAACTCTGTCACTTGACTACATTGGCTCTTTAATCGCTTCAGCAACGAGACCAGCTCAGCTTTGTTTTCCGCACTCGGAGCTGCCAGGCTGCAAACCTGACCTCTGAAATGGATGTGCCCACCAGCTCCCGTGTCTGTCAGTGGCACCAGTGTGTCAAAAGCAGTCCCCCTGCTCTGGCCTGCCCCACACCTCCCCACAGAGGAGCAAAGCCTGTGAGCAAGACCTGCACTCCAACCTGCAGCAGGGAGACCAGCACAGACAAGGACATTCTGCTTGTGCTCAGGTAAGCTTCTCCCCAGCACGCTTCTGCAGCGTGGGGGATGCTTCCAAGTGTTCCCCTGTGCCAGTCATCAGCCTGGAAATCCCAGGTGCAAGTCCATGCACAGGACAACCTCCCTTCTCATGCAAGCAATGCCTTGGAGGCCAACAAATCTCCAAGGAGTTGCACAATATCCCTCTCAATGGCACTTGGCTTGGAGACACCTTCCTCAGACTCAGCAGCTTTTTCTCTCTGCCAGAGCACCCAAAAGTTACCACAATCCAGGCAGGAAGAAAGCTTTTTTTTCTATTTTATGAAACAGCAACAGAGACTGTGAGACTTAGGTTGGAGCCAGGTAGTATAACTGATTTTTATCTTTCCTGCCTCCTCCTCCCACAAAATGCAAGAGGTCAAGGTCGAGGACTTCTTACTGTAAAGTTCCCTTTCCAAACAAACTGGTTCTCAGTTCCATTTTCTCAGATGCTAGGGCAAATAACTAGTGGGTGATTAGATTCAGCACACCCATGACAAACACATTTCTGAGAAGTTAGAGCATCTGCTTGACCTGGGAAATGAGATTTCCTACTCTCTTGGTTCTTTTCAGGAATTAGCAGAGAAAGTAGTTTTACTTCAAGGGCAGGAAGTTCTCCACAGCTTAGCAACTTGCACAGCACTTAAACAAACAACTGCTCTCTCCACCTTCCCTCTGCTTATTGAGTCTTCAGACCCCACACCTCCACAGACAGGTGGATGGGGCTGAGCAGAGCCTGGGCATCAGCATCCAGCACAGGAAGGAAGCTGAGCTTACCCAGAACCACTCCCAGTAATTGCAGGTTCTCCTGGAGTTCATTTAACAGCTGAAGCGAGACACTTATATAAACACTTGTACAAGTCAAAGCACTAGAGATTGCCTATTCAGAAGGGCATAGGGCAAAGAGCACTCCCCTGTCCTTCTCAGATAAAAACCTCTGGAGAAGCTCAGACACCCTGCAAAAGTATCTGACTCACCAGAGCAATGAAATCCCTTGCAGCTGACAGACCACTGCAGAATGGAAGTGCCTTTTGCCACCAGGATTCTCCCCCAGACCTCTCCTCCTAGAGTACATCCACAAGTGTACATTCTCAAGTGGCAGAAAGGAAAATAAAAAAATCAAACAAACCAAAAACCTAAAACCCACCACAAAGCAAACAGAAGAGGCCTCTGGCTTGTTATTCTAAATGACTGAGAAGCTTTAGAATTAGAGTAATCTTCCATGAACAACAGAAGAGACAGGCTAATAGTCTACTTTAATCATATCACATGCTTTGTCTCAGACCCTTTGCTGATAGCAAGGCACTGATCTAAAGAAGCTGAGGCTTTAACCCTTTAGCCCACAGATTAAGCAGAGCTAGAAGAGTAATGCAAACCCATCATGACTGGAAAGTGAAAAGAAGTCCTACTGGCACAGGAAAGTGCCTCAGGCCACAAGGGGATACCTTCCAGCTTGTTATCAGAAAAAAATCCCTTTACTATTTGTAATTTTAGGAAACCTTGGTTTTGCCAAATAGACCTTTTGCCAATGTGTAGCTACCTGAAGCACTCCTGTGTCCCTGCAGGTACATTAGCACTGCAATGTGGGATTGTAGAGCAGAAGAGCACAGATCAGCAGCTGTAACAATTTCCACTATTCAGCAAGGTCTGCCCTACCATCGCCATGGGCCTCCAACCCCAAGGCCCCCACTGCAGGCTGACAGTATAGCAATGAGAAGTACAGGATTCCTGCTAGATTCTCACACAAAGTACCTCGTGATCTCTCCCAGATTTGCATACCAGGAAAGACGAGGGAGGCAACTCAGCCAAACCACTGGTTACAAGCAGGCAGGGCCAGCTGAGCCTGGGGTCTCCAAACTCCGTGGTACAGAATGACACACACTGTGGCAGCAGTGACACAGCCACAGAAGGTTACTCCTGGACCCAGCTTCTGCCCCAGAAGCAGCTGTACTTCCACCAGACCATCCCAGGGTCACACAAGACCTTGTGCCCTGCTGACGAGGGGAGCATTGTCACAAAGTCTGAGGATGAACATTTCACAACATCCTGAGTTTCATGCCACAGATGCCACTTGACACTACCAAAGGGTACAAATGAAAAGAGAAAGCCAGAACTATAAAAAGCTCCTGAGGAAGGGATTCTGTCTCAAGCAGCCCCTGTTTCCAAAATGATGACATACAGAAGGCAGGAGGGCAAGAAAAGCCCTAAAGTGCAGGACTTTAAATCACAGATATTGTGAGTCATTTCCTGCTATTCAAACACATTCACCCCAACCACATTTTCCCTCTCCAACCTCACGGTAAGTAATATGAATAGTTTCATATTGGTAACTGGCAGCACCTGGCTACAACAGCCAAACTTCTTGCTGCCCTGATCACTCTGAGGATGCAACTCAGAAGCTATTTCAAACCTTGCCCTGGAACAGTCAGTCCCAACAGGGGCTGGTGTACAGTCTCTCAGATGTACAGCAGCATTGTCTAGCACTTTTTCCTTTCACCTTTAGAGAAGCCTCTCCTCATGCCAAGCTCTTCCGACGGGAGACAGAAAATGGAAAATAAAGCAACATTGTACAAAAGTAAGGAGCAACCCCCTGAGAAGCAAGAATAACACAGCATGAGGTGTTACAGAAGCTGCAGCAAAGCAGCTTTGCTCCCAGTCTGAGCATTTTAGGAAGTGAAATGCCACAATAAGAAATCTCAGCAGACAAGGCTGGAAAGCACAGGGGTCCTCTGGAAAACACTTAGCCAGCTGGAAGAAATACCCAAAAACTTTTGGTTGCCCTTCTCTGAAGATGGTCCTGAACTCCAAGGCAGGCTGCAATATACAGAGGTGCTTTGCTACCCTGATGATTGTTACATTACCATGCAGGTAATCCCAGAAGAGTTAATTGGAACAATACAAAAACATTGATTAATGATAGACCTGCCACCTGCAATTAAGATCACTCCTCCAACAACATCCCAAAAAAAAAGAAAATAATCAATCAATTCTTCAAAGCAATATATGTGTAAGTTCTGTTCAGAACTGTTTCAAGCCAAGAAGAACAGACATATGGGATAGGTTCCCTAGGAATTTGGCAGTTAAAAAAGACAGCAAGACTTTGAAAAGTTGGGTCTGTTTTGGGAAAAAGAGGGGCCTCCTTGGAGTCTGCAGACCTATGCACAGTGGTCTGGAAAACAGGTTCAGCTGAACCAAGAGAGGCTGGGTGGCCTTTTCTTCCCTGAAAAGGTCTCCTTTTCTATATTTAGAGCACAAATATTTCAGAAGACTATTTGATGGAGGAATGCTAAAAGAATAAGATGGAAAAGAGTAGTTCAGAGGTATTTACTTTCAAATAAGAAAGAACCCAAAATAACTTTTACAAATAATCCAATAAGCATCAGTGCAGACATAAATGCTCCCATTTCAGGGGGAAAAAAATGCAGGCTGTTTCATCTTTAATCAGTAAATCAGGCTAAGACTACTTTTTAATAGGATTGCAGACAATTTTTTCTTACTTGCCTCTGTCCCACCGCATTGTTGTCTTTTCCCCCTACAGCCCACCTGGTTTTACTTCACATCAGCTCCACGATTTTTAATCAAGCCAAACTCATCAATCCTTTAGAACTACAGCAAGGGTCTCATGCTACCTGGGCAGGTCATGGCTGTCACACATGGCTCCCACTGCCCCCAGCACACACGTCCACCCCTGGCTCGTGCAGCAGCCTGAAACCCAGCCCAGCAAAGCCCCATTGCCTTCTCCTCCCCTGATGGGAGGCTGCCAGCAGGAGAACCACCCATCTCAGTGCACCAGGGCTCCCCACTGAGATGCTGGGCACAGGAATCAGCACCACAGCAACACAGCTGCTGACCTGCCTCAGCTCACACACGGCTGCACAGGCTGTTCCTCCTGACAGCAAACACCCTCTGGTAAAGGCTGTCTCTCCTCTGGGCAAACAAGGAGCAATTGTTCAGGTTCCCTTGGGACAGCACCAGGTGCATGGGCACCTACTTGTATACTCACCAGTGGCTCTTGCCTGTGGCTGACAGCTGGGATAGGAAGAGATTTCCTATCTGCCTGAAGCTACACAAAGAAGGAACCAAATGTTTTACTACTCGATCAAGTCTAAATCACTGCCACAACAGCCTTCAAAGCTGCAACACGATGGACTGGTAATAAATGCAGAAACACTCAGGCTCTGAGGCCACCAGCAGGACTGCAGCACCGAGTCAAAGAAGCCTTTGAGGTCTTGGACTTGGGAATTAAAGCAGCTTGCCATTCCTCAAAACAGCCCTTCCTTGAAATAGTCTCTTCTGCCAAGGCAGTTTTTGATGCAGTTTTTGACATTAAAAAATTCCCATGAAGTTTTGGCACCTTTTTGTCACCTCAGTTTGATTCCAGGAAGCCCTGAGTCAGAACACCTCCCCCAGGGAGAAAGGGCGAGAGGAAACCCTGACATTTCAGGTCCTCTCACATCAGGCAGGAGAAACACTATCAGCTGTGGGCACCACCTCCAATGCCTCAGGAGCAGCCAGGACCACCCCAATTTTAGCTGCATTTGCACAAGGTGTTCTCACCCTTGGAGGATCTGCCAAAGGAGCAGCTGAGCTCTGTGCACAGGGAGCAGCCACCCCTGCAGCAAGTCCCACTTGGAATGAGGGGCTGGGGCTCACTTGCAAGGCTGATCTATCACACAGGGCTCCACTCCTCCACACCACCAGCCTGCAAGAACTTCTCCTGTACCTGAAGCTTCTCCCCCCACTCCTGTGCAGTCTCCTCAGAGAAGTGCAGCAGACCCCTTGAGAAGCAGGGAAGGGGCTGTGCCTTTACCTTGTTTCACATGGCTCACCAGGGCTTCTCCACACAGCTGTGGTCTAGCACTGCTCCACACAGCAGCTGCTGAGCAGAAGTCCTCTCTAATTAAAAGAGCTTCCTTAGGGAATAGGCAGATTTACTGCACAACTCAGAGAGCTCTTTAGTTATTCCATGTGCATAGCTGCAAGCTGGCATTAGAAAGGGACCTGAATGCAAAGAGTCCAGCAGCTTCTTAGACTGTTGGGAAAGTACATTTAAGCAGCTGGAGTTTTATCTGGTTGAGGTCCCTCCCTCCCCTTAAAGACTTCAGAGGTGAGCATAATTAGAACTCCTGCCTGCCTTTTAAGCCCCAGTTTCTTCAGTCATGCAGCATAGATGCTGCAGAATAGTTCCCATGTCTATTTGGTCAGTGCAAAATACAAGGCAGCAGCAAGGGCAAACAGCCTCACTAACCTGCAGGTCAGCAGTCTGTCTCCTGAATCCAAGTCCTGCTCTGCTTTGGTGTTTTACAGGGAGCCTAGCTCCATGTCACAACAAAGAGAGGGAGGGGACAAGAAGCCAAGGAAGCACACCGGGAAGTTGAGGACATTCCAGCAAAGCCACTCAAGACTGACTCATCACCAGCAGCTTCAATCCACGAGAGACACATGACTATTTCCACAGCAGGCAAGAGGACACACTGTGCCACAGCACCCCAGGAAAGAAGCCCCAGGAGCAGTGCAGCCCTACAGACAGTGTCCTGTTACCACACCAGCCAGAACAGCTCCCTTCTATGCAAAGAGTGCTCTACAAATTAATTGATTACAAGCAGAGAGGAGAGGAGCAGAGCAGTTTATATAGTGACTTTTCAAAGCAGGCATATTAGCTCTGGGGACCAAAGTCCAAAAACCCCTTGACACTGTCACCACTGAATACAGAACTTCTTTTCAATTTCTTTCCACACACATTCCAAGTAATGCTAAGTACGCTATTTGCATGACCAAGAAGAAGTCAGAAAAAAGTCATATAGGAAGGGAATAAGACACTCCCAACACAAATATTTTTTCTCCTATTACTAGAACACTTAGAAACTGAAATGCCACAAAAGGTATAGAAACTTCCCTGGAAAGGTCTAACTAGAGCACTGAGGCATTTTGTCAGTAGTAGAGATAATCTATTTAATTTAGACTTTGCAATTGATTCCCAACAAAACTACTAACCATCTATCACAGGAGACATACCAGCTCCAGGCATTTAGGATTTGCATATTCTTATATCATGGGATGGTAGTAGCAGCCCTTGAAATCTTAGTCAAGTGCCAAGATGCCCTTTCCAGACCTGCCCTGCATGCTGTTCCAGAAGCCCTGCACCAATCCAGCTCAGGTCGTGGCCCCACAGCACCCCAGAGGCAGCACAAAACCCCAGAGGCAGCACACTTGAACCTGTGCCAGTCTGGCACACCAGCCCAAGCAAAACCAGCATCCTGGAGCAGCTTGCTTTTAAAGCTAGACAGACAAGGTGCTGCATGAAGCCTCTCCTGTAGAGACAGAGCTGACTGAGGGCATCAAATTCCTGTGTAGTCCCCTGAACCCATCCTGGCAAGGGCACAGAAACCTCATGGATCACAGAGGCAGTGACCAAAGCAAGGTGCTGGAGAATATGGTCAGATCCAGTGACTGTAACTCCTTTTCCAGAACAACTCTGGGAAACAGCCTCCTTCCTTCCCAACAGGTATAGCTACTTTACAGCATGTTCAGTCCCTGCTGTGCAAACCCCTCTAAGATAATTCCTTTCCTTTCCCAAACTACCTCCCTAGCAATGGATGGGGAGCAGGAGGGACCAAGGGCAGTTCCCAACGCCAGCTGTGGGAAGATCAGCTCAGCTCAAGGTGCATGGCTGCAGCTCTGACAGCTCATCTGTTCTTTTGCTCGCTTATGAGAGACTGAAGCAGACCTGTTTTGCCTACAAAGGGAACTCCCCATTATATAACTTCAAATCTTCAGGCTGCTGGATATCCTAACATATGCAGTTTGTCCCAGATCAGCATTTCTCCAGTACACATGGCCATGGGATTATCATCACACTGGAAGAGATCAGCAATCTGCTTACAGCTCAGTAACAATTTTGCAGTAAAGGGTAAAGCTCTTTCACGATGCACCTGCCTCAAGGCTGTGCTGCAAAGCAACTAAAATCAGCAGCCCAGCAGCACCCTTAAATTCCACCAGTACTTCACTTATGTGCACAGCTCTTCCTCTCAGGAAGAGAAGTCCTTCTCAGCTGGTCCTTCTCAGCTCCTGAGCTCCTTAAAGACAGTCAGGGCATTTACCATACCAGCAACTTTCAGAAATTAAATACATGCACTGGACTTCAGTTTGACTTGCTTTTAAATGGTGGTGTCCCAGTAGGTGGTGTCCCAGTTCTGAGGCTCCATCAAGGAGACAAAGAACTAGAGCAGTCAGCCAGACAGCCTGTGCATGCACCTCTTCCCACAGGACAAAACCTGTTCCAGGCTTAGTCTCCTTCCCCTTCTCCCCTGGATTTACTTTGGATGAGCCACAAACCACCCAGCTTCCCTGGCTCTGTGGTGTTCAAAAAGACCCATGCTTGGGTTCAGAGTTGGCAGTCCTCAATCCCTGTTCCCATCTCACAGGCTACTGTTTTATTCCCTTTTTCTCCTGTGATCAGCCAGGCAGTCCCTTCTGCAGAGCTGCTCAAAGTAACGCCTCATCTTTCTTCCAGAAAATTAGCTAGCTCTGAATCTGACAGTGCACACAAGAAGTGATTCAAGCAATCTCCACTACACAGTTCCTTTGCTTCACTTATCACCCCATCTATACTGAAGTCAGCCATTAACTGCCTCAGTGTTTCCAGGCTCTGATAGCCCAGAGAGCTTTCAGCAAACAGGCTCTGCCACAGCCAACCAGCCGTCAAGGAACTGCTGGCACTGACTGTGCCTCCTGTATTATTCCTTTCACCATGCCAAGAGAGCCTGTGATTTTTAGCCTTTCCTCCATTTCATTCCCTCAAAGAATACAGAAGAGCCAAAAAGAGACAGAGGTGGTTAGGTAATGATTGCAACTCATTACACAGTTGCTAAAGGAAAGGTGCCTCACTCAGCCATCCTTTCACATGGACGCCATTAATCAGTAGCCTGTAGAAAGCTCTAATCCCACATTCCTCCAACAGATGCATTAGTGCAAGGACACAGTTTATTTCTTTGCCCATTAAAGCTGACAACCACATGGTGGCAGGCAGGCCACTGGGCCCAGCCACACCTTTGCTGCACAAAAGGACTCCAGGACTCTGGATGGCATAATCTACCTGCAGAGACAAATGAAGGCAGGGAAGGAGAAGAAGGGGATACAGATGTCATGTTCTTATTTTAGAGAGGTGAAGTTAAGGCACTCTGGGGTGAATGCCATAATTCTTGGCAGTAATAAGTTAGCTTTGGTGCACGTAAGTTTTTCCACAATGGAAACTGAGGAGTAAGTGCAAGAAGGCTGTGGTTCCAACCAACCCTTGTTACACAGGCCCATTGGAAATACTGCTGCCTCCTCCAGCTTTCCAAGCTGCTCAAACAGAGCCTGAGCCCCAACAGACCCACCCCCTCCAGCACCTCCCACTCACCAGCCAAGAAATATCAGACCAGGAAAAAAGTGACTGCCATGCCACAGGCACCACTGAAGTGGAGCAATAATTACTGCTTCAGATAGCATGGGGCATGATCCAAGTCCCAGCATCCCCCTGGCACTCCCATAACAGCCCCTATCCCATCAGTGCCCAAAGGTCTTTGTGGCAATGCCTTTTGCCTGTGCTGTGTGCTTCCTGCTGTAACAATGCCAGCAGGCACCAACAACCACAGCCACGGTTTGAAAAGTGCCCTGGGACCTGTGGGTACCAGAGGTCTGCAAAACTCCCACCTGCATCCCTCTGACTTAAACATCTACTGGATGAACACTTGCAGTCCTGGATAGACCCTTCCTGCCTTACAGCTGTGAGACCAGGACATGCAGTAACAGAAGAGTGGCAAAACCTTTCCTTGGTTACAGTCAGATGAGAAATTTCATGTGAACCTCCCCCCCCTCACCCTTGCAGTTCAAAGAGCTTGAAGCAGGGCTGTTTGAGTAGCAGGGACAACAAAACCTCCATGGAGCTGTGGGAAGGCCTCGTTAGAGCATTTCCTGCAGCAGCTTACAGTTGTAGGTCACACTACACCTGCCTGCCACCCGAGAACTAAAATAGAGACAATAACAGTAATGAACAGAGTCCAGATGAGCCACATCATTAAAGCTGCTAAATCCTCTTAAGGGAGGAGCTTCCCTGCAGCAGGACAGAGATTGCCCACAGGGAGGGCTTTCTCCAGGCACTCAGCTTGGGTCTTGCTCTATTTCTGTCGCACGCAGATAAGAAGCTGAACAAACACTGCAAGGCTTCACCCAGCGCTGCAGCACAGGGATGAGAATGTCATCTCAGTGGTCCCCAGAGCCCTTGACAAGGATGGAGAAACCCAGGCAGAGAGGGGTTTAGGTCCAAAGAGGCTACACCAAGCGAAGATATTCTGGCAGCAAGATCTCTGAAAGGAGTGTTAAATGACACAATGTTAGGAGTGAGGAGAGGCTGCTCACTTCTCTGAGCCACTCCAAATCCACACACAGGCTTGCAGAGCAGCTGGCAAAGGTTCTTCTCACCTGTGTGGGCTGCCCAGCATGAGCAAGCACCATGGATTTTTTTCTCTTTTGTAAAGAAGCACAACTGCAGCTCTAGGAGTTCCTGCTCCGGCCAAAGGACGAAGGACAAATGTAAATGTTAAAAACCACCTCACTGTTGCAAAGGGTTCTGCTGTGGAAGACTAGCAGGTCTTCCAACGCCCCTGCAGTGACACTGCAGAACAGGTCACTGACTGTACCACCAGTGCCCTTTTGCCTCATTAACATTTTCTTCCCACTTACTGCTCATGAAATATTTAGTAAGAGCTGAGTAATTTGCCATTTTTACAGTTTGTCATATGCTTGACATCAGCATACAGCAGCACACTACTGAAACTGCCTCTCTCACTAGACATCTCCATCTAGATTTTCAGAGCAGTGTTTCCACACTTTGACCTCGTGGTCCACCAAAATTATTCTAGCCGCAGGCTTCTGCTTGACAGTTCTCATGCAGTGAGCAAGCTTCACAGCAGCAGCCTCACATCTCAGGCTTTGAAGGGGATTTTTCTTCAGCCCAAGATGTCTGAGAAAGTAAAAAAAAAGGCAAAACAAAACAAAAAAAAAAAGGAGAGGAAGTATCACTGATGGCAGATTTCAATACAGAGCTCTCCAGCTGTTCACCCTCGCCTGCACAGAAGCACATGGGTGTCGTCAGAAGCTAACAACCCAGAGGCCTCACAAGTGGTGGGATGTGTTACATCGCTGTGAACCTCTATCGTCAACAGCAGCTCAAACACCTCCAAGAGCAGCTCTTCTCCCCAGCCACTGCCTCTGAGAGCACTGCAATAGGACTGTCCCTCCCTTGCAGAGATAGTAAGTTGCAAGCTCTCATCTTATAAACAATATGCTAGAGCTTGTCCAAGACATAGGAACACTTCATCCTAAACTAGCTTTACAGTTTAGTGAAGCCAATATTTAGATCTCAGGATGGCTGGGTTTGGGTTTTTGATGTGTTATTTTTTGGTACCAAACACCCCATTTTCACATGTGAGCATACACAGCAGAGCTTTAACAGCAGAGCTCTGGGGCAGAATCAGCACGGCTGGAAGTGCAATAAGCCGCTATCTCCTTAACTCCCTTATCAACAGATTTGTTACCAGTCACCTTACAAATGCAATTTGCATTTACAACACCTACCCAGCTGTTGAGCTGCAAGCACTACTCTGAACTCCTCGCAGGGATCTTAAAAAGGAAGGGAGGGGGAAAGGGACAGCAGGTCGGGCCAGCACCAGATTTCTGTAGTCGTAATAGGGTAAGATCTCTACGGAAGCATCTAATCCACATCTTGGAAATCAATCAAGACCGAGCGGACTGCAGCCAGCTGTATGCCCAGTTTCACCAGCAGGCAGCAGAGGCACTCGGCCGCTATCCCCGCGCAGCAGCAACGCGCCGGGCCAGCAGGACTCGCTCCCGCGGGCACCGCGTCCGCTGCACCTGGCCACGGTCTCCGGTCACACAGCTGCGACAGGGGACCACAGCTCAGCCCGCGACTAGAGTGTGGAGGGGCGCGCCTGAGAGCGGCCAGCAGCGGGGACTGGCGCCCCGAGAGCTGCCCCGGCCCGCACGCAGCCCCGCCGGGAGGGACGCGGGGGCTCCCCGGGGCTGCCGAACCGCGCTGGGGGCTCCTGCCCCGGCCACCAGAGAGCCCCGCAGAAACCCCCCGGGAAGTCCCCGCCGGGCACGGCCCCCGTCCCGCCACGCCGAGCCCCCGGGAGCGGGGTGTCCGGGCGGGGTGCAGGCAGTCCCGGCCAGCGCCTCACCCCCCGCGCCGCCGCGCTCCCCGGCCCCTCGGGGCGGGCGGCCGCAGNCTCGCCCGGCACGGCCCGGCCCGCTCCCAGCCCGTACTGCTCGCTGCTCACACCGAGTCACGCGTTTGCCACTGCCCACCCGTGAGGCCAAACACCCCGCTCCGCTCGGGCAGGTGGCCAGGCAGTGCGCTGGGCCCTTTGCCCTGCTCGCTGCGCTTGCCGTGAGCCCGTCTCCTCCTTCAGCCCCTTCTCTGGCCCGCCAAGTAGGCGCAGCAAGCGCACACACACAAACACCCCTTAAACCCCTTTAAGGCCGCTCGCAGCTTGTGCGGTGCTGCGAGACGCACGCTGTGGCTCCCTGCCCAGTGAAAGCAAGCCTGATGACCCACCGAAAGATTTTTCCAGTGGGCAATTTCGCTGCCCCAGTGAATCCCGTAAACAGCACCCGGGCTGCACATTGTTCCCCCCCCAAACCCCGTTAAGCTCTTGTTTGCCCCAGTGCGCCCGGCACTGTGAAGATGGTGAGGTGTTCGCATGCTGTGGCTGCTGTTTGCTCTGCTGACCAGTGCCGCTGCATTGTTTCCATGGGCTTCTGTTTTGTGTAGTGTATCCGCTCTGTGCAACAGGCAGCAAGCTCTTTGTTTTTGGCACGTGGCATAATTAGCCCAATGGGATCCCGCCTCTACTGGCAGAGCACAAATAAAAATAAAAGTGGTAAGGCAATCTAACAGAAACAACAATGTGATCCTCTGTAAATCCTCATTTCAGAGATACTGAAACCAAACCCAGCAAAAACCAGTTCGGCTTTTGTACCATGGCCACCTTACTGTCTCCTAATGAGATGCCTCTTGGTCATCTTTCTGTGTCTGAAGGCTGGTTCCTTGCTATTCCACCAGGCTTTGAAGAAAAAAACATGTAAAAGGTCCCTTTTTTGTGCTTTATTCATTGCATTGTTTTGACTTTCATTCTGGTATTTAGAGCCCTATCCAGTCCAAACCTTTCCCTGCAGCTCCCAATCATTTCCTCTGCTACCAAGATTAAACACATCCTTCTTCTTTTTTCAGCAGTAGCACTCAGCAGCCTTCCCACTAGCCTGCATTTTATCCTGCGGACACAGTTTTGTCATGGTAAGTGTGTGGCCATGCAATGGGCAAACCAGGCCTCAAAACAAGTCCTCCTTCATGCCTGGGTAGCATGAGGCAGGAGGGGCCATGGGAGGAGGCTGCACCTGGAGAGCAGGTGTCACTTGCTGAGTGCCACGCACATGGCAGCTCCACATCCTCCTCCCTGCCACCAGCAGGTAGCTGCAGGCTCCTCAGCTGGCATGGGGGCTCGGCTGGGGAGAGGGGATGGAAATGCAGGTGCTGAGGCAGAAGAGGGACATTAAGGTGGAAGTGAAATGACTCGCTCTGCCAAGGGGTTTTTGTGGGTGTGGTCTCACCACCCCTATTTCTGCAGCTGCTCACAGCAATACCAGGCTATCCACGGCCTGCAAACCGTCCAGTTTTGCTCAGATTCCTTTCTCATACCAAAAAAAAATTGTTAGGCCGGTTGTTAGTGTCTAAGACAAGGACAAATTATGTATGAGAATTATTTGGGGCAATATCTGAAAACTCATTTACAACCAGTCTTGGGGACTGTGTCTTTCTGGAAATCAGCAGCACTCGAGCATCTCCTTTCAAGCAGAAATAACCTTCATTAAAAACACTTATATCCTCAAAAAAAAAGAAAAAAGTACTTTTTCTCTACCTCTTCTCTCTCTGTAATAGTATTGGTCTTCAATTCAAATATCTGCTCAGGCTTATGCCTGTACTCTGTAAGCCAGAATGCTTACCTATAAAGACACGAGGGTCGGTGGGGCAGGTGAAGTAGCATCTGCCTGTTCTTGTATTTAGTCTTCCTCATCTCTGTGCCAACAGAGTATCCAAGCCTACAGGTACTGAGCATGTAGCTTGTTTCTGATTCTTACAGAATTGTCCTACTTTGAGGAAGGAAGCCTGGGCTCAAAATATTTCCCCTGAGGATTAGTGCAAAGGCTGTTTATTAAAGAAAATGGGTTTTAAATAAAAAGTGATTACAAGGTGCAGTGCAAATGGATTGTGCCAGCAGCTCCGGTGCCTGAATTCATTTGTGTCAGAGGCTTTGAGAAAGGGATACATGTTAGCGAGGGCAGTGTGGGAGTGTACATGCATCAGTGATTGCATGCATAACTGGCTATGCTCGAGTGCCACTCGGATATGAACCAGTGGGTCTAGAAAAAGCATTAAGTCTATACCACTGCATTTGCAGAGAGAAGGGAATAGGTTTTTAGAAAGAGCTTCCAAAGTGCCTGAATTTTATTAGAAAGTCTGACGTGAATCATGCTCTTCAGAAGGCTTGCAACAGGGACTTGGCAGCAGAGGAGAAACAGATCTACTGAGATGTTCTAGCTAAGCTGTGCACAGATGGCAGACTAAAAGCCCAAGTATAAACAGCATCTTTTACAATGTACACATCAGGCTGGATTCTCAGCTAGTGATTAGACATAAGTGCTTGTAAGAAAACACCCAGGCTGGAGAAACCCACCATTATGTGGCATGTAGGGCCGAAAACTGAACACCATTTCAAAGGCAGCCAGAGACCAGCCAATGGGTCATTGAGCCAAGCAATCTGTTTTTGCCTTGGGCCATCTTCATTTCAAACACAACAACCATTCCCTGTCAAATGAATACTTTCTTTTTAGGAGGAATTAATCTCTGTACCTAATCAAGTCATGGCCTATTCTGTGGGTAAACAAGGGAAGTGTGCACGGGAGTCCAAGTCCCTGTGATGCAGCTTCATGCAGGTTCTGATCCATTTGTCCACAAGGTCTGTTTCCTCAGGCACAAGGGAATACTAATGCCCTGCACAGAGCTGGCTGGCTGTGCTTTTATGGCTGCTTGCAGCCTTGCCCAGGGTTGTGACAAGCTGCACAGTCCCCACTGCTTTGCAATGAAAAACACAAATATGGCATGGCTGGCTGCTAATGGGTGGCTGCTAATTATGGGTGGCTGATAATGATGGAGGGAGGTATGCCCCCCTCATTCTCTGTTGGTAAACTCATGTCTGGCTGGGTAGGGGCCATTCTGGAACAGCTGGATGCAAGGTCCACCATTTTATGTGTAGGCAGCTCTTCATATCTCTCTGGAGCTGGGATGAAAGGTCTCAGGGCTGTTTGGCTGCAGGCTGCAGCGTGGAAGGGACCAAACTTCTTTTCTTTAGTCTCAGATGATCTCTGAGAATAAAGGGTTTGAGTTGCAGCTGGCACAGATTGCTGTCCTGTGTTGCATGCACCAGAAGGAGGAAATTAGTCTTTGGCATTAGGGAGAACAGAGAAACAGGAAGACACGTGGATTTCTAATGTTTGCATATCTATTTCCCTTTAAAAGTCTTTGAATTGGCCTGACATTGCTGTGATTCTTAGAGAGGAAGGATTTCTTTGCTGATAGGGCCAAAACATTGAGTGGTCCAGGTAATGTAGTGACTGTAATTATCAGTACAAACTGCCTAACTTAAAAAAAAAAAAAAAGTTCTTTCAAACTTGCTTCCACAAGGAGAAGATACTTCAAAAATAGAGCAAAGAATTGCTGAGGAGGGGGAGTGTGTTTCTGTTTAAACTCCAAGTTAAAAACAAAATGACCACACAATGTAGAGTTCATGGTTAGTGTCTGATTGATAGCACAGTATAAAATAGAAAGAATGAAAAGCGCGATCTAAAATTACAGATTTTTTTCAAGTCTGATTTGAAGTGTGTTCATGGCACCATAAGTGGAATCCTCTAAAAGAGGATTTTCCCCAAGCTGTGATTTACTGTCAGATTAATTATATAGAAATAATAATGGTTAGAGTGAACAGCAATAAAAGTGCAGTGGTTGCTGAAGCTTGTGGCGCAAGAGAGGATTATTTTAACTTCTATTAGGGGAAGACATGTTTATCAAAAGGTATGTTTTCAGGACTAAAATATTTTTAATATTCTGCGTTTTGGGACTTCGAAGTGCACGGCAGCTTTAGTAAACTGATCTTATTTTCCTGGTGACCAGTTGCCCTCCCCTGGCTGAAAGGAGAAATGCGGGCAATTGAAGTTTTCCAGAAGCTGGACTTGGATAAGCTAAAAGTAAACTGTTCTGCCAGAGGCACCATATAACAGGGAAGCAGCTTTGTCCCTAGTTGGGTTATTTTGGATCCTGGTATGGGTCCCTCACAGCTGACTATTACAGAGGTGGCTGCACTCCCAAACTTGGTATTTTGCGAGAAAGTGTTGATCGCCCTCAGTAAGTGCTGGAAAATCTAACACACGGTGTTGTGTCTTCCTAGGCACAAGATTTGGGGCTATTGCACTCTACATTTCTGTGATGTGTTAAGCAGTAGCAATTATGGAAGCATGGGCCTCCATACACGTTGGACATCTATCTGACCCTTGAGATGGGAAATTTGCTGGAACAAATCATCAAGATTTACCATCCTGTGCTTTCCATAATTTTTCCCTTTTTAAAAAATCCTCATAGAAACAAATCTCAAAAGGTCTGTGAGCAGGTCACAGATGTCTCTGGATTGAGAAGAGTCCATGACTGTTGCCATGGGCTTGCTCATTTGAGGCTGATAAGACAGAAAATAACTAGAAGGGTTTCAGAAATGCATCCCACTCACTAAGGAGCTCTTGCTAGTTTTGCTGAGCTCATGGGCATGCCTGGGCTAACAACATCCACAAAGTGAAACTTTGTCAAACTAGGTGAATCTGGGATTTAACCCAGTTTTACAATCCTCCTTGTGCCTTTTGCAGTCATCTTTGGTAACCAGAAATTAATTTCAAAGAGGTAGCATTCAGGCTCAGTCCTTTTAAACACCTCTAGATATGGATAAACACCTGAAGAACTTGACTGTATTCCTGAGGCTTCTATAGTAGACACCAACATTTTTTTCTTCATCTTACACAGCAGTATCCTGCTTTTTCAGGTGTGCTCTCTTTCCTTGGAGATACAAGGTGTTTTGTTTGTGTCTTTTTGCAGGCATGCTGCTTTTGGCTGGAATAGTATTAATTTCCTTCACAGTAACTGGTACAGGGCTGTGTTTTGGGTTTGTGCTGAGCACAGGGTTGATAATACAGAGATGTTTTTGTTATTGCTGAGCAGGGCTCACACAGAGCCAAGGCCTTTTCTGCTTTCCATGCTGCCAGGGTGGTGAGGGCACTGGGGGTGCATGGGAGGGTGGGAGGAGACACAGCCAGGACAGGGGACCCAAAGTGAGCAAAGGGATATTCCAGAACATATGGCATCATGCTCAGTATGTAAACTGTAGGGAACAAGGAAGAGGAGGGGACATTTAGAGTGATGGCATTTGTCTTCCCTAGTAACCATTTCATGTGACAAGGCCCTGCTCTTCTGGAGGTGTCTGAAAACCTGCCTGCCCATGGGAAGAGTGTGCCTGGATTTGTTTTTGTTTTTGTTTTTTTTTTTTTTTTTTAATTAAAGTGTCTTTATCTAACCCCCAGAGTTTTCCAGCTTTTCCCTTTCCAATTCTCCCCTGATCCTGTTGGTGGGGAGTGAGCAAGCAGCTGCACAGAGCTTAGTTGCTTGCTGGGGTTACTTTGAATCCCAACCTCCTGTTCAGAGAGCAACAAGAATGTCCACTGCTCTTCCAGGAACCAAGGACAATCTTATTTCTAAAGGCAGATTGCTGTAGCACATTAAATTTCACCTATAAACTTCTTTGGATCTAATATTTACAGACTAAAGTGATATTCTGGATTTTATGTGTAGGTTTGCACTGTGAGGTTACAAAATGCCAAAGCACTATGAGATTAGTACCCTCCCACAAGATTTGAGCTGTTTTGCTTAATATCTTTCCATAACAGTATTTCTGAGGCTGGGCTGCCTGGCTAAGTATATGCATTTTTCTGCATGGTGGGAAGAAGGAGCCAGAGTACTGACTGATAACATTGCTTTCCTCCTAAGTTTCTAGCATGAATGCAGAGTTGAATGCATCTGCCCTTGTCTTTCAAAATATGAGGAAGAGAATTGGCACTAGAAAAACATGGGCCCATCTGGGCAGATCTCATACATTGTTCATTTCTAGCACCCATGTTGACCTGGACCAGCTTCATTGATAGAAGACTGAATAAACGTTTTTAAACACTCATCTATATCTTGAAATGTCTTTTAACTTTCTTTTACATTGGATTGAGAGGAATGAACACTGCTGATCCCCACTGATCTGAGAAGGGTGTGTGCCAGGAGAGATGCTCTTGCCTGGGCAGTGTTATTTCCACACCCACAGCTCCAGAGACTGGTGAGAAGTCATTCTTTTGAGTCCAATTAACGTCAGCACCTCAGAAAACCCGAGGAAGGAGAACCCAGTTCAAGGTCTGCCGAAGTAAATGAGAGCATTTGGGAGCTGGAACTGGCAGGCTGGGTATTTTCCCAGGGAATTGTGTGCTGCGCTGGCATGATTTACCTGAAGGAGCAAGGCGAGTGGGACAAACAATCCTATGACACTAATACCTCTTACATAAGCTCAGATCCACAAAAGTATTTAGAGACTTAATTCCTTTCAATTTCATTTATTAAGGCATCCAAGTTCCTCCTTGCTGTGTTAAGCCATTTCAAATCATGCGTTGGAAAGAATCTCTTTTCTGCCTTTGCCTCTCTCTCTTTGCTCACTCAGATCCACGTTTCAATGGCCACACGGCCAGTGGAGTGCCCAAATGCACCCCTGCATCACCTACTGAGGCACACAAAGCTGCAGCAAACCACACGGGGGAATTAAATCCTTGAGGGCCGCTGGCAACTTGCAATTAGTCATGAGTCTTTCTTCCACTTGGTGTCTCCCTTTAGTCTCAAATCTGAGGCTGGATCTCCAGTAGTGCTCTCCTGGGGACGAATATTTGTTATTTGCACCATATAAAGCACCCCAGAGTTTCAGGGGCGCACCATGACTCCCTCGTGATTAGCAACACCAAGAACTCACAAAATGTGAGACTCCCCTCCCAGCTGTGTAGCTTTGCTAAATGCTTCCCCTCAGTTTTAATGTGTTTAGGAAATTCAGATATTTATTTTTGGTCGCTGTTTGTCTTTGAGAAAGAAATATATTCAATGTCAAGTTTGATCTAATTTTCGTTACAGAGAGCTAGGGCTGGTTTGACTCCCCCTTTTATAAGTGCTAAGAAGTTCACAGGCTTGTAAGAGAAATGTAAAGTGTTACTTCACTGAATTAATAAAATAGTACTTTTTAAAGGGATGATTTCAAAATAATACCGAATAAGAGCATACTCTTTGCTCTTGTGCAGAAACAGAAAAGGCAAGGGATACTTCTAAACTTTCTTCATATTGCAGTGGAAAACATTCAGGGAGGGGGAAGGTAATTTAGGCTTTTTTGCACTGGAACCCAATTTTTTTTACGGTATATAAGAATCACTTGTTAGGTAAATCCGTACGTTTGGATTCCTTTTCAATTTATGTATCGTGCAAGCCAGTTTTTCAGTGACTAAAGCTACACTGGAAGTTTCTGCTTTAAAGACTTCAGCTATTTGCAGCTGCATAGAAAACACTGTGGCTCATGGCATATATGTGCTAATGTGCTTGATTCACTCCTGTTTCTGGGCCTTTTCTGTTCTGCCAGTTCCTCTGAGATTAAATCTCTGAGAGAAAGTTGTCCAAATCTAATGGGGTTGGCAGTCCCCTGAAATAAAAGCTCCTTTCTCCAAAGACTGCTTGGTGTCTTGCTTAATTCTGATCTGGAGACCTAGAGACTAGACTCTCAGCTAGTATAAATGAGGGAAGCATACCACATAACAGCAGCTGAGGATCTGGAAAATAGTATCTACCAATAACGTCTTACTTCATGTGGGTTCTATCCAAATAATTCACTAGCCCTCCTGTGGGAGAACAAAGCACTGTATATTTCTTTTTACGAGCTGTTTTGCACATAAATGCTCTTTGCAGGCCTAGTACATCTTCGCTGAAACCAGCGAGAGCAAGTTGGCAAAATCTGTGTGCAGCTTATTTTTAAATCCTTTTAAAATCACAGAGGAATGTTCATCTGATTGCAGATCCCCGGTGCAAAATAACTGCAAATCGTGCCAGCGTTTCTTTAGAGCAGATCTGAGATAATACGTGATGCTTTAGCTGTGCTTGCGTGGGCTGAGCGGGGCATCCTGGACTCCCGCAGCCGTGGGATGCCGAGTTTGGATGAGCATGGACATGCCATCTAGCGGCTGCTTGTTCCGACTGCTCGGACAATCCTACCACAAATTGTTAACAGGATCCCCCGTTTGTCTCTGCAAAGTGAAATAATAGACATCACAGAGTTTTATCTGAAAATATTAACTGGTCCATCTCTTCCCTATAGCACCAAGCTGAAGATTTCTGTGTCAGGCTTCATGTGGTTAGCTGGGTTTTCAGCAGCCAGTTTCTAATAGTCAATCAGTCAGGGGTTTGTCCACTGTCCCTTCCTCTGACACGAGAAAAGGAGCTTCTGTCACTTGCTGTGGGCAGAGATTTCCCTCTCCAGAGGATTTTGCCCTCTTCCAGTTGCAGGACTTTCCCTGCCATGCCCCATTTCACTCCTACCCTTTTGAGCTGTCTCAGCAGCTCCACTCAGTCCCTGGTGCAGGAGTGCCACAGGGGTGGTAGCACTGCAGAGGAGGCTCTGGAGCAGCTATAAACAACTCTTTAATTCTAGTCCTCATGCCAAAAACTGACTAAGGCTGCTATGAAAGGGATGTTAGATGTGGGAAAGCAATTTTCAGCCCTCAGGATCCTGCTTGCCACCAGCAGAGTTTCCCCAGTGAGAAGAGGCAGAGAAGCATATTCCAACACTCTTTCTAGACACCCTCCACTGAGCAATCCCATGCATCAGGCCAATATCAAATGCAGCCACAGAGGAGGCTTTCCCTTATCTTTCAGGACAATTACCAAGCTATACATCACTTGAACAGTATGGGAACGATGGGAGATTGTGGTTTCTAGTAAAACGGGAAAATCTTTTCATGGTTAGCACTAGCAATGAAATTTGTAGCCCACCTCCATCTGGGCTGAGCCACGGGTGATCATTCTTGGAGATGAGCTTCTCTCAGTGTCAAAGGGCAAATAAATAACTAACTATGTGTGAATGTGCATTTCAAGGAAAGATCATGCTTGCTTTCTTCCTTTCTTCTCCCTTCCTGCCCCTCATTTTGCCTTGGAGAAATTAGGGGTTTCCTCAGGTCCTCAGAGAGGTTGAAAACTGTCCAAAATGTGCTTCAGGAAAGTGATGGCTCAAAGTGAATTGGTTTGCAGTGTCTGCTCACCATCTGTGTGCCTTTAGGAGATTGTCACACTTTCGGCTGGCTTCATCCATCTCTCTAATTCCTTGGTTACAGTCAAAACAGTTTTAAAAGGGTTTGGTTCCCACAGTGGGAAAGTAACTTGGACGCTGCCTGCTAGCATCACTTCACCCAGGAGCAGCTGACGCCTCTTGGAAAACTTTGAAAAGCAAATTTCTCTTCTGAGTCAGTTCTGCTGATGTAGCTTCTACTCTGAGTATTACTCTGCTCTTCTCTGCTTCTATATTTGTAAGGGCAGTCGTATGAAAAGAGGATCCTGCTTTCCTGGAAGGATGCACTGCCTTCGGTGAAGTCATGAGCGTCTGTGGCATTGGTTCACCCACTGTGAACCATCTGAACTGGTTGATTTTCAGGCGGAAGGAGTCTGATATGATGAGCCATGGCTTTCTAGTCTGACATGTTTTGAATTATTATTCCTCTGTTACATTTTTCATAGAAATGCCCCAAGCCACTGACAGACTTGGTTTAGCAATAAAGAAATAATCGTCTCCACAGCAGTTAATGGGATGCCAACAAAGATGCTATGTGGCTGAGTCATCTGAGTGTTGCAATAGTGCTGCCCAGCTAGCCACCCTATGAGATTTAGCAGGCCCAGACTTTTCAGCTGGGGTAATTAATATCTTGCAGTCTCTCTCAATAAGCTTCAGTAACTAGAGGGATGAAAAAAATGCACTTTTCATTGCAGAAGACAACTGATGGTCTCACCACCTAAAGTGCTGATTGTCCCAATATGTATCTTCATTAAATTTGGCAGTCAGGAAGAAGGTTTGAAAAAAAAACTGTCCTTTCATTGTCTGAGAGCTCAGTGGATGATCCCATAGCACCCACTGATCTGTTCCTAAGCTCAGACTGCTGGCCCATGGCTGGATTTCTAGTGCACATCATGGCAGCTAAAGAGGAGTTTGATATCTGAATAATCATGGGGGATCAGGGGAGGATTAGAAAGAGAGAAGAAGCAGGAGACCAAATATCAGTTTAGTGTGAATGAATGATTACACCTTACTACTTGCCTGCTCTCTAGAGGAATAATTGCATCCACCCTGCGGATGAGCAGCACCAGCTCTCTGCTGCTTCTGTGTCATGAGCAGAAACAGTTGTCTCCACAGCTTTTCATGCCTGTTCTCATATTGCCACCTCTTGCTGCAATGTGAAAACTGTTTGACTTTGCTCTTTTGGGCCATCTATCTGTGCTAGATCCCTTCCCAGAGAGCAGAGCTTCAGTTGTCTCACACTAAGTTCAATGAGGCTCTCTGCATCCTGTTCAAGAGTGAATTGTCCAGTTTAACTGGGGCTCTCCTCATTCACCTTTTCTGTAGCATTTTTTGTAGACTGGCCTTTTAAGATATGACATAAAAAGGCAGCTACCAAGCTGTGTCTAGATCTCAAACCCTTATTGATGACTGTCACCTACTGATAACTGGGGCCACTACCCAGAGCTGTACACAACTGGAAGCACAGGCAGCATGGAGTATCCTGTGCTTGAACAACAGCACCAGGCTCCAGTTGTGTCCTTCCTAAGCAGCAGCAGCAGGTACCTGGCCCTTTCCACCCCAAGGGTGACTGTGTGACTGGGAGAAGGGAAGGGGACACTTCCTGGTGGCCCCAGAGGATAGCCTGATTCATCCTGGCAGTGTAGAGGTCCAAGTGGACATTTATAGCATAACTCCCCATAAGGGATTTATGGCTTGGCTCTGGCACAGTGGCAAGCTGCTAAAAACTGTGAGTGTGGTATAGATTGGTTAGAGAGAGGCACAAAGCCAGAGCTCCAAGAGCAACATGCAGGAGGTCTTGCTGGCTTATGTGTGTGGCAAAATGATGGCTGAGAAGGCTGCTACCAGAAATGTGGGTATCCCATGTGTTGCTGTAGTAGATGCAGCATCATGTAAACATTTAAGAGTTAAAGCTCTTAAAATGGTATTCTGTAAGCACAGGGCTGTTTCCCCTGTAAAAGAGGCCATCTCTCTTTTTCAGTACCAGAAGAAATAAATGCATCTCCACTCCTATTTCACTTTGCCCTGATGCCCACTAAGACAAAACTAGAAGAGAGTGGAGAGGGAGGCAGTAAAGAGGAAAAATGTGTTTGCACTTCCAGCATGCAAAGAGTTTGAACACTGCAGTTTCACTTGGACTTCAAAGCGCTCTGTGCACCGTGGCTGAAGGCCAGACACCTCTGGTGCCTTTGTCGGTGCTGGGCTGAGGAGGAAACATCAGTGTGTGCCATTAGCCAACTATATTCCTTTCTAAATTCCCTCTGCTGGCCTGAGGATTAGTGTGCCACAGCAACATGATCCCAAAGCCTAGCAGGGCTCATATGTGCTTCTTGGCTCTCCAGCACCTCATTTCAATGCAATCCGAGTGGCGATGGTGACGGAGGGGAAGGCTCTGGTTATGACCCTGTTGAGAGCTGAGTGTTACCAGAGGTCATCACTGCTGATGGCTCTTGCCTGTGTGAGAGAAGCCACTTGGGTCTCATCCAAACCTTAGACTCAACAACACTGAACCCATCACCACATCTGCTTGCACAGCTGCACAGCCCCTCACTGGCAGGCTCAGTGGAGAGAATAGTGCTGAAATATGGTGCAAGGACTGATGACACAGTGTCTTTTGTGGAGATAAAGGGAGGCTGGTCCCTTTCATCGCTGCTTAAGCAATTATTTCCGATGTCTTTGCCTTGCTTTTGTTCTGGTCAGGATGGAAGTTGGAGGCTCTAGTGGCTGCAGGACCACCTTTGCCAGAAGGTACAGCTCCCTGGGTGGGGGTGGGCAGTTCTCACTCCCAGTTCCCTGGAAGGCAGCCCCACATTGGGGCATCTCCATCTGTCTTGCCCATTCTAGAAAAGCCTGGTGTGCAGGGACTCCCCTGCTCCTGTCGTTTGTCGTGAAAAGAAGGGCCCTTCAAAAGGGTTTCTGCTTCTGGCTCAGGAAGTAAATGCTACACAAACCAGTGACACTTATTCCTATCTGACCCCCACAGTGGTCCTGTTCCTAAACAGACACCCAGCTCTGCTGTTCCCCTCCATGAAGCATGGCAGCCAGGAGTGTGGCTGCTGAACATCAAAGTTCATTAACATCCAAAAGCAAATAAATCAAGCAATACATTCCCAGCCTCCTTAGAAAATCTTATTATTGGGAACCAACCCAGGCAGCAACTCCCAGGAAGAACTACAGAGGAAGAGATCCTCCAAAGCTGTAATTTTTAAGGTTGTACCACTTAGAGAATAATTACAACCAGCAAAACAATGTTCACATCTCACATTAATATAGAGTAATGACTGCATGCCTGTAGCCAGCTAACCACAGAACTGAGAAGAGACTGTCAACTCTTCAGCCCTGCCATAATACAAAGCATCTTGGAAATGCTAACAGCCACTGCACGCCAGCCCCTTGTCATCCCTCCTTCTTAAAGACACAGACGAGAGCTGCTTCAGCCTCTGACTGCTGCTTGTACAGGAGATGTCGTCACTGATGAGTTTCCTTTCTGTCTAAACTAAAAGTGAAAACTAATATGTTTATAATTTTCAGTGAAGCAGAATTTTAAGATAATTTCAGGCATTTATAAAAGTTTTTGTTTCAGAAAATGCTGCCTCTGGTTTTGGAAATGTGTCAAATCTCCAAATAGCATTTTGCCTTCCTTTGTTTCCACATTATATTTGCTATCCTTTTTACACTACTTCCAAGTGGCATGTTCAGCATGTGTTTATGGTGAAGTGCAATGAAATAGTGGAAGCAAGAAGAATATACAAACAAATGAAATGATAAATCAAATCAAATAGTATTTCTGAAACTCCAGCACAATTATTATTATAGCTGGAAAAAAAATCTAATATGAAGTATTTTTCTATGGAAATGAAAATCAGAAATCAGGGAGTATGAAATCACCTCCCTTTAGACTGAGATAAAAAGTGAATAAAACATGGCTAGAGTATTCTGGAGATCATGATCTAAAGAGGGCACCTTTGTTGCTGGTAGCATATACTGAATGGATTGTTACCAGATTATCTGTCATTAGAAGGAGACTTCTGTAAATTTAGACTCCATCCCTACTTTTGGTAGTGGAGGGGGTTCACGTTACCACCTTTGTAGGTCAGATTAATTAGCTGTCTTAAACATAGTATTCAGGAGGTCACACTGTTTTATCAGAAAATTCTTCTGCTGAGACTTGGTTTGACTCTCTCAGGAGATCTTTCGTGGGTAGTGCAGTCCACTTGTGCTTCAACACCCAGGTTCTCATGCAGGATTTTGGAAGATTTCCCTTTGCTCTCCCTCATCCTCATCTACTGTGTTTTTAGAGCTATCAAGAGGACTTGTAACACAGTTGTTTAGTGGTCCTTAATGCTTAAACTAAATAAATAACAAAAGAAAGAAAAAGTCAAAGGGATGTGAGGGCAGAGATCGTGCCAAAATCCATGAGGTCAGCAGAGCTGGCAAGAGTTCATGAAAGATTAGAGAACCACCACTGTGGTTTTAATGAACTGAAGTAAATCTAGTGACAATATTATTTCAACAGCTTGAGTGCAAAATTTTGCAAATTATGTTCTGCAAAACAGCCAGATCAGCAGTGATGGAGTCGTGGTTTTAATTTCCACTGGCTGGACACTTGCTTTACCTCTGGGAAAGGATGAGCTGGAAGGTCTCTGTGTGCCTCTTGCTACCTATGGGCCCAAGCCCTGGCCTGAGGGGAGGCTAGCCAGCATCTTGAACTGCACAGACAGGAGTGTCCCACTTGGCAGCCACTGAGGACATTCCTTGGCTCATCTGCAGAGCTTAACACCAGAGGCGTTCATGCTGTACTTGGGCCAGAGCCTGCAGGACAAGGCAACTTCTCTGCATCTCCTCAGTCCATTTGCACCCTCCAAACAGCCTAAACTTGCCTCATGTCCTAGTGCAAGCCTGTCACCATGGGGCACAGGGAGGAAAACAGCTCACTCCTGTGCTGATCTGCTGGAACCCCCTGAGACAGCAAGGGGATGGACCTGAAGGGGAAAAAGTGACCTGAGAAATTGTACTTTCACTCTGTGTCACTTTGAAGCCACCCACAGAGGTCTGTCAGCAGCTGACATATGTAGGATAATCTTTATGCTTCTGCAATCCAGTTCAGGGTTGAAAAGCAAAATATAGAAGGCATCATCAGCTCCCAGCTGGAGCCTTGCCTTCTTCACTGGGGACAATTGCAGCCAAGCAGGGACTCTGGCCCTAATTTGCCAAACACAGAGGAGTTTCTGGGTGTCCTGTTCCTTCATGGCACTAGGCAATAGGCAGTGAATCTCATTTATCTTCCAAGAATTTCAGAAAGCCTGGCAACTGCACCGACACCATCTCGCTCCAACTGAGAACTAAGGAATTTTGCCGCAAGATCCATTCGAAACCCGCTTGAGCTTTCCAAGCCCACTGTTCCCTTGGGGCAGAGGAGGCGGGGAGAGAGTCTTGTGTTGATTAATATTAGAAGAAACTCCCCTGAAAGAATGATAGATCATGGCTTGGTGACTCCAGAATATTTTCTTGTTTCTTTCTTTGATGGGAGGAGGGGGAACTGGAAACAAAAGGCTTAGGAAGGGGGGAATGGAGGGAGGGGTGTGTTTTGAAATCTGCTTCCTTTTGGCCACGCTTGAACTTCCAAGAGCCTGGTTTTGACTGACATCCCTAGGAAATGGGAGAGAAAACTCCATGCTGAGCCGGCTCTCTGCCCAGCAGAGGAAGGAGGAGGCATCTGGCTCCAAGGAGCTGAAGTAGATGCCTTTAATGTGTCTGTCAACCAGCATCACAGAGGTGCACTTGGGCTTTTCAGCTGGAACACTCTTTTGCTGCAGGCTTCCAGGGCCTCTTTGGGGTCCCTTTACCTGAGTACTGCATCCACACTCACCTGGATGTCTCCAGGTAGGACAGTGGAAGAAGCCCAGACACAGAGCCACTGTGCATTCACAGCTAAAAAGGAGGGAATGGAGCCACTGTTGCAAAACCTGGCTTTGCCCTTCCTAGAAATTCTCTGTGCCAGTGCAGGAGAGGTGGCAGAGAACTGGGACTGTCACCCAGAGTATTTTAGAGACATCCAGCTTGAGAATGTGGAGAGGAAGTGTGTTAATCAGGGTATCATCCATGCCATGCAGCCGCCCTCCTGCCTGCAACCCCAGGGGGCCAAACACTGGCCCATGTGTGGGGCACATGTCAGAACAGAGCATCACTGGAAAAAATGGGAAAACAGCCCTGAAAAGGGAGATCTGCTGCTTGTCTTGCATTGAGCTGGGATGGGAAGGTGGGAAGGGAGTTAAGGACAGTCAGGGTAAAAGCTGTCAGCATTATCTTAAGCTTGAAAACTGTGGGTGAGACTATAGAGGTATTCGCAGGATGGTTGTGCCAGGGTGGATGCTCAGAACAACACATGGGAGCAATGTAGTTCTGTCTCCAGAGAAGTTAGGGGGATGTCTCCTGGGTGGGCTCTCACAGAAAAACCACCTTCTATTTGTGAGTGGCTCCACAGCGTCAAAAACACCTTTTTGCCTTCTAATGCCTCTCACAACCACCCCCTGGACATGTTACTGACTTTGAGTTTGCCCTTATGGCCAAGCCATGTGCTTATTGCCATTCTCTGTGTTAGACCTATTGAGCTCTTTACCAACAAACTGGGAGCTTCTAAAAGGCTCTTGCCTGTAGTCTCCAGTCTTCCCTGCCCAAGTACCCAAATTTCTCAACAGAGAACTTTTGAGTTTTCCCCCAGCAGAAGTGAAAGCCTGATGCCTTTTACTGCATCTTGAAACATTTAGCTGTTTGCACCAGCTTTTGCTAACTAGTTGTTTTTTCTGAAAGCAGGAAGAGAGGAGTTCCCATGTTTCCTTTACCACTGAGTTCTCAGCCCATTAATTGATATTCATCACTAGGTTATAGGAGGTTGGGCAATGGATCTGCCTACCCACGTTTGATGATGTGCCCATTTCTGATCATAAGTACTTTTCTAATGCTCACCCTAAGCAATAGGGTTTAGCAAGCCATTAACAAAACATGGTCAAACCCTCTTAATAAAAAGTGAGGGAAAGCCAAGTGGACCAGATCTCAGACCTGCTAGGGAACAAGGACAGTGTAAATGCTACTGCAAATTGGCAGTTTGGGATCTTATTCATCTTACTCGAGCCACAGAGGTGTTTTCTTGGTGTTCTTCTGCCAGTGTAGTTGACTGAGCTTGTATTTTATCATTGTAGTCACATGGCACCTTGTCAGGATCACAAGTTACATCAGGGTGACTTAAGGAAGCCTGTGGTCTCTGTCTGTCTGGTGCCAAATAAAAGGAATGAAGATGGCTAATGGCACAAGATGTTGATACTGGCGGTCTCCCTTTGTGCAAATGGCTTGCTGAAGTCCATAACATGTTGGACCAAAGCCTTAGTTATATGTTATATTTAAAAGCAGTCAGCTGGCATTTCTGCAGCTGTACTGGGCTGGAGCAGGTGTCCCTGGACTGACAGTTTCTCTGTAAGTTCCTCTTTTCTCCTTGGGCTTGTCTTTTAACATTGCATCTTCTCCAACACTGCTCCGTGTCAGCAAGGATGATTTGCCCTTGCTGAGGAGGTAAGGGGAGAGCAAGTTCAGCCGGCCTCCAGCCAAGAGCGACAGAGAGCAGAGCTGACTCTGCCACGCTCCTGGGGAGCGCTGCATGGGCTTTCTGCAGACCTCGCCCCTCTGCAGGCAAGAGCCTTCAGCCAGAACCAACCGTGCTACACCCCAGGCCTGTCTCCAGTTCCGCACGCTGCCTGTGATGAATAGCGAGCCTGGGGAAACCCACAAGGCTTTAGCTCCCCGTGTTTTAGCTCTCCCAGCGCTCTGAAATCCTGCCCTCGCTGGTGAGAGACAGTAAGCTTGCACGCGTCCAGAGGAGGACTATACAATGATAGATAATACCAATAAAGCCCCGAGCTGTTCTGGGGAGGGGAGGGTGATTTATCCCCAGCTGGATGGCTGGGCTGAGCCGCGCGGAGAGCGGAAATCCTACGGGAGCTGCAGGGCACACATCAAACCGCATGTCACAGCGTCCGCGACACCCGGGGCGCCAGTTCAAAGCTGTCACGTGCTGCGGCTGGAGACTTAAGGTGATGCCAAGCTAATGAGCAAACGAAACAATAAATAACCCCAGTGATCATTACGCTCCCCTCCTTGGAGCTCGCCTGCTCCAGCCCTGGTGAGCCAGTGCTTCTCACACCCAATTACTCATGCTGAAGCCCCTCAAACGGAGCCCAGAGCAGGCTCAGCAAACCATTCATCTTTGCAGAGTGGAGTCCTTTCAAGTTTCTCTGCAGCAGCCGCTCTGTTTATTGTTAAGATGAGCACACAGTTTACACGAACTGTTCTTATTTATCTTTGACTTTTACCTTTTAGGTCATTTCTTTGCACGTCCGGCATTTTCCAAGTTTCGACCAAACTTTTATTTATGTCCTAGGATTTGCTGTCTGAAACTCTCCAGCTCCCAGTGATGGAAAGGTGAGCTGAGCTCCTGACCAGGGCCTTTTCTCCACAAGAACTGAAGTCCTGAGGCAAATCACTCCTCTGGACAGAGATTTAGGAAGCTGCTGAAGGGAGGGGATGGGTGGGTTGTGTGTCAGGAGGGGTGCTCGGATAAGTGCTAACAGCTGAGTTTTGCGTGACTTTGGGCTGAGGCCAAACATGCAGCCACGCTGGGAGAGAGGATGGATAAGTACATGGTTTAGGCATGATGGAGGCACTTTGGGAATTGTTTGGCTGTAGTGTTTGCTTTGCAGACTGCTAAGATGCCTGAGGAGAGAGCAGAGCTGGGTATTGTCCCCAGTGGGCTTCACATGTTGACCACTGCTGCATGTAGTTATAATATTTCCCAAATTCCAGGTCCCCCTTAAGAGTCACCACAGCCACTGGTCCCATGCCTGCAGTGACCTTCTGTACCTTGCTGCCTGCTGTCTGCCACCAGCATCATCCAAGCTGTGATCAGGGCACAAACTCTGTTGCTTTTCAGATGAGCCCTGTAACAGTGACAAAGAGGCAGAGGAGTCCTTCCATGCCTTAGTGATGATGTATCCAAACCACAAAGAGCTAGATTTGGATTCTCCCCAGAGCCAGGAAATGGAAATATCTTTTATAATATCACTGTTTATAGTCAAAAGGCATAACTAGGGTGGGGTGTCACCAGACATGTCCCAGTTTACAAGAGCTGGAGATCTGCCTGGTGTGGGTTCACACAGGAGGACAAGATGCTAACACGCAGGCTAAGGAAGGAGCACTGAGAAAAGATAACCTCTTCAGCAAATTAATCACTTGGAAGCACAGGACAAAGTGTGGATTTCATTGGACCTATCTCACAGACTCTGAGACCTTGAGGCAAAGAGCCAGACTCAACATGGCGAGCTGCCGGTACCATCACCTCTCCAGAGGGCTTGGAAGCAGCAGTGCCTGGAGGGATGGTGCTGGGCTGGCCACGGGCTCTGTGTGGGCCTCTGTGTCCCTTGTCTGTAGCAGTGGGAGGCTGAGGGCAGCCTGGGCCGTGTCCCAGGCTCCTGCAGCTGCAGGAGATGGAGCTGCAGACCTGCTGCTGGCTGCCACGCAGCGCACCGGAGAAGGCAGCCCGGGAGGAGCCACTGCCCTTCACAGCCAGTTCAGTCTTTCTGTTCCAAAGGCACATCACCTAAGCAAAAAAGTCACACATTTAGATTTCATTCCAGGGGTTAATAACTTCCACAATGATTAAAATGGAAAGGATTTTTTAAATTGCACATTCCTTTTCACTCTTGCTTTCTCTGGCCTGGCCAGGAAAATAACTCTGAAATTTTTTCTACTTCTTCCTACTCATGATCTCTGAAATTTCTTTCTAGATCTATCATCTGTGTTATCACCTACGTTAGCCAGTGCCTGTTTTTACCTTGGCTCTTTGACCCCTGAAATAGTTGAAGAGCCTTTGCACCTCACATGTCCTATCATCACATGCCAGCGGAGTACTGTGAGCACTCTACATGAGTGGTACTAAAGAAATGGGATGTCTTCACAGCACCAAGAATATTTTCTCACTTGCAAGTGCCAGCATGCAGGTGTTTCAGTCCAGAGCTATGCCATTACAAAACTGCTCAGGAATATGCAGGGGCAAATTCTGCTCAGCGTTACACTCACACAGCTCAGAGGAATCACTCAGGTTTTTCACAAGGCAGATGGACAGGGAGCAGGAGCTGGGCCCACTCAAAAAGGAAGATTATCCTAACTTCTGGGGCCTGATGGTATAATAATGGCCTTCCAGCCCACGAAGCCACAGCAAACCTTTGAAGCAAAGGAGAGCAGTAACAAGAGAGCTTCTATTTTTTGAGGGGCTTTGCTGACCTGGAGCATTATCAGATATAGCCTGGTTGTGTTCATGTCTTTCTTCCTTTTCCCTAGGGACCAGAAAGGGTTAAAAACTCCTGTGATATAGGTCTGTGTTCACATTGAATCTACACCCATCATATATATATTGGCTTTTGAGGAGGGGGGAGTGGTTTGCACATGTCACTGGCCATAACTCAGACTTTTATTATAATCACGACCATATGGTTAATGGGACCTAATAAACCACTGTTGACCTGGACACTGTGTGCACAAATCCCTTGCTCTCTTTGCTTTTTTCCTTGCTTGTCTGGGTGCACTATGCCAAGCAGCTGCAATTTAGTGACTCTAAAATGCCAGTTTTAGTGGTCCAGCACCTAGGTTGTTTAGAAAGAATAAAACATTACACTGTAGCCTGATGGCGACAGGGTCTAACTTTTCCTGGGTGACAGGGCAGCTGCTCAGTGCATTGGACAGACATGAGCAGTGTTTGTGTGAAGGCTGGAACAGGGGACATGGCAGGGACATCAGGCAGGCCTGAACACCAGAGGCCCTGGGTGTGATCCCGTGATTGCTGTGGAATTAAATCCATACTTCTCCTGGTGCAAAGAGAGGAACATTTAGCCAAGAATTTCAAAGAAACCTTGCGTTCTGGTTTTGGCAGAAACAAAGGCTTCCACTTAATGGAAATTAGAACTGGGGGAAAAAAAGCTATTAAATCCTATCTCAAGCTTTCCTCTGGGAACCCCTTGAAGGATTGATCCAGGCCATGTCTTCTTCAACTCCTTATATAATCTAGTTTTAGAATCATCTAAATGATGGGCAGGTGACCCCAGCCTTGGAAGGACATTTACTTTTGATCAGTCATGCTATCATCTCTCCCACTTTTAATAATGCTGCCTTGTCACCCACCTGTCTCTGACTCTCCTGCTCAGCCTCTCCATCCCCAAAGGGGTATTGCAAACCCTCTGCAGGCACAGCTGGACATCTGCTCACCAGTATTGGTTATCTGAGCTGTGCTGCTCCTGGGGCTTTGTATACAGCCCTTTACTAGACCTCACCAACCAGAAATTCCCCCAAGCTTGGTTTCTTTGCATTGCTTCCAGGAATGCTGCTGCTGACTGATTTTAAAGGTGGGGGCTGAGGACAAGGAGATCCTTAGCTTTCCTAGAGAGGTGAACATATGTACCTTGGAGGAATGAGTGATCTTGAAGCTATAGGTATTGAGGCATGTGGCTGACACATCAGGCTGAGCTAAGGTAGAAGTTTTGGTTCTATCTTTTGATTTTGAGCTGAAACTTAATGTTTCTATTATTTGATTGGTGTTTTAGTGATTACATGCACCTGCCAATAATGATATCCAGGCACACTTGTAGGTGGGGTCCTGTTGAAATTAAACTCTCTTTCTTCCCTAAAATGACTGTGTAAACACCAATATCAGTTCCTTGTATCATGTTTAGAAATGAGGACTCCTGGTGCTGTATGACCTTTATTGAGCCATTCAGAACAGACACAGAGGAAACCTATGCTTCTCTTCTCTTCTCTCTTCTCTTCTCTTCTCTTCTCTTCTCTTCTCTTCTNCTCCTCTCCTCTCCTCTCCTCTCTTTTTTTAAAATAAGCTCACCCTCTGCTGTTTGGAAAATGTTGTATCTTTGCCACATTATGCACTTAGAGCTCTGTTTCTTCTGACCACATATGGTTCACATGGCTTCATTTAGGACCTGATTTGAAGGCTGGTGGTCACAGCTGGAGTCATTATGCTGTCTTTGATGGCTTTTGGAGCAGCATGAGTAGATTTTGGTACATCTTCAATCATGTTGGGTAGGTATAAACTGCTACTCTTCCCAAAGCTCTGTCTCTTCTGAAACAGGAGTGGTTTTTTCCTGACCAGTGGCAGCCTTGGCTCTTGGATAGCTGTAGGAAGCATCAGAGATAGATGGACATGCAGACTGCACAGTGAGCCAGAAACATAAAAGAATATGTTTTAAAATGTAGATGCCAATAATCTGCCTGGTGGTTTGGCCTTCAACAGGTGAGATATGAGTGGTGGAACCTTCCATATCAAGAATAACCTGACCCCAAAGTGGAGCCAGCCCTGGGACATCTCACCCTCCATTCCTCCCACTCTTCACACAAAAAACAGCCTTCCCACACCTTCCCATGGCAGCCTCCTCTAGCACCACCCTGCCCATTGCTGCAACCAGACAAGTTCTGTCTGGATAAGAAGTCATGGCTCTGGCTGGACATCATAGTGGGGCACTGATTCTTTTCCAGCAAGTCCCCACAAGTCAAATGCAGTGGCTGATATGAAAAAGCAGCTTCTGAGAGGGCAGCACCATATTTTCCCTTGTTGGAGACCTTTTACTCTATTCCTCAGCAAAAGCAGCCAAGCACAGGTCTGCCCAGGGGAGCAAGCAGAAGCATGCACAGCCTGGAAAGTCTGACTTCAAGAAGCCTTGCTGGGCAGTGTCAGCAAGTGAGGCAAGGGCCAGGCAATGACTGGGCAACTTTGGGCAGTGCTAGGGGATGAGGGGCAACAGGGGCAACTTTACTGCCATTGCCATACACTGTGTACAGACAGGAAGCATCCAGCTCCACATGCATCTGTCCAACAAGCCCTTGCTTGAAAACCAGCCTGAGCAGAGGAAACAGTGGAGCAGCATTGGTGGAGGCAGAGCAGGATTTCAGAGGCAAAGCACCTCCTGTCTAGCACTGCTTTGGCCCAAGGTAGGGTGTCACACCTTGCCCCGCAAACAGAATGAGTGTCACTCCTCTGAGATGATTTCAGCCATGCCAGAGGCTGCCAGTCACACAGGGAACAGTCCTTCAGAGCAGCTCATAAGTGGCAGATGACACACCAAATGTCTCTGCCTGCAGAGGGGAAGCGGCAGGGCTCCCCGCGCCCCTCGGGAGCAGCGCGCCCACAGGAGCAGGAGGCATGTGGTCTTCACTCCCAAAATGCTGGCAATGTTTACAAAGTCAGACACGTCAGCACAGTTACAGTCAGCGAAATGAGTGCAAAACTGGCCTTGTTACTTCCCAGATCTGAGGGATACGAGGCAAAAACACACAGATGGTCGGCCACTTTCCATAATGAAACACGTCTTTATTGTCCCGAGGAAGCTGCATTTCACAACCTAAGCACTGAGGCTTGCTTCTTTTTTTATATATTTTATTTTCTCTGCAAACTGTGGGCAGTTTTGCCCCTTCCTTAAATCAAAAATTGTGGACGATAAAGACGTGTTTCATTACTGAGAGCTGGCCAAGCATCTGTGTGCAATGGACTTCATTTTCTTCTGTAGGTTGCTGGCACAAACATTCCCAGACAAAGCCAGAGAGGAAACTGAAGTGAATGCAGGGATCTGAGTACTCCCAAACTTGGGGAGAGTTCAGATTTTGTGGCCCCTTCTTTCTGGTAATGCCCAGCACCCACATCCTGACCTTTAAATGATGTGGTGAAGTTTAGGCAAAGATTGGCTTTGCCAGACTTGAAATACTTGGATGCCCATGCTGCTATGGTTCCCAGAAGAAGCACAAACTCACAAGAAGTAGATACTGTCCTTCAAGGGATGACTAAATTTGTGCAAGTCAGCCTTCAGGAACCTATCTAGAAAACACATTATGCTGGTGATCCCATGGCCTTTGTTTTGTTTTGCTTTCTTTCTGTCCTCACTGGTAGGATTGCAGCCCTTACCTTTGTATGTCTGGATTCATGACCCTGGCAGGGCTCGTGAGCACTGGTTTGGGACCATCTTCCCATAAGATGGGCCTGAGCTCCTCCTCTCCAGATACAAGGGGATGTGGTGTGATGTTCAGTCCCCATGACTGCCGTTCATGAGGCTCTAGGACCCTGCCTGTCCAGCAGAAATGACGCTGTCCTGTTCTGATTTACACTCCTGACAGAACGCTTAACAAATGCAATGCTTTCAAGCGTTACCGTACTCACCTTGGGACAAATCCATTCAGAGACACAGTACAAAGCATGTGGTTGTGATGACAGCTCTGGGACCAGGATCTATTTGTCCCCAGTGCAATGGGGTTATTTCTGCAAGCATATATTTTGTGAGAAGTAGTTGGCTTTAATGATGTTTAAACAGCCCCCCGAGTTCTCTTTCACAGGAAAGACAGGAAGACTAAGAAATAAAAATAGAGGAAGAAGAAAAGAAGAGGGCCTCAAGAAAAAGACAAGTCATTTGTACCACAAGTAAAAGTATGAGGCTCTTGACCAGGTACCTGAATAATTAGAAGCATGTTTTTAAAAGCTTCCCTATCTGCCTAATTTGTACTGGCCTGTGGTGGGTTCCCAAAGACAATAAAGTCTAGGAGGAGAGCAGCCAAATGGGATTCTTGAGAGCCAGGATTTTTGCTGTAGGCTTGCTGTGGGAGCCAGGACTGAGCCAGGATATGTGCTTTCCCATGCTGTGGCATGGACATGGGGCTCAGGCTGCTTGCTTGGTCAGGCTGAGTTGTTTCATGTATGTAGGGACAGTTTTACACCAGAGGTAGACCCCAGGGCTAATTAGCCTGGTTTAATTTCTCCTTGCTCATAACCCAGGACTTGATCGTAGTTTACTTGGTCCTTGTTTCAAAATCTGCTTTGCCTTAGAGTTAGGAGCCAGCCAGCAAACCAGTGCCAATTCAGTCCAACTCTTCCTGCATGAGAAAAGGGTGATAAGGCACATTCCCACCCTGTGTCACCACAGCATGACTCCCTCTGCATGAAATCTCTCTCTCAGTAATCAAAATACAACTTTGAATGGACAATTCAGGCATATTGTTGTTTAACCTACACAATTAAAATCAAAGATAGTTGAGTCACTAGAAATTAGGTATTAAGCACTTTTACTGGGCTATTGGAAATCTCCCCTAAGTATAGCAAATGCTTACAAAATACAGAACATACATGTCCTAAATCTATATAACTCATCCTCTCTGCTATTTAAATTTCACCTTTAGCTTCTTAAGTTGCAAGGACAACCAAGGAAATTAACTTGCAAATCACATTACTGTCTGTGCCTAAAGGACATGGCTTTCAGGGAGCCTGACCTTTGCAGAGCCTTTGGATTCTTCTCCTTAGGATGTCTTTGAAAAAGAAAAACCCTTTGTGAATTCACTGTCCTATTGACAGTTTTGTTAAAAATCCAAGTAATTTCTGGTGGCAGATTTGAAGAGTGGTTGGTGTCTTGGCTGGGCACAATGCAGAGCTGAAACTGCACTAAAATTCTCTGGTTGCCCTTTGGAGGAGCTAAATACAGGAGTAGTAAAGAGTCTGGACTCCTGGGTTGGCTTGGCCAGGCTGGTTAGTAGATGTTGGCATTGAGGAATGGAGTAGCAAAAATCTATAATGCAGCTGAGCATTGACCTGTGTAAGAAGGCCAGCCTGTGATCTCAGTGAAGTGGTTATATCACTTGGGAAGGAAAAAAAGAAAGAAAAGCATGCTACCAGTTTACTTCTGTGCTGTTCTCCCCTGTCCCACCTCTTTTTACATCATAAGGTGTCCATATGGCAGCACATGGACTGTTGCTTGCAGCATATCTGCTACAGCTGTCTACACCTGTGCTTCCCTCCCAGGTACCAGGCTTCAGGACGGGCCATCACCTGGCCAGTTGGGTGACCAGATCTTGTACAGCAGGTGCACAAGGCTCTGCTGTCAATCCTTCCCTGCTGCTCAGTGTGGCAGAAGACCACAGCTGTATATACACAAAATGCTACACGAGTTGCTGTGTAGCCACCATGGGGCACAGAGTGACATCTTGTGAAGTGCCACTTCTTAAGCTGCAACTCGAAGGCAGCTGTAACCTGCAGCTAGAGCCAGAAAAAACACTTGGTTCTCACAGCAGTCATTTGCATGCTCTCTTTCTTCTTAGAGACATGTACAACAGTAGATACAGTGTGAAAAAAACAACTCTGCTTGCTTGGAGCAACAGCTTCCCATTTGTCAGAGCTTGCTGGGAGAACTAAAGGAGTTCAAGAAACACCCCATGACTGGCAACATGGCATTATCTGTACCCACAGCCTGACATTCACCTTCTTGTCACAGTCAGCTCAGAGTGTCATAGAGAGAAGCTGGGGTAGAAAAAGTTGTTGATAAATGGTCTTCCTCTGAAGCCCTAAGCAGACAGAGTGTTCTTGAGTGAAAACCATAAAGAAATCCCTTTTTCCACTGCAAAGCTGACAATCAGGCATGCTGAGAGCCAAGCCTTTTGTGGGTGATTCATGGCTCTGGGGTCACACAGGTTGGAGCTTCTCATCTGAAGGGGATTAGGTGTTTCCAAGGAAGCACAGTTCCTCAGTGCCTTCAGCATATCCTTGAAGTTTTTGGAGCCTCAGACCTGCTTAAGAGCTCCCTCATTACTCTGTCTCATCACATGAGAAGTCCATCACAGCTTTGGCAGAAGGTATGGAGGCTGTGCGGTGTGGGGCACATGAAAGGAAATCCTTTGAAGGGTGCTAGTTCCTTCCAATAAATCCAAATACATCTGGGTGCAGGTGAAGCCAGGCCAGCTCCTGGGAGTCTCCTTGGTCCAGATAATATGTTCATCCATCTGATAGTCTGTCAACAGAGCACGCTCCCCTCCTGGTGCTCCCTGTGTGCCCCATGCTTTGCTGCACAGCTGCACCTTCCACCCTGCTCACTGCAAACTAGCACAAACGTCAGTTTGAGTGGGGAGGACTGGCTGCAAGGCACATCCATGTGATGCCAACCCAGGGAAAGACAAACCTCCCGTGGATAACATGCACAAGGCTGGCTGCTCCCCTGATGACAGCAGGCTCTCATGCCACTGCCGGGAACAGGGCTGGAGCAGGCTCCACTGGCCCTTGTTTGCCTCCTTCCAAACTCTCTCCCTCTGCTCCTCTCTCCTTTCCAACATCAAACACTTCTCTCCTAGCAAGGTGTTCTTTGATGCCTTGCATTAAGTTCACAGTGTAAAATTAGAATGTACTGGGCCGCTACAGGATGCTGAGGTTGTTAAAGCTGCGTGTGCACATGCACATGTGTGTGTACGTGTGTGTTTAATGCAGGGCTTTACAAAACTATCAAGCACTCTTTAAAGTACCATAAAATTTAATGCTCAGTAGGGAAGCCTAAACAAATGAAGCTGCACTATAAAATGTTTAGTGTTTCTATCGCTTTCACTTTGAACATGAAGACTTACTGCAAATCACAAGAGGGATTTCTCTGTCATTTTCTCTTTCTTATTCTTTCTCCCTTTGCCTTTTCTTCTTCTGGAGTCCCTGTTCCCTGAGAATTTACCATGGATTTTGCACCGGAATATCTCCAACTCCCTGCATGCTTGATTCCAAAAATATGGCTGTCTGCCACTGAAGGGAGCTGCTTGTTCTCTGATTGTTCCTTGGTAAATATATAATTGAGACTAAAAGAAAAAAGCACTTCTCTTTCATTTACCCCAAAAGCCACTACATTTAATTATCTTACCATGTCAAGTGGCTGCCAAAAGTGCCTTGTGCAATTCTCATCCTTGGCCCACTGAGATTTTGTCTGCTTTTGTTGTGACTTCAAACACAGATTTCAAAGCACAATCAGTAGATAGCCAAAGTGTGCCCTGAGGTCTCCTGAGGCACAGGTGATGGGCATGTTTTGCACAATGAAGACATCCAAGTGGCATGTTCTTGTTACTTTCAATGAACTCAACCACTGTATGATTCCCACCTGAGCTGTACATCTCTCAAACCCTGTCTCTAAAGTAAGGAAGGGCGTGAGCAGGTGGGGTGTCCTTCTTGCTGCTGTGGGAGCATATCTCAGCTAACCCTCATGGAGCAACATAGTCAACTACTGGTGAATAAAATGAGGCAGTAAATTGCTACTTTCAGAGGCAGTGGGGATTAGATATAACATCCTGTACACTAGTTGGACAGTACCAGATTATTCCCATCCTCATGGTCCTCACCTGTAGTCCAATAGTGACAATATTTGCCACCTTCTGGCATAAAACTTCCAGCTCACTGATTATGGTTTGTGACATCTGGCTTCTCAGAGCTGAGTTGCAGGATGAGTTTGGAAGGGAAGAGCAGGACATGCTTCTAGTTGGCATGGCTGTGTTTCCACCAACAGGCAATGGAAGCATGAATAAAAGGCAGTAAAGACTGTGAGGTGTTGTCTCCACCTCTTCTGGACTGTGCCACAATATTATGTAAATGTATGGTTTCAATTCTGTCCATACTGTGATCCTTCTGGAGAGAAGATGTAGCGAGTTGCCTTTGTTCAAATAATTTTTCCATGTGAAAGGCTTCAGGTTGTCCAGGAAATTGGACGGCTTCTCTCTTTCTAGACCTGAAAGAAGCCATAGCTCATGGCCTTTCCTATTAATTCACCCATGTAGTTCTCTCTCATCAAGGGAACATTGCAAGGTCACTGCCTTTTGTCCTGACTGGAACCCAGGAAAGTAGGGATTAAATCTTGGGCATAGCCTAACACTCCTGAGTTTGGACACAAGTGCAAAGAACTCTTCTGTTTTCTAGTTTACCTTCCATCTGCCCTGGGGCCTGAACTTAACTGCAGGTTTCAGCATGAGAAGAGGCATGAAGTTCCAATGTGCACATCTGGAATTAAGAGCTGAAAATTGGGCTCGGTGCTGATAACGCTTTATTGACAGGAGATGAAAGTCTTGATTCCAATAACTTTCTGAGCTCCAGTTCCCACTGCTTTACGAGGTGTTACACACTTTGGTACCTTTGAGAGAGAGTTTGCTTCCCCTCCTTCTCTCCCACATCTTTATTGCTTCTGTTCCACAGACTTGAGTCATTAAAGTTTGAAACGCTTCAGCCCAAAAGGGTATGGAAACCTCCTTTTCCAGAGCCACAATAAGAAATGTCAGAACCAGCTTATCTGGGAGGGATGGGCATGACAGACCCCGAGGCCAGAGTGCTCCCAGGCTCCCAGCATCAGTCAAGGGCAGAATTCAGCACTAAAGGCTCAGATCAAGCACCATTTACAAAGAGGGCTTGCACCTACGATGCAGACTCAGTTCATCTTCCTTTCTCTGCCTGATGCATGGCAGCAGCACAGGAACCCCCACACTACCCAAAGGGGGCTCACAGTGTGTGTGGGTGTGTGTGTCTGTGTGTGTTAGGGGATGGGGGACTGCCAAAGCAAAAGCAGAGGAGGGAAAGATAAACCAAATATTGCAAGAGGTATGGTGTGACTGCCATTCCCACTGCCACATGTTCCTACACTAGCAACACAGGGCACAAGGCAGGACTCCTAACTGGGACCTTATCCAGCATCAAGAAGCAAATTGATCTCAGAAGGCTTCAAGTCAGAGGGATACCAGCCACTTCCATCAAACCTGTCTCATAAAGCCCAAGTCACCTACATCCATTGGACTTTGGAAAACCAAGACAGTACCTATGTTCTTGTTTCCCTTTGAGCATTCCTCTCCGTGCTCTAGTCCTGCACTGAGGCTTCCTCCTGCCTGTCTTGGGCTACCTGGTCATTTACGGCTCACTCCTACTGCCGGAAACAAGATCTAATAAGAGTCAGCTGCTGCAAGGGACCCCAGACTCTAAATCAGTTCTGCATTAGCAGCAAAGGCTCCATGAAGGAAAAGTCAAAGGCTGCAGGCCATTATAATTACAACTGTCAAAATATAACATTGCTCAAATTGGGAAATATTTTATTAAGGGTTTTTTTGTGTGTGTGTGTGTGTGTGCAGAAAATCTCTGCTTCCCTATAGAAAGGCTTCTGTGTCTGTATTTTTTTCTTCCTTATATTAATTTCTTTTCTAACAAATACTAGCTCTCCTTAAAAGTCTTGCCTGTGCATTTCTGGACAATTTCAAATTTTCTTTAGAAAGTAAAATGTCTGAAGAAATGACATTTGGAGTTTTCAGCCAGAAATAAGACATTTTTCCTAATGTTAAAATTGCAATAGGAACTTTAGTGAGCTACCAAAAGTCACTCTTACATTTTAGAGTCAATGTTTTCAGTTACTCATCATCAAAGCTTGCTGTAAGGGCATCATGGAATCTGTGGTCTCATCCCAATGTAGAGGGATATCCCATCTGTAGAGCCGAGTGTGGACATGAAGAGCTCTCACTGCAGCTCCCATTAGGTAAGGAATGACATCTACATAAACCAGAAAAAGATAAATATTTTCAATGCTAACAATAATTCTGATGAAATTTTTACATGTTTAATGTTAGAAACAGCCCAAGCTTTCAGCTCAGCTGTAACTGCAGCTCTGTGATGGCACTATTAAGGCTCCTGTAGTTACTGCAGGCAGTCTGTTCCCCCTGCAAGAAGCTGGTGCAGTATTTATCACAACACCGGGGTTATAACTAGTGTTAACAGCTGTCCCTAAGGGTGGGTCAATTGTGATCCAAAAGCCTTGTTCATTTGCTATCTCTTGCTCATCTCCTTTGTCTGATTGTGACTGAAGCGACAAGGTTCCTCTGGGCTTCCCCTTTACTGCTGAGCCTCTTGTCCTGTATGATACCCATTCATCACTCTTCATGGACCAGAGTTTCTGAAGCCCTTTCACAGGAAAGAAGGCATTCTAAAGTGGCAAAAAATCTCCACTTTCCTGGCTGAATTCAGAAATGAGAACCTTTCAGCATTTTTCTGGGGTGTTGCTTATCTGCAGGCCTCCCTTATCTGACTTGAATATCCATTTTTTTCTTTGGTCATTTCTTCTGCCTGTAGAAAAAAGGAATAATTAAGCCTTCAGCAAGGTAACCTTTTCCTCCAAGTCTTGCTGACAGCCCAAGGCCCCTCAATAGCTGCAGGCTGCTCATGCATATTTTCATGAGGTTAAGTCCAACAGTGCAAGACTCTCACACAAACCTTCTTAGGGAAGGTTTCCCCTCCTTAGAAGGTAAAAGGTCTCTCCCCAGTTAACACTGTCCTGACGCATTCAGGCAATAGATGTCAGGTCTTTGTTTCTCCTAATGCTTTCTGAAAGAGTTGGGTGCCTTTAGTTTTACATCAAATATCAAAGAACAGTTCAAAATCTGGAAAGGTCTTGAGTGCTCTCTTGAAAATATCCCCAGAGAGCCTGAGAGTGGAATCCTTTCCTTGCCTTCACAGATTTTATTTTATGTTTATAGGAAGCCTTTTGCTCTTTGCTGGACCTGAATTGTCTCTAGTCTGTCAGCCACATGGTGTGGATGTCGGCATCTCCTTCCCTGCCAGCATTCTCCCAGTCATTATTCCCAAAACCTGATCTCCTTGTCTGAGCCTCCATGTGTTAAGGAACCCTTTGGGACTACATGATTATTTCCTTCTGCCTGCTGTGTATCCCCTGATGGCTAGTCTGGTGAAAGCCAAGATTTGACCACAGTCTTAGAACCAGTTCATCTTGAAGAGAGAAGTGCCATTACTTGGAGTTGCAGTCCTTTCCACTAAACAGATCTTGTCACCAGCCTCAAAAAAATCCCAACCAAAAAAAAAAAAATACAAACCCAAAATACAAACACAAACCATTAAACAAAACAAAACAAAACAAAATAAAAAAGAAAGAAACAAACAAACAAAAAACAGAGAAAGGTGGTAATTTTGGTAACTTTTGAATTTCTTCATGTCATGGAATGTGAATGTATCTACATTCTGTTCAAAATTACTTTTAAATTTGAATAAGGAAAACAACAATGAGGAGAAACCCCCAAAATTAGAGTGTGTGTAAGCCAGTAAGGGATGTGTATGCACTAAACTGGGGTCCCCTGACCGAGTTCCCTGGCTTCCCACCAAGTCACCTACAGACCCTGCTATGAAATGTTGTGTCCTCCATTGCCTGGAAAGAGAAGCCTGAGGGAACATAGGACAAGGGCCTAAACAATAATGATTGACCTGGCTTAGTCACCAAATCTTCCATTTCTAGAACGGACGAGACTTAGGAAAAAAAAGCTAGTGGCAGATTCAAAACACCAAGAGGTATTTCTTTATCCAGCCTAGAGTTAAGCCATGGAATTCTTTGTCACAGGATGTTTGGATATAAATAATGTACTTACTAGAGGCTAAATTAAAGGGGAAAAAATAATTTAGAGCTGTTAAACACAAGGATATTAAATTTCTGGAAGTCTGGAAATACATGCTTGAAATCTACCTTGTTTGTTCTTTCCTAAGCATCCATGCAGGTCTCAGAGGGGCCGGAACAGATGAACCTTTGGTCAGCTGCTGTGCTGAAGGATCACACGGTCCTGTGTATGTTTAGATGACTTGCATTTCAGCCCATATTGCTCCTTTAGAGGGCCTCACTACTATCCAAAGCTTATTGCTTTTTCCTTCCCTTGCCAGTCCTGGCTTTCCACTGTCTAATGAGGAAGCAACAGATACATACCTGTGTGTCTGCCCTGATGGCCAAGAGAAGATGTTAAGTCCTTCCCAGCACAATCCTCTGAGGTGAAAGTGAGGGGTACAAAGTCGAGCGTGCTGCATCTCTGCTGCAGCTGTCTGCCATCTCCTGCTCCCCTCTGACAGATGGGAAATACCCTGAAGCAAAATTGAGAGGAGCTCTGTTTATTTTGGGACTGCAGATTACTGTCAAACATGAAGAGAGACAATTATTTCCATTGTGGAAAATGTGGTATTAGTGAATGAGCAGTTCCCTCCACCTCGCCTTTGTGTTTTGCTTTTCTCCAAGGAAGGTTTCCTTTCTTTTTGCAGCACAGGCTTGAATTAAGTGGGCAGAAAAGAATTTAAATACAAATATTTGTAAACTAAGTGGTTTTCCCGAAAAAGTAGATCCAGATGACAGTCTGCTGGCTGCAGCATCTTGGTGCCTGTCACACCACTGCCCCTTTGTTTGGCAGCTGGGTACCAGAGGAGGCATCCCAAGGGGCAAGCCAGGCAGCACCCACTGCTGGGGGATGGCAGAGCCCACTCAGAGTCTGCCCAGTGGCAGGGGAGGGGGGACAGGGCATTTTTGGCTGCTGTCAGTCTGACACAAGTTGTATTACAAGTGTCAAACTGCCTGGCCTGAAGGCCATGAGGAGTGTGGTAAAGCTGATGATAGTCTAAAGATGCAGAAGATGCTATGAAGTTTCAGAAGAAGACCTTGCTGGAGTCTGATTGGTTTGTCAGGGGTCAAACAGACCCTGTCAGTAGTGCAGGAATACGAGGAGCAGTGTGGCTGAGCAGCTTCTGAGGCAGCATGAGCTCTGGACAGCTCTCACAATTCATCAGGTCATGAGAGCAGGGCAAGATTTTTCTTGCGTAATCTTTTCTCGCCAGAAAAAAAAATTGTTTGCCATATCCTAAACCATCTGAGAGATTTGATAATGGCTTATTTAGGAGAATTTTTCTCATCTCTCAGAAGGTCAAAACTGAGGTGGGTGTGCTGGTGTGCTCTCTTGAGAATGGCCAGCAGCTAAAGCCTTCTCTGGGACCATAGGTGATCCAGACTCCTTGCTCAGAGTATGTCTAAGAAGTCCCCACCTTTATCCAAACCTTGATGAATGAAAACTTGTTCTTGCATTGTTTTTCATGGAAAATCTTCAAACAAGCTCTAATCCATGCTGAAGAGAACACAGAAGAAAAATATTGGAAGCACAGGATGAAAAATGCACTTTTTGCCCATCAGAATGAATTATTATCCCAAGATTGTACTTGCTAACATAATTTCTGTCTCATGTTGCTCAGCTCCCAGAGCTCACCCCTGCAGTCATGGGCTCTGACCAGTGTAGGTTTAAGGGCAGAGCTGCACCCTTTGGCTGCTGCTGAGCTGCATGTGCCAAATGCCAGGAGAGTGCCAGGTTCAGCTCTGCTAGATGTTATTTTTAATTCTTAATGGTGTCCTGAGGCCCTTGTTACTTTCCATTGTTCATTTTTGGGGGGAACTGTACTGCCAAGGTCTGTTCACTTTTTCTGCAAAGGCCTGAAATGTCTTTTTTCTATTTGTTCTACAAAATAAAGCATCTCTGAAAATGGCCAGATTTTCATATTTTCACCCAGATTTTCACCCTCCCTGTGTCTTAACCACAAATGTCTGACTCCTGACAGCTTCTCTACTGTTAACTTGATCTTTTTGCAGTGGCTGCTCACACTCTCTTGTCTGTCTGTAGAGCTGTGGCAGGACTTGATGGGAAGGAAGGAAGACAAACTCCTGGTACAGAATACCTGCATGGAGCAGCCCTCTGTGTCATCAGGATGGCCATCCCCATCCACAGGGAGGCTGCTCCTGGGCCCTCTCCCCCAGTCCCTGTGAAATATATCCCACATTAACTCGCCCATCACATTACTGAAGGGGGCACTGATGTATTTGATTAGTAAGAAAGCTCTGAAGGAACCCATCTGTCTTAGCATTTGGACGGATATTTATCTCTTTCATGGGTTTCTTTTGTCCAAAGGAATCGTTTACTCTGATGTGAAATAATGCAAGATCTGGTCTCTTTGGGGATTTCAGCAGGAAGCTATCCTCCCTAAGCCTCATTTTAATCTCCTGTTGTCGTAAATCAGGAATAACCACAAGAAAGTCAGTAAAATTAAGCTTGTGAAAACTGATGTACAAAACTTGGGGCCTCTGATCTCCAGCAGCAATAGAAATGAATTCACTCCCTGAATCTCTTCTCCCTCTGGATGCAAATACTGCTGGTATTTCAAGACACTCAGATATGCCTCTGAACGCTCTATGTTTGAATACTGTGCCCAGGCTTTGGAAAATGGCTCCTCACATGATTTTACTGACCAGGTAGAAGGAAATATTAGAACTTCTAGGGAAAAAATCTCCTTCTGGGGCAGGCTCCTGCTAGATCAATACAAATAAGAAATTCTGGTTGTGTAGAAGAGCTTTCAAACCTACTCTTATCCCAGCCAAGCTGCTGCCACACACTTCCTGATCACATCAATTAAAATGATGGGTATAGATCAGATTGAAAGAGGAAACCTAAAGAATATTCCTGTGATATCAGATCAGCCTGTTTCTAAAACTTGTGCAACCACAGGAGCTCCAGGAAACAATTATTTTTCTTTTGTTCTGCCTACCCAGCAGATAAAGTCATGAAAAATATTTTTACAATTTCTTCTCTTTCAAATTGCTAGAATCTGAGCTTAGTTCCTTTCCTGATTCAGATAAACGGAATGGATTCTGATTAAAAGCCTTGTTTAATTGGAACTGTAAAAATAAGAAAATATTTTAAGATTTTGCCATGCTGAAAATATGAATTTAAGGATAGATTTTCAACAATCTGACTTGAAAGATGCCATTTTTTAATTATCAACATTTTATTTGTGTCAGACAGTATGAATGATCTTTTCACTTTCATAGTTTGAGGAGATGTTGAGATTTCAGATCATGCAGGAAATACCAATTAATGCCATTCCTTCTTGAAATTCTCATGCTTTCACATTAAGGTTTGGCATGAGACCAGGTTTAAGAGTGAAACACTGCCTGTCTGTCAAAGTTTTATAGTTCTTCCAGTGATTTCTGGGCACCTTATTGTTTTTGTTAGAGCTTGAGAGACTCACAAAGAAGTGACCTTTCTGCTTTCACAACTTGTACAAATAAAGGGGCAGACCTGGATGATGCTAAAGTAAAATTTTACTGTGTGAGAAATTTTCACTTTTAAAACTGAGATATCATTCTGAGTGAATGTGAAAAGACAGTCTTCATGAATTTTCCTGGGTATAAAATGTTGAAACATTTCAATTTGTTGCTGTCAATGCATCATCTGCTGCTGGTATGGAACTGATCTGTTTTTATAGCATCAAAACATGCAGCAGTATGTTAAACGTGACACCTAGTATATCCAGGAATATTTCATATACTTTGCAAATGACCATGAAACTAGCCAAAGCACTGACCATCATTTTCAAAATAAAGCAAAGGATGGGGAGCCACGGGAGCAGTGGCCACTGTGCTGAGTCTCAGCATGACCACTCTGCTCTGGTGCTGGTGATAGGCAGGACAAGGACCCTCTGCTGTGTCCTGAGTCCTGCTTGAAGAGCCAAGCAGGGATGTACAGTCTGGCTCTTCAGAGGAGATCCTGCTGCTTACTGAGCACAGTGAGCAATGACAGCCCAGCCTGGCCCCAGCCCATGACACTGGCCACTGGCTCTTTGCAGCCTTTCTAAAAACCAGCTCCTTTTGCGGAGTTTGCTGCTCTGGACCAGAGGGGAAGTCTCAACTGCATTTCCTGATGAGTCTCAAGATGCTGCAATGTTTAATTAATCCTAAAATGCTACCTGATGGGAAAGTCCTACCAACTACCACAACTATATCTGTTTTGAAAAACTCCTAGATTAAGGAAGGGAAAGTGGCTGCTGACATGAATGTCTGACAAGAGTATCTACTGATACCCATTTTAGGGTTATATAAACTACATGGTTGGAAACCTTCCCTTTACATCCTTTTCAAATACGCACGTGGAGCAGCCATGCTTCCCAGCACGTGCCACACGCTTCCCCCCCTGTGTCACTCTGGGGCTGTAAGTCACCCCCATCCCGTGAGCCCTCTCTTTGTGGCCCTTCCCTGAGGAACAGGCTCTGCAGCTCTCCATAAGGCACTGGCAGGCATTGTCTCTTGTGCTGGCTGTCACCAATTTGTTCCTCTCTAATTTCTTTACCCTGCCCCTGCCCGATCATTGTACGGACATCAAGGGGCTGCGATAGGCATGTTTGAATAAGACAAATGAACAAAGACATTCCCCCTGCATTTCCCACTCGATAAATTACAGATGGGACTGAACAAACCCCCCTGGATCCAATGTGTCATTATGTATCTGCCACTATTGCTTTCCAAGAGGAAGGATGAATATAGCTTTAAATGATTAGCTGCCTTCTGTACTACCATGTCTCAAAGCAACAGGGGGGTAACACAGGCAAATAACTACACAGCAAGGAAGTACATGAGGGCTGAGCATTCAGGACTCTCTAACAACTGTGGTTTCTTTATAAAGAGCATTAAAGATGGTTTTAATGTACTGTATACGATGCAACAGATGCAGGATGCCTCTGGCAAAACTCCTCTGGTCTAAAGCTGACTGAAGACAGTTTGATGATTTGCAGGGAGCTGCAGATCCCAGAAGGGGAATAGTACATACCTGTCAGCTGGTAATCAAAGCCCAAACTGGCCTTGGAAAATCTTAATTAGTACTGACATCAACACAATTCTGTGAGCTTGGGAACAGTCAGAATTTGGTGCCTTTGCCCTGTTCTCTTCCACCCCAGTCTCAGTCCTGCTGAATTTGGGGGCCAGCTCACTCTGGCGTGTGCACATGCCTCTGACACCATCTGGTCATCTGACATCCCTGACATCCCTGCCTCCAGACTGAGCAGGAGCAAACAGCAGTGCTGGCTCCTGTCTATTCCTGCTGCCAAAGGTGGCCGTAGCAACTTCAGTGTGGCAATGACATTGATAAATGCAGAGCAGGAGCATGCTCAAGGGATAACGAAACATATCCTAGCAAGCCCTAAGAAGCACATGGAAAGTAAAGCAAAAGGCTACAGTCTGTCATCTCCCAGAAATCAAATGATGCTTCAACCTCAGAGGGTTTATATCAATTAGGAATGGATTTAGACTGAGTCTTCCAACCCAAACTGACATGGATGTCCTGTCCCTTTCCTTTCTGTAGAGAGAGCTGCAAACACCCCTTTCCTTTATAAGGACTTCAGAATTCAAACTTCTCTTACATGTTGTGATGACTGTGATGATTGCCTTCACAAATAAATTCCCTTATTTGATTTAATCTCCCAGTAGACGTTCCATCTATAGCTTGTCTTGTCTTCTTTTGCTCCCTGCTGCCTGTTCCAATTTCTCCATATGATCTGGCTACAGAAGCCTTCCCAAGCTCCCATAACATATTCACTAGAGACAAATTCTGCATGGAAGCCCAGGACAGAGCAGGCACTGCAGGGGGAAAATGAGTTTCACTTCATGTTGCTCAGAGGGAACCACAAAGAGAGGAAGTGTCTCTCTGGGAGTGAGACAAGCCCGTGTCTTGCACACTCTTTCCTGAACTGGATCCAAAGGTGGATTTCCCCACAGATCTGCAGCTATGTCAGTGGGGTGCTCAGGACTTTAAAGAAAACTATAATGTCTATCTGTGGCCCCAGCTTCAAAGTTTCCTTAAGTCCTGGGAGAAGATGAGACTATTCCTACCTCCAGTTTTCTTTATACAGCATATCCTCCATCCTGCCAGCCTCTTCTAAGAAAGACTGAAGGCAGCAGAAACTGAACTGTGAAGCCTCCAGCAGTAGCAGAAGGAAGGGAAAGGAAATATTTTCTGGTTGCTTTGTTAGAACTAGAAGGACAAGCATTCTCCTACAGACAGTTTGATGACAGTGAGGGAGCCTGCTAACACCCCCACATCTGTGAGGTGCAGACCTTCACACACATTTCAAGCTGATGCACTGTGACACAGTGCCAGATCCGAAGATGGCTGGATGTGTCAGAGCTGTGCCAGCACTGGTGGGTCTTTCAAGTACACTTAGTAGGGCCTGGTGGGCCTCCTGAACTGGACTGGGTGTGGTTGGTTGATCAGGACTTGATTTCTTGACACAGTCAATAAGATGCTCATGGGATGGAGAGTGAAGAAGAGAATTGTACTTGGTGCAACTGGAGTTTTTCAGAACCCCCTACTACATGAAGACTGAATTCTGACCTATATTTAGAAATTTCCCCCCCAAAAAATTTCCACAACAACTCAAAAAAAAAAAGTTGGAAAGCTGTGCTTGTCTTGAAAGAAGAGAAAACCAGAATTTGTTTTTGTTTCAGAGAGGTAAATAAATGGAGTGAATTCAGTGGTCATCTGTCTAAGAGTGACCAGAATTCTACAAGCCCCATATGGGGCATATGAAAATGTCCATTTGTCTGGAAACCATAACAGCCCTGCTAGTGCCAGGGGGGACAAATATCCAAGAGCAGTTTCCAGACAGGAGATGACATTGTCCCCAGGGCTCCCATTGTTCCACAAACACGGCAGCTGGTCTGGTCTGGGAGCAACATGGATCCAGGACAATGCAGTGGGGTTTGTCCCAGCATCCCATGCTGGTTTGCATCCTCCTGCCCCTGCAGTTTGGAGTCCCCAGCAGCCCTCCTGTCAGCATAGCAACACTGTCAGTCGCAGGACACAGCCACACATGCTCATGGCTCTAAGCACAAGGGTGGGTCACACCCACAGTAGCCTGGGAACCGCTGTCACAGGGGCCTTTCCATTTGCAAGGAAGCAAATCCAACCAGCCTGGAAATTAGAACCATCAGATGTCATCCCTGAAGCTGCCAAGGGTATGGACAATCTTGGAGCAACTTTTCTTCTCTCTGTTTGAATCTAAAACTAATGGCAAAGCATCTTTTACCTAATACTCCCCAACTCACTCATGGCCAGGGCTGAGTTCTGGGCTGACACTGCCAGTGGCTCATGGTGCATTTACTGGTGCTCTGTGGAGGATGTGCTGGTCACTCCCTTGGCCAGATCTCTTCATTCTTTCTACATACCAGCTTGCATGCAAAAGCATCTAAAAGGACAGTAAATATTTTCCTCATGTTGCCAGTTGAATGACTTCAGGATGGCCAGAGGAGAGTGGAGAGAAGGAAGATAGTCCATGCACTGAAGGAGTGCAGTAGGGAATGGAAAGAAGCATGAGGTATTGAGATCTGATGTAAATGAGGGAACTGCTTGTAAACTCCTAAATTAGACCAATCATTCTAAATTTATAGGAATGCAAAAAAAATAGTCGCATCCGTTGCTGGTTTTTGCCAACTGTAAGCCTGCCAGTGCAATTTTTAGACTAGTGGGAGGAAGTTACATATATACTCACTTTTTTTCTCTTCCCTTTCACTTGGTGTCAAATTTCAAGCAAAAATACCTTTTGGTAGTGAGTATTTGTATTTTCTACATTTATGGAGTGCATGAAAATCAGCTCAACAAACACTCTCATGCTTGCTCAAAAGGACTTCTGCTTCCCTTCCTTGCCACTGGGGCATCACTCCCAGGACAGCCTTCCAATAGCCCAGGACTTCAGAAGAAGTATTGAAGTCTTTAGAGTTCAAGGTGTGGGAGTGCTGACAGATCAGGCCTAAAGGGCTGTAAGAACAGATAAAAATTCACTGAAATAGCAAACGAGCATGCAGGAGCCATGTCCGTGCTCGTTCCTGAAATGAGAATTCTCCATTTTCTTGGAGATCTTCAGCTTCCTAAAACACCTGCTCTTCCCTCACCAGAGAAACCCTGCCTGGCTCCCACTGTGTTGGTGCTGTTGGCACTGGGACACCCTCCTGCAGGAACACCCCAGCGTGGTGCCGTGGCTTCATCAGGCCCACAGCCCCAGAATGGGGGCACTGCAGCTGCTGCCCTGTGCAGGGCTTGAGCAGGGTCTGGGTTAACATCTGGGAGTTTTTATTCACTCTGCAGGCATTCCTCAAAGAGGAAAATATCTAGATGGAATCAGAAATTTCTAGTGGTCCAAGTACTGAAATTTTGTTCAATAATCCATAAATCCATTACAATTTTACAAAGACTGTAAAAGTTTTTGTCTCAGATCTGATTTGTAGCATACAGATACTATCAAGGCAGCATGGATCCACAGGAAGACTTACAGGTTATCTAGAAACTTGCAACTGAAGCAGCCAAAAGGAACAACAAACTGAATTCAAGGTATCCATTCATGCTCTAAAACCTCTTGTGTGACAGAAAAATGTCCCACTTGCCACAGAAATGTCCAGAAATATGGCACACTTCACACATGAGTGCAATTGAGGAAAGGCAAAGCTTTAGAGAGAGGAGGTGCTGGAGAGAACTCTCATTTCCCTGCTCTGCTAAAAACTGGCACACTCGTACAGCCATCAGAGCTGGCCAAGAAGGGCCCACATTCAACAACGTGCCCATGCTCTGACTGAGCATAGCAAAGAGAAAAAAATGATTTCACTGTTGAGAGGCACAAATTTTGCTGCCTGCACCCATCTGAGGAGAAATGTCCTTTCTAGACAGCTATTAAAACCCACAATGTTGTTTAGCCTGTAGCAAATCAGAGCATTATCTCATTGTCCTCTGGAAGCAATAAAAGGAACATTAAACCAGCAACACCTTCATGGCTAGTCCATTAATGTCCTATTTCTCTCCTCTGAAACCCAGCTTCTTTACCACAGGTAAAACCTATGTCTTTACCTCTATTCAAGAAGCTGCAGCCTGCAAGACTACAGAGTGAAAGATCCCAGCCAGGGCCTGTTCACCAGAGTGTAAAAGTCTCATTCTGAAACAAAGGAACTAGTGCAAGTTTTGTTTCCTGCTTTATTCTCATTTCCATTCTCCAACTCCTGATTGGAGCCAGAAAAAAACCATGGTTACTAGAGGATCTCAGATATGTTCAAGAGCCCCATCCAGCTGGCAGTGTGAGCAAAGGGCAGAGCACAGGGAAACTTTCCCCGTAGTCATGAAGGACTACTGTGCTGATCAGAGTCATGCTAAAACTAAAATAGTCCTGTTTTCTAGGGTTTTCATCAGAAAATAATTACTTGTGTGCCAAAGTCTCCTTATCACACACATTTGGCATGGGATGAGTATAGGGTGACCCTTTTTGACTTTGGATTCAGTATTTCCACTCTGGCTTCTCCCTGAGCTGTGCTGCCATGCTGTACCCAACTGCTCTCCTGTCCCACACTGGCATTCGAGGAGATTCTGTTTCCCCACTTGGTGAATTCAACTCTCCAGCACTGGTGCTTCTGCTTTGTGATTCCTGGTGCTCATGTAACCAGAATCCGCTTTCTGCCAATGCATGAGCACATTTATTCAGGAACTCTGTGGGACTGGTCTCCCAGCCTGCCCTCTGCTCCACAGGCACCACCCAAATGTGTTGAGGCATATGACACATGGCTACACAGCCTCTTCTCCCCACACCAGGCACCTCTCAGTTCACAACACAGCTGGGCCCAGCCCTGGATAGTCTCTAAATTCTGCTGCTCTGCCAACATTCCTGCAAGCAAATGCATTTGCTGAAATACTTGTGAAACGCCAGCATGAGAGGATGCGGACAAAGCCACACAGAAATCACTTGTGCTCGCAGGCAGCACTTGAGCTTCCTCAGCCTCGCTGCCCAAAGGGGTGAGGGTCACCTGTGGGCTGCAAGCAGAGCAGAGGGGGCTGCACCCAGGGGGCAGGTGCCTGAGTGAGGAGTCAGGATCTCCTGCAGTGGCAGAGGGGAGCAGACCTCTCCCCTGCCCCCCCAGGATTGAGTTTGCACCAAAACTTCTTCTGGTTTCACCACAGGTGCTCCTCACCGTGGAGGAAGGTGCCATGCCCACCTTGAAATGCCTGCTCCCAGTTTAAGGGATCATCAGCATTTTCCTTCCACTATTCCAATTACTATTTATTACTAGTAAATAGTAATCATGGTAAACCCCTGTTCCTTGGTCCTCAGTTTCCCCTCTGGGACACTCACTTTTGACAGCTGCCAGCCACTGGAGTGCTGATGTGCTGACAGGATCGACAACATCCACAAAGTGCTGTAACTGCAACTGCAGTAGGCAAGCTTTGAAAGGACACAAACCCACCTCTCTGCAGAGTCCTGTGGAGTTGGGAGTAGGTTTCTCTGCAGATGACCCCTCTGCAATGCAGCCAGCCCTCAGGGTAACCCCCTGAAGGCAGTGACCTCTCCAACCCCACAGCAGCTTAGCTGTGCTGTGCCAAGGAGAGAGCTTCCCCTGGGAGCCCATTAGGACAGACAAGTCTCCAGGGACCAGTGCAACTCTTTCTTAATCTCATCTGTTCAGGTCCCATTCCTGCACTGGGGGGCCTTCTGGGATGTTCATCCCACAGCAAACCTGTCAAGGGAGGGGATGCTGTTCAACCCCTCCCTAAAACGGGGATCTGCAAACCAAGCAATCTTGGAGGTTCAATGAGCATGAGTATCTCTTTCATTTCCCCACCCTCTTGAGCTATTTCTTCATTGTTTTCTTCTTTTCTGTGTTTTGATACCTCAGGAATAGTGGGATCCAGCCCAGTTGGGAAACAGCATTACCAGAATATGAGTAATTTTTTCTGAAAAGGCCATGTGTTATTTCTGGTCCAAGAAGGGGCTGGAAGTATCTGACATCTTCAAAGGTCTGGAAAGTTTTTCTCATAAAAACTGAGCTTCACACGGGATGTTCAGGAGGGCCATTGTCCAGGGATCTGGAGAAAGCCCTGATGGGCAAACACAATAGGGACTACCATGTGGTAATACTGAGGTTGCCTTGTCTGGGGTTACCCTGGCAAAGGTCTCTGCTAACCACGACTCCTGAGCTGGCACACAGCTCTTGGATAGCAGCGCGGCTTTGCAGTGGCTCTTGGGTGCATGCTTCTCCTGGGAGCCACCCCCACTTCTCCCACTCCTTCATTTGGGCACTGCTCTTGGGATTGCTTTTTTCTCTCCTCTGACAAAGCACATACAGATGGTGTGTTGTCTGCCACAATCAAGGGGCTCAGGTGAGTAATGGAGAATGGCAGAACTTGGCATGTACTTGTTTGCCTTAGTGCAATTTTCCCATAATTGCACTTCCTAGCTTTTCAGCATCTGCTAAAGATCAGCTTGTGACACAGCAAAATTGGCCTCACATTTTTCTGGAGTTTGCATCAGGTTGGAAATCGGGCATCCTTCGTTTGGCTTAAATAATTTTGGAAGGGTGGGGAGAAAACCACCCCATTTTTGTGCACAGGCTGTGCTGCCTGGACTTTAAAGCCTACGAGAAAAAGCATGGCCTGTCAAACATATTTAGCTCAACCCTCTGGTGTTGCTTTCTTGTTTTGTTTTTAGAAAGGTGTTGATGAAACTGGCACAAGTTATTTACTTTTCACAGGTCTTGAGGTAAATGCACACAATACTGATTAAGGATGATCCTGGAGCAATATAAAGCCAAAACTTGGACTCAAGATCATTCAAAGATGCAAAGAACAGGCAGAGCTTGTGCAGACAGACAGCTTTACTGTGCCAGACAACTTTTCCTTACCTCTCCTTATAACCTCCATTTCTTTCCTTTGGATGTACATAGTGGCCAATAATGCAATAGAGGAACAATGAGGAACAGAAACAACTTTAGGACTGAAGAGACTGACCTCCCTTGTCACCTGAGAGAGGGAAAAACTAGACTGTGGCACATGGAGGCACTAAGGATGACAAAGAGCAGTCCCTGGCTCATGGAGCCTGCAGTCACAATGATTAGAAACAGAAAACAAACCTTGGAGGTTTGTGGGGAAATACCTTCTGCTCAGACAATCTTGGAGACAGCTTGGGATCATGCTCTGTTATTTATCAAGGGTTGCAGGTTTTTGCACTGGAACAAACATATATCCTGGTATCTTCCCTAGTATATTTCAGGTTTCTTCAAGCTACAGCATTAAATTGAATCACTGGAACACATAGTTCTCCAAAACTAAACTTGTTTCTGAACAAATGGGAAAACAAGTTTTACTCTTCTGGAAAACCCTAACTTTATTGATCCTGTTGCACACATTCACAGCTACGGTTCGCAGGTAATAGTTCACACTATTCTGCCAGGCAGCACTGTATTTTTACAACAGTTCTGAAGCATTTTGTTCTTATCAGCATCCCTTTCTGGCCCCTGAGTACTTCTGGGATTAGTTAAGGTTCCCTCTTGTTTTGAGATAACTAAATCCCTTATTTTGTCAGTGAAGTTTTCCAAGTCAGACAAGTCACCTATTTCCCTTCTCTACTTTGATGAATAGATTATCATTCATTTATAATAAAATTTTAATGAAAATCATCAGCTTAATTTATGCTCAGATTAAAGCTTTGTCATAAAAGGGACAAGAGCACCACTAAGGAAAGCCTTTTCTTTTTTCACTTTTTATTCTGTTGATGTCACTTTTTGTCTCAACACAGGTGAAAACAGGGCTGTACACAAACAACTTTAGTAGTGTTAGAAGTTTAGTGGTAGTGGAAATGCAAACAAAATAATACCTGCCTGTGGCATGAGAACTGTATTACACTGCCAGGGGAGGAGTTCTGTTTCATGACCCAGCCAGATGAAAAGGCATAAAAAAAGCCTACAGAAAAATGCTGAAAGGAATGGAGGTTTGTTGCTGGTTTGTTTTGTTGGGATTTTTTAATGAGTTTGGTTAATTTCCAGTTTGGTCTTGTCTTGTTTTTCTTCTTTCATTGGAGACTGTAGATTATACACACCTATGAGTCATATCTCAGTGCCTGCTCTGATGCTTAGGATACTGAGATTGAGGTTTTGGCCTCATATACAAACATATGTACATTTTGAAAAAAAAGCTCAAGATTGCAGCTTGCTGTGGCTTTTACCACTGAAGTAAGAGCTAATCAAAAACTAAATACTGACTTAGCAAGAGGCTGCTCTTCTGTGTTCTGAATTACATCAAGTAATTGGAGCTATATGTCTTTCCATTTGAGTTATACTCCAGACCTGCAAAGTGATACCCAAACCACTACTCCATCTAAATATTTTTCCCATCCAATGGGTAGCAGGGAAAGAAATCTTCACAGAGCTGCCTGTGTTAATATTGAGCATCTGGGTATGCCTAAGGAATGATGCTGCAGTCTCTTCTCAATCCTCCTCTTGCTGGAGAGCTGGGGAGGGAGTTAACTCTTTGTCTGCAGGCGATGAGATAAAGACCCTGTACACACTCTGGTGCAAAACCTGGCACAGCCCTTCTGCTCAGCTGTGCAGGCAGGCACAGAGCAGACACAAGCAGCAGAAGGTGAAAGGAGACACTGCTGAATTCTTCTCTCATGCCAGTCCAGTGGCAATACTGATTCAACAGCCAGCCACAACCAGTGGGTTTGGCCCTGTGCTAGGTAAGTACAGCGATTTACTGACCCCAGGTGGCATCTGCCCCAGTTCACTTACATTTAGAATGTACAGGACAGTGAAGTGCTGCTGCAACAGGAGCCAAAAGCATCAGCAGGCAAAAGGAAGAAAAGCTAAGAGAAGCAACTGAGTATTGGAGAGTTTGGAAAATAAAGGGCCACTTGACACTTGTTACTGGCACAAACCTCAAAATTATGTAATACCAGAAAACAACCACAACAGCAAGAGAAGAGGGATTTTCACCTAACAAGTCTGCTCTTGGAGCAAGGCAGCAAGGCATGCCTGCAAGGGACAATATAGTCCTTTCCATGGAGCAGGAGACACTCTCAAAGGCATTGAGGTGCAGGACCACGTGCTGAGTCCCAGCCTGAGGAAAGTTAGTGACAGTGCTCCTATGGTTTTCTAAGAGAACGGGATTTTTTATCCTAAGTTAAGGAACAGAGTGAAAAGAGCTTTTCCAATAATGGATTGATTTTTCAAGAGATCCCAAATAATAAACATGGAAGAGAACAAGCTGTGATGATGTGAAAGCACCCAGAAAGTGATGCAGGAGCAGCTGCTGATTCAGCATCAGCATCCTCTGGTGGGGCAAAAATGTTGTCTTATCCTTATTTCTGAGCCATTGGGTCTTCCACAGAAAACAGAAGGTTTTCATGCCCACAGGGTCAAAAGAAGCAGGTAAAATATGCACCATCTTGTCACTGCTGGTAGTTATCAGATTCTTTATAATCCAGGTAGTTCTGAGAACCAGGAAACTTGGTAGTTGCATCCTGCCCACTGTGCTCTCACATGCCTCGTGTTGTAGATCAGTATGTTCTGCTGTCTGCTCTAAAGCTGCCAAGCTAAAAACAAAGTCCAGGTTTCAGACAAAAGCCACAGCCAATTATTCATTCCTAGAAGTAGCTGAAAATGTTTAAATTTTTTTTTCCCATTAAAAAGGTGTGCCTCATTCATCTTGAGGCTTTTTTCCCTTTGCTGTCTTCAGGGGGTTTGTTATTTTTGGTGAAAATAGTGTCATTTGTAGCCTCCTTTCATTGAAAACCTAATGATTAATTCTAATAATAACAGTCTATTATTCTGGGTTTTTATTTCAACAAAACTGAGAAATCACAGGTATGGGGCTTGGAGAGATATTGCACTTTTTCCTTTGGCAGTCAATTCTGCCCTTTTTTTTTTGATCTAAAAGCTGCCTTTGCATTTCCCTGAATAGAGAGAAGATGTGAAGCGAGGGAGGTGAAAAAAAAGAAGATTGAAAAAATGAATTAAACACAAGAAAATGAAAAAGTGTGTATAAGCAGTGAAAAAGCCCACAAAACTTTCCGACCTTGCAGAACAAGCAGGACCTCAAAAATTACCTTTCTTTCTCACTGTTGTTTTTTTGTTGTTGTTGCTGTTATTGATGTTCCTTGCCTCAACACCTTCTACAGAGCTCAGTTGTCTCAGAGAGAGAAGAACTCTGTGGGCCCCTGCTCCTCAGCAGCATCCAGGCTTGCATGCATTGAACAGTGTGTCACCATAAGAGAGTGACAGATGGGTGGCTTCCCCACCATGCCCCATGTTGTGCTGAGTAGGCAGCCCTGAGTATTTTCATTGGATCCCAACCATGTCAGCCCAACCACTGACCCCATGCTGGGGTGGGTCTTGCAGCAGGTCACACATTTCACAGTATGGTCACCAGAGAAGCCCTGTTAGCACTGGTGGCTTGGCAAGACAGCACAGAGTCTGCAGCTTTACAGTGATGGAGGGAACTGCAGTGCAGTCTGCTGCACCTGGCAGGTCTTTGGTTTGGGTTTGTGTCTGTGTGCATGTCTATTGAACTTGGTTAGAAGGAGAGGAGAGGTGAGGAAGGGTGTAGCAGTGTGCCTCCTGTTGACAGGGTGACCAAATTACAACAGAATTTCCAGGTACTCTTTGTCTCCTAAAAAAGGCAAAAACTCCAGAAACTTCTCTTCGAATTTGGTACAGAGACACCTCATAGGACTCTTTGCCCTTCACCTCAAACTTGGGGCCGTTCAATTGGACCAGAGACAAAAAGTCCCGCCTGAGCCATTAGGTAGAAAAGGGACAGAACAAAAGATTTGATCGCTTTTTGTGGGGTGCTTAGCAGGAGCAAGCATCTCTTGCCCTGGCACGGCTTTTCTCTGTAGAGAGTTTGTTATTTTGTTTCTTATTAAACCCTTTTCTGTTTCAAACACCGCCACGAGAGCCTCCTGCTCATTTTGAAGCCATCCGGGTAGCTGGGCTATTCCGGGTATGAAGGGGTCGCTGAGAGCTCATAAGATCTGGCTCGAGGCGACACTCTTCAGAAGGGGAAGAGTTTGAATCTCATCCTGGGACAGCAAAGGTTTTCAAATGGCCTGACTGAAAATCTCAGATCAAAATAGCCTTTAATTTTGGAGAGAATCTAGTCCAAGGTCATTCCCATTTCTAGCTAAAAACTGAATTCTTGCCCAACAGCCTCACAGTCACATTGCAATTAAAACACTCTGTTTACTTTCAGATGCAGCTTGTAGTAATTTTGTCTTCTTGCAGTCAGCTGTGAGTTAGGGGAAGGTGAAGAGTATTATGTGGCTGCCACATCCTGCATGCTTTCCTACCTACATATTGTAAATTATGTGTGCAATGAGCCCTGTTATTGTGCAGTAACAAGGAGGAAATCCCTGCAATGTAATTTGTAATGCATCATCTTCTGCAGGCCAGTTTCACAGGCTGATATGGTTCTGCTTTACTCTCTGATTTGCTGTCAACAGCTCTTCTCCATATACAAGCATAATATATTTTTATAAGCAGGATGTAATCACTTAAAATCACCCAGGAGATTCTCACCAAGCTGCTCCAGCTGAATACCAGCTATCACTAGGACAAGGGGAAAGTGGGGTGCTGCTTCCATCTGGTTACCTCAAACCCCCTCCACAGTCTCATTTACTCTATGTCAGGCAAACCCTTGCACCAGCCAAGAGTCACCTGAAAACAATACAACCAGCTCTGAAAAAGCTACAGCTACTCACTCTGATAGTTCACTAATTGTCTTTCTTTCTGTATTTTATTTTTCATAGGGCCAGTAAATGGAAAATTGGTCCCAGCAATCCACAGGGTGGAGCAGAGAGGTGCTTAAGAATACTGCCCTATTCCAGAAGCTCAGCTCTCTACTACTTAGTATGAATGGGGGTCTGCAGAGTTACTATCCCCCTGTAACTCCAAAGATGAGCAGGAATGATTTTTCTCACACTTCTTGAGAGATGGTAGAGCTTCCAGCCTGCTCTTCACACTGCTGGGTACTCATTGCTTTAGCCTTGGGAAGAGCAAGACACCAAGGGACTCTTCCTGGGGACAGGTAATTTCCAAAGTGGAGTGATGTTGATTGCACCAGGCAGCTGACCTCTCTTACATCTCCTTTTGAGAGCAGGAGAAATGACGTCTCTTCTGCTCACATGTACTTCTTTCTTGCTCAGGATTAGCAGCAGGCATGTCTGAGGTTCTGCACGAGAGAAATAAGCCCCTAGAGAGAGGGCTGTGGTCCTGGAGGCAGGTGGGAACCCTGAAGAACCCAAGCTGCCCAGGGAACCCAGAGCTCAGGTTGTAGCTGCTTTCTGCAAAAAAGACACAGATGTCTGTGAAATATGAACAGGCTGGAGGGCCTTAGAGCAAGCAAGGGACAGCAATGAAAGCAGAAGTCTGGGTTTGGGTGTCACACATCAGAGGTCACCAATTGTTACACGAGTGGTGTAGGGGACAGAAAAAGGGGACATAGACTCCATGATTCAGAAGGCATAAAAGGCATTTATTAATAGAAATCCACACTTCTTAGAGAGAGCATTGTGAGCCTAAGACCTGATTGGTCTTCAGGAAACATCTCTCCCACTATTGGCCAAGAAGGGAACACCTACTTGTAAATATCTTTCACAAACACCAGGTGCAGGGGATAAGATAATAATTGATTTAATTCTTTCTCTAGCTTTCCCAGGCCGAGCCTGGGAGAAGCTATGTACTTCTCTCTGTTACCAGAGAGTGAGAATATCCACATTTGGGCATAGGCAGGCCTGAAGCAGGCAAGTATACTGCACAGATCCTCTCTCTTGGCCAGGAATACCCAGGAAACTGGCTATCCTGGGCATTTGCTATCCTTTCCCAGGCTGGATTTGTGTGATGCTTCCCTGGCCACTGGAAATTTACTATAAATACGAGGTACTGAGCAGCCGTTGTACCCTAATATCACCTCTCCACCCTTTCTAGCTGCCCAAGGCTGCAAATGATGTGAAAATTGCATACCCCAGTCCCAGGCTTTAGTAGCTATTCAGGGGTTTGGCCACATGTCATTTGTTATTCTTCACTTATGCATACATTCTTCCTATTTATTTTTTTGTAAACATTTGTGCATAATTATTCACTCCAGAGTTTCCAATGATTTTTCCCTGGCTTGCAGATGTGGCAAAATTTGTTCCCTGCATCCAGGAAAGAAGGTTTTTTCCCCAACTACTGCAAAATAGAATCCTGACAGATTTCAATCTGCTGCTTCCATGTCCATTCTTGCGACACTAAGCTACCCACGGCAAAGAGACAATTAGCTTTTTAAATATAAACCAGAAATGGTCCCAAGCCACAGATTTCACATCCAGCTCCAAATTTGGGGCAGTTCAGATTCAGCCTGACATTTTAGGTTTGGGCCTGGGCCGGATTCTCCTTGAGAAGCAGTTTGACATTTCCAGTTCTGGGAAGTTCCCCTCCCTGGGCGCGCAGCCTCTCCCCGCGGCAGGGCCAGCCCTGGGCTCTGTCCCTCTGCTGCCCAAAGCTCTCCTGCTGCTCCAGCTCCTTCAGAAGCCCCTGCCTGTCGTTACTGCTGCTAATTCTATTCCTGCAGTGATGGGCACAAGCCTGCCATGGTGCTGCTGTGGCATTTTGGTCCCTGTGTGGGACCGAGACAGATTGGGCTCTCTGCAGCTATGTGTTGCTCGCAGAGAAAAAAAAGGCAAACAATCAAATGGCAATAAATCTTGGGAATTCAGGTTAGATCTCTGGCCATATGCCTACAGCTCAGACCCCACAGTTACCCTCACATGCTGTGATAACCTTACATTCAGAGTACAGGCCACAGAAGCAGGATCAACAGCACAGAGTCCCTTCTTCAGTCATTTTATTATCAGTTCCTCAATAGAACTGGATTTTTAAATAAGAGGCCATAATCTGGCTTTTTCATTTATATTTTGTCCAAATATAACACACAGGCCCACTATCTCTAAAGTTTAATCAGTCATTTACAGATAGTTTTGGATGGATAGACCAACACAAACAGCTAATATCTTGTCTCCCTTCTTCAAGAGTGAGGTGCTATAAAAAGCTCATGTAAGCAGAATTCACCAAGCTCAAAATCAAGCTATAAGTGTAAGAAATCTCTGCAACACTGACATTAAATAATATCACAATGTGTTTAACTATATAATCTCAACAAATGTGATCACTGTAACCTCTGAAGGCAGAAAACAAAAGCCCAGAGAAATGAGTTGATGTGCTCTTTTGAACACATTTTCTGACACAGAACTCTTCATACTGAAGCTCAGAAAAGAGTTGAGAGCTCCTCAGTCCTCTTGGGCTTTGTCCAGGAGATCATAGTTCCTTTGATATGCACACCATTCATGGGCACTGAAGTTGTATCAGGAGATCACAGAAGGATCACTGCAAGTATTGAGCCTAATTTTAGCCCTGACATCAACTTTCAGAACACCCTTTTAAGAGAAAATGTCTGGCACTAAGGACACTGTGGCAAGCTCAGTGGAATGGTGCTGGCTTTACAGCAGGCTCCAAATTGGCTCTTAATGTCTGAAAGCATTCATTAAATAAGGCTCACAGATAAAACACATATATGACACAGTTCTTTATAAAAAGAGGCTTTTAGAGGCCAAATGCTGAGAAGCCTCATGGGATTACTAAATAATCCAAAGGGAAGTGCTTGGAAGCCTGTTTCTTGGGACACAGAGAACCAGCCTGGAAAAATGTCATGGAGACAAGACTCTGGGGATGGATCAAGCCCTCCCCCAGGTCCTTGTTATGAATCAAAATGGTTTTTCCACCGTATTTTCTTCCATCAAATATAGTCCCCCCAGATCCAGTGTAAGGGGTGCCAAGGGGCAGGAGGAGAGGTGAAGTGCCACCTGTACTCAATTCCAGTTGTTTCACCAGTTCCTCACAGTCCACTTGCAGGGTGACACAAATGAGTTAATTTCCATGGCACACTGAGGCTAATTGGAAACAGTTCTCAGACCCTGTAAAGCATTAAGCTGGGCTGCAAGTGATAATTGCTCACCTGCTGCATGGGCCTATAAGAGGCAGTGCATTAACTGGCATATGGGGTTTTATCACTTCCCTGGGACACTGGGGGCTGGACCCTTCCCAGCACCCATTGCACTGAAAGCAAGATGCTGGATTAGGCCTGGGGTTTATGGGCACTCAGGCAGGGAGAGCTGGTAATAAGGGGCCAGATTGCAACTTTCATTGTGTGCTCTCTTTTTAAACTCTAGCATGGCTGTAGTTTGTTCTTCTTTTCTTCATAGCTTACTTTCTTCTTGCAGAGAGGTTTAGTACTGTGTTGTAAAATAGAAGTACAGATATTTAGAGGTATAAAGAGCCTAAGTATTACTCAAGGGTTTAGAGCTCTCTATTGCAGGGATTTGACTGCCAAAGTGTTAGAGTCTGAGACTCTTTCTTAAAAATTCAAGCAATTCTTATTTTATAGCTAGTCATAATTATTATCTGAGTGGGAAGAGAGCTACTCGTTCCTGAAGTCTGAAATGGCAGCTTGTCTCAGCAGACAAATATTGGAAACATCAGAGAATTGAAGCAGGAATTCACCAGGGACTGAAAATTATAGACTAGAATAAAATTATAACAGTTATCCATCAGGGGGATCCTGGTACCAGGATGATCAGCTTGCAGTGTTCAGCAGCAGCTGCAAATCCCATAAGAATCATTGGGCTTGGTGTGCTGTAAGGTACACATACCCTGAAGTTTGACATGAGGCTTAACTTTTTAGAGTAACTATCAACAGATCCTCAGTACTTGGTACTGCTTCACACTCTGGGAGTTCCTGTCAGGAATTGGGATCTGAGACCAAGTTTCTCAGATATGTTTTTGGGTGGTTATAATATAATAGTGCTGATTTTAGCTTTTACTGAACAGGTAAGTGGGTGGCTTAGGTGTGGGGTAGATTTATCACAGCCTAATGGCATCAGCTTAATTGTGACTTCTGACTGCTTTCTGAAGAAGAATTCATCTCAATAACCTCAGAAATAAAGTAAACTGGTGTGCCTTTTCAAAATGACTGAGTATCTACACCTTCAAATTAATGAAAATTATGCAGGGGAAAGAATTTAAATGTCTACAGGTAATTAACTCCATCAAAAGTGCCAGGAAATGGGGCTTTTTTTCCATGAGGTTCTTACCACTTCTATTTCTGATCCTGGTATTGAAACATAAAGACAAAAATAGGCTCTCTTCCAGCCTTTTCCACTGTGCCTTGACACTCTGGAGCTGAGCCAAAATCCAGAAGCTCAGAGGCCAGCAGAAATGTAGCCATGAGTATGTGCCAGAGGCTTGAGACTCTTATTAGATTAGTGTGAGCGTGAGGAAAGGGGAAAGAGCTCTGAGCTGTTCTGTTAAGTTGAAATGGAGCATCCTTTTCCCTGGGATCTGTCATATCCTGGTGGTTCCTCATCAATAGTATGTTCCCATAAGGGAGTCCTGGCAGGAATGTGGTTCTTGGAAAAACCCAGATACCAGTGTCTAGCTGGTGGGAGCTAAGAAGGTCCTCTTATCTGGGACAACCAATACAAAGTGTTTACTTCTGATGAGGATGTTTAAGCATTTCCCAGTGAAAGCATTGCTGTAGAGAGAAAAAGGAGTGTCCTGCGATTGTTCACAAGTAAGAAACATTTTATAGCCCATGAACTTCTCAGGAATGACACATTTTTCAGGTGGTCTGACTGTCAGATGCCTGATTTTGATGGATGATGCTAAGCATGGACATAATCACCATCTTGGTCTCAGAACCAGCCAGTAGGATATGTTAAGATTTTCCAAATGTTTCTCCAACAATAAAAGGAAATGTAAAGTTAATCAAATTGTCATGAGAGATCAGAGCCCAGCAAGAAAGGACTAAGACTGACATTTGAAGTAGAAGCACTACTAAAACAGACGGCTGCTTGCTGATCCTGTCCATGCTTGTGTTTAATTTAAACAAGTTAACAATGAATGGAGTTTGCAGAGGCGGGGCAGGGGTGCTGTCGAAATCGATGTATGTACCAGCCATTTAAAGAAAGCAGAGAAGTGGGAAATCTCTAGCTGTGTGTGAATATCATGCCTCAGCAGAGAGGTTCTGCAAACGTCTCTTTTGGCAGGTTTGGGGCAAGAGGCTATTCTGCTCCCAGCTCCACCTATGGCTGCTTGCTGCCCAGACAGAAGCTGGGCAGAATTAATCCCTGATGCTTTTAGATTGATTTACTGCATTATGTTCAGACAAATGAACTCTTGCACCTAAACAACAAGATAATTTCAGAAAAATAAGTAAGGTGAGCTCACCTCATTTCCCAGCTTTCCAGCAGTCAGCCTCTGATAGTCCATACATGCATGTGTGTGGTTTGAGTGGCTGTTTCTCTCTGAAGACCTCCCCCACTGTAAATCTGCTGGACACAAAGATCTAGGTTGCTCTTTGGAGAAGATACTGAACAATGAAATGGAATGTCATGGCCTTGCCTGCTCTCAGTGGTAGACATGACACCTTGTCAGGTGTCTTTCCCACTGAGCTGCATTGTTATGTGTCAGTGTGCTTTTTCCACATGGTGGTGTTGCTAGGAAAGTTGGAGGGAAATAGCTTTGTGTGTGGCACAGCCAAGAACAGCAGTTTTACTCTCTTTGGGATACTAATCTCCACACACTACTCCCTTACCCCAACAACCATTTTGTCCACAGAAGGCTCCTTTTTATCTTGAAATCCAAGTGTTCATTTCCTACAGAAACCCTTCAACCACCATCAGGTGGCAATGAATTCATCAGTGCAGCCCTCCAGGCACCAGCCAGACTAGAGGCCTGGACGTGAGAAGCTGCTCTGTTATCCATTACTCATCCCCCAAGCCAGCCTACGTTTCGTTTTGTTCTGGATGAATCCGATCAGAGGCAGAAGCGCCCTTCTGTTCCCTGCTGCCTTTCATTAGGTCCCACCTTGCGAGCGCTGGCTGTGCTGCAGGGCAGAGGGGAGGTCAGGACGGGCAGCTGGGGTGGCCAGCAGTTCAGCCCAGCCCATGGGCAAACAGATGAAGTCCCAAGGTGCCGCTCCCCTCCGCGCCCTGCAGCGGCTCCCCGGCACAAAGCCCCCTCTCTGTGGCACGCCCGGTGACCCCTGCTCGCCTGCCTCTTTGCTCTTATTCTTCTCCGCAGTTCCTCCCTTTATCAGATTAACTTTAATTAGTGAAATCAGAATCACATGGAGCGGGGAGGAAATGCTCCAAACTGGAGCTGCAGATTTATCTTCAGCCAAGGAAAAATCAAGGTGCGTGCAGGCTCTCGGAAGGACTTGGATGAGGTTTTGTCCAGAAAACTAACTGTGAGTGTGAAAGCACTATGGGGGACTGTGAGTCTGTGACAGGGCAAGGAAAAGCCAGTTTGCCTTTTGTGAGATGTGTGTACAAAGGAACTGCACCCACTCATGAAGTGTGTAGAGCTACAGGCATGAGCCCACTAACACTCGGAAGACACAGGAAACATAACGTGGCCTCTGGTTGCTTCAGTGATGGATGTTTTTGAATGTATAATCTTGGGTATCTCTCTAACTAAAGAAATTCTCCACTGCTCTTGGCCAAACTCTGCTTCTGGCTGAAGTCTCTGCATGACACCTTCATTACACCTCCACATCAAACCAGTCTGGTTTTTGAGCCCAGCTTTGCCTGAGCTTTTCCCTTGACTAAGTGGCTGCCCCAGAATGAATAGCAAAGGGCCTCTGGTTAAATGAGGCAGTACCATGCCTTTGCTGTCACTAAAGATGGGCACATCATCTGGGGAATCCACATGCCCAAGTGCTGACACCCTTCTACTGGGCACTGGAGCAGGGTGCCCAGGAGAAGGGTGTCAGCACTTGGGCATGTGGATTCCCTGGATCCACAGCTGCAGCCACAGCAGCTTCCAGAAAGTGCCATGAGTTGCTCAGCACATGAGATCTCATCCAAAAAAACTTATGGGAGAGTTGCCAGGACCAGGCCTGCCAGCTGCACTGCTCCCTTCCCCAGTTAGGAGTTCTGAATGGGTCCCAGGCAATGAGAGCATATTAGGATAAGGGGGAGCAAACGAGATGAGCAGCATCTCACAGTAAAGATCAGGAGGAGGGTGTAAGTGAAGTCTCCCTGAATCTGTTCAAGCCATGTAGCATCTCCTAAGAGGAACTGAACTGGATAGAAACACCTTCCTTTGGACATAAACACTGTGATAATGTACAGTGACAATCAAAGACAGGGAGATTAGACTTCCTGAATATTTTTGGGTTCATTCTCATGCCTCTGCACAGATATATAATATTTCATCTACCTACTATTCAGACGATGGCAACATGCTTCAGCTAATGCACTGTAAAATAAAGAGTGACTTAATCCCCCCCTCCTTCTCATTGCTTTCTCAGTTTGTTTTGCTAACTGTTTGTTCCCCTTTGCAGTTCTGCAGCACAAACTTTGCAGCACATTTTGCTGCGCACTCCCCCACGTGGAGCTCCTGCCTGGGGCCACTCCTCCACATCTAGTCAGCATTCTCCCCACCTCAGGCACTCATCTGCTAGGCTGCAGCCACAGGGCAGGGCAGGAAGGGAAATACTAAATAATGAGATCATTAGCTTGGAAGGAAGAGGACTTTGGTGGTGTGGGCAAGACAGTAAGGGTGAAGAAAATCAGACTCCAAAATCCAGTAAATGAAGTCAGTAGGTATTGACAGAAGCTGTTCTTCACAAGATTTAAAACAATTTAGAGTGAAAACTCTAGTGGCTCTGGCTGCTGTCCCCAGCACTCTCCAGGACAGATGGAGATGATCCTCCTGGAGGATAAGCATGAGGCATACAAACTCCTCCTGCTTGTTACAGCCCCTCTCTCTCTCCCCAGCTTGTCTAAGTGCAAAAGAAGACCATGGCCCATACTGTTAAACAAGCTTTGCTGCTGCTGAATTCTTCTCTTGGCCACACAGCACCACCAAAACCCTCTCAGGCAGAGTCACAGAGCTCACATACCAGCCAAGCTGTCTGGCTGCCCCAAACCCACAGCACACCTGGGGAGGTCCCCAGGGCTAGAGCTGCAGGCAGGGAGAGTGAGTGAGCACATAGCACCTCAGCTGAGAGGTGGCTGAGGGCACATGCAGGATCAGGTGATGTGCAGTAACACCATCAAGCATCTGAGCCCTCCACATGAGTTCCCCACCACATAAGACCATGACCCTTTTTATGCTCACTTTTATGAAGGTGAGTGGTGGGCCTTTCACAGGTGCATCTCATATGGGAGTGAAGCAAACTGCCTCTGGCTTCTCCTAGAAATCAGTTCCAGATGTGCTGGAGTAGAGGTCTTCAGGGAAAATATATGTTTCAGGTATGGCCCAGTCTATGAAATCTCAGAATACTTCCTACACTGATGAATAAAAATGTATTCATTGCATCTACTCTCCTTTCTGACCTTCCTGTTTCCCTTCAATCTCTGTGTAATGTGCTAACAAAAACAGGTGTTGTTTTTTCTTGTCAGTCCTGTTCATGATTCAAAATTTCATTTGTTGCTGAGAGTAGCTTTCCTCAGTGTCTTTCTGTCCATGTGCTTTGGGGCCTTTCTTCTTTCCACCCCTGCTGAGACACACCCTCCACACCCTTCTCCTGCCACATAGTCCTGATGACTGAAACAGTCTTTCACATTTTGTGGAAAAGAAATTATTCTCTTGCGCCATTCAGAGCTCTCCTTGGGACCTGACTGACTATTATCAAAAAGCACAGATTTATTTTTATGATATGTGTGAATTTGATATTGAAACTTGATCATATGTCAACATATAAGCAATGTTCAAGGTCCCCACCACTGAGTTTTTAGCACATTTTTCCAACTGTCTTAATGCCATGCCAAATCTATAGGGAAAGGCTTTAAAATCCACCCCTGACTTTGAAGCTGACCTAAAATCTGTGGGTTTCTCTTCACAGTAGAAGGCCTTCCTCCCTTTTAAGCTCAACTTGGCCACCCTGTGGACCTTTGCAGAGCAAAGCATTGATGCACGTGGACGTCTTGGTGGGAGACCAGGGCTGAGGTGCATCTCATCTTGTTCATCCTGGTGACAAAGCAGGATGAATGCTTAGGTCTATAGACTTTTAGTTACCATTGTTAATTGGCATGAGGCCATCATTTTATCAGAAAAAGCCAAAAAATTTGATTATTAGTGTCCCACACTGCCTTCCATACGACACCAACTACCAAAGGTTCTGGTTTCTTGTAGTCGGGTGTCTTAACTTTTCTATTTTTCACCCTAACCACTTCCATAGTACCACTGCAATGTCAGGGCAAGCATCTATAAATGTAAGGGCAAAGTGAAAGGAATGTAGCTTAATATCCAAGCAATTAGCACAAAGGTTATTGTGCTGAAGGCATTATTCATTTTTAATTATCTGAAGCTGCTGAAGAATTCCTAGGACTGCCTCCAGTGGGGTGCAGGAATCAAAGCCCACACACAGAATGGTAGCATGTTGCAAAGGCAAGAGGAGCAGCAGTTGGCCCACTCTCACACACAATTTCTCAGCCCTGGCCTCGGACTTCTTGCAGCAGTAGAGAGCCAGCTGCTCACAGCTGAGGCCTCTTTGTTTCTGGTGGGCATATTTCTGAGCTCACAAAAGTAAGATAACGAGGAGGAAGGAAACAGGAAACATATCTGCATGTTCAGTCACATTGGTTAATTTGGGCCATGTTTCCTCTGATTTTTTTTTAAAAAGAAGATAATATAATAACAATAATAACCTCTGGGACAGGTTTGGGAAGTGGGTTGGAGTATGGATGGGGTTGGATTTTTCAAGTAGAAGTGCCACCCACAAGTTAAATATACTTAGTAGGCATATTTTCAGGGTGTTTAATTTAATGTGTCTATTGATTTACCACACTTGAAAGAAAAATATACATTCGACATTACATCTTCCTGCAGAGAACACAATATATTCTATATAATTCAATAAACTGTCATCAAAAGATGAATTACAAATCTACTTTCTCCTCTCAATAGTGAGTCAAAGATGGCAATGTACTGAAACAAGAAAATAATCTCCAGGCTTTGCTTTTCTAAATTTATTGAAATTTAGTTTTCTACTTCCTCGGGGTTTTACTCTTTCAGCCTAAGAAGGAGGCACAGGACTGCACTAAATTCACTAATACTGTGCACATAGCACAGGACCATTTTCTGCCCCAGCTGGTGCCAGGGCCCTGCTTGAGCCCCACAAGCACAGCTCCTGGGGTGACAGTGTGCAGGAACGGTGGGACTGGAGGCTGCTCCAGAAGCCCCAGTACCACATGTGCCATCCTCTCAGGAATTATTGTGAAGTGCAAGCAGGGTTTGGGAAGCAGGTGGCAGCTTTTACTCCATTTAACAGTGGATAATGGCTGGTTAGAGTTTACATTTTTTCTAAACAGAATTTTGAACACAGTGTTGCTGTTCCAAATGCTCTCTTAAACTCTGTTTATAAGAAAAAAATGTCATCTCAGTACGGAATTTTAGGAAGTATCATGTTTTTTAATGGAATCATTTTTGAGCTTCTTTTTCATCAAGAAGAAAAATTTCTTATGAGAAAAACAAGTTGGTATTTGGATGGAGAGGGAGGAAGGCAATTCCCAGACCACTTCTGTTCCTAAGGGAGCCTCAGTGTGAGCTCTCTGGTGTGCTCCACTGAGTTGAGAGGACAAGGTGGCTCAATCTGCTTGAGCAACACCTGAGCAACACTTTGTTCAAGCCTGCACCTCTGGGGCCAGCAGACCTTCCCTGCAGGGACAGCTTTAGCAGCAGCACAGCCCAGCTGCTCTGCTGATACAGGGCAAGCAGGTGTGTTCCCACACTGGGGGCTGAGGTTCACTTCCACTCTTACTTTACAGCCTGCAAGCCAACCCATCAACCAGCCCTGCAGTGACCACATGCAAACTGCTGCCACCAAGGGTTCACTTAGCTTATCTTCTCTTCCCCTTCTCTCAAAAATGTCAGTCCAGCTGGGACTGTGTCACACTCAGCACTGTGTTACATCTCTGCAGAGGAACCCTGAGTCTCCTTCCTCTCTGAGAGGGATGGGCTTGAAGGAATGAAATTGCCATGGCTTTTTGAGCAAGGCTGCTTGATAAAGGGTGTCAGCTCTGCAGTGCCTGTGCCTTGTTCTGCCAAAAAGGCGAGGTTACGCCTGCAGAGGAAAAGCTTCCATTTGTGGTGGCAAGGTATCCTCATAGTGACCTGAGAGAGGCAGAGCAGAGGTTACCCACAGTGACTCCTGGTGATGCTTCTATACATACAAATGGAAGAATCCAGGAGTGTATCTGGTAAATATTAGTGTTTTCTCTCTTTTCCTCACTTTCAAACTGATCAATCAAAACAAGGCTCTCAAGGAACAAGAGATCCCACCACAAATGAGAAAATAGAAGATCAGAAGTCCAAGCCTCTTCCTTTTTCCAGCAACACCTTTCATGGCTCTTCATGTGTAACTGAGAAGTAACTGTAGTATAAAAGTAAACTCCTGTGGAAAATGAATTATAGGAACATTTTTCCTCTGCAATGGAAAAATTAGGTAGTGAGGGAGTTCTTGTGCCTGGTTNCTCCACTCCTCTGGCATGGGTAAAAGGAGTCTAGCTTGATACGTGATCTTGAGGGATATTTCCTTGTAGCCTCCAAACCAGAGGAGTTCTTGTTAAGCTCTTGGAGATGATCCACTGCAGAGCAGTAGGAAATCCTGCCTCAGAACCTAGAAAATTTTAGTTGAAAGTTTTATCTTTTGCCTGTGTTTAATAAGATGAGCAGTGCTGGTTTCTAGGCTTTGCAATATGCCAGGCACATTCTCTTTCCTTTGTTATATCCCAGGGAAAGGCAAAGGATGTGGGTGAAATTAGGAATATTCCTTTCAGGTAATGAGGAGGCTGTTTGGATGCATGAGTGATACCCTTGGTATAAGAACAAGAGTAACTAAAGAGAAATCTAATTTTTTTCTGGAATGGGCAAACAATTCATGTTATTCTAATTGAATTATTGCACCAAAGGACAACTTGAATCCAAGCCTAAATACAAATGATTCTTGTTTTTCTCTCCACAAATAGCATTGCTGGTTTTAAATATCATGTCCCATTTGCACTGTTACATTTGTAGGACTCTGCTATTCAATGTTGTTATTCTCCTCAATCCCTGCCACAAGTTTTGGGTTTCGGATTCAGCGGAGCCCATGTGAAAATCTGTAGTTCCTCATTGCTGCTCAGCTGGCCTGATTTCATTGCATCTGGTCCTGCCTGAGATTCAGCCTTAAGAGCTGGCAAGCTGAGAAATCAGGCCAAGGAAAACGTGAAGCTGCAGCAGAGCAATAGTTCCAGTCATTGTGAATTTAAGGTGAAGAAAAAGAAGGGAAATAATGCTAGGTCCTAGGAACATCTGAGTTATGAAGTCCATGTCATCCAAACAAGAAATCATGGCACAATGGTGCATTGTCCCATAGCCCCATGATCCATGGGACATAAGTCAAGACCAAAGGTCTACTGTCTGTCTTTATCACAACGCTTGCATCCCAGCATTTTCTGCTGAGAATTAAACCAGGAAAGTCCTGTGTCTGCTGTTAGACAAGAAGCTCATGCAAAGCAAGTGTAGCTCCCTCTGGACCAACTCCCACTGCCCCAGATTTAGTAAGCAACAATGGAGATAGTAATACCCCTCCACCTCTGGAGTTTCAATTGCAATGTTTTAATCCAAGTTCTCAGTGTTGGTAAGGATTGAGACTTGGATTAAAAATTTTAGAATTACTCCTCACACTCAAATGTTAGTTATTATTCACTGGAAACTTGCTCAGTGGCATGCTTCTTCAGCTCTATTATGGGCAGATGGTCTGTATCAGGAATTTAATTTACCCAGCTTCAATGACCATTAAAACAGTCCTTTGGGGTCTAGCCAGTATCTGATATCTGACAGCGCACCAAACTTCATGCAGAGCAAAGACAAATCAACAGCAGTGCTGCAGGAGGGCACCCTCCAGCAGGGACTGCCCAAGACAGAGAAGCTGCCTTTTTAATATGCTCAGGAACACATTTTTTCTTTTTCTTTTCTTAAACTTGCTGCAGACTGGGCTGCCTAGGTACTGCAAGGCACCTGAACATAGCAATAACCAAGAAGTGATAACACAAGTGTGTCTGTGAGCATCAGGTTCCTGTGACAGGCTGCACCTCCTCTTTTGTGCATCTGCCATTCCCATCCGTGAATGCAGGGAAAAATGCCGCCTTCCCATATCTCTGCTGAACATTTCATGTCAGGAACACAAATTTATCCTCCTCAAATATTTGGTCTGCTGTATTTAACAAGGCCTTAATCTTTATCACCAGTGGAAAAATGAGCTTGGGATTCATATTATCTGGCAATCACTTCATCTTGCTTCACCTTCATTTTGCACTTCATCTTGATGTTACCTGTAATATGACAAGGGTATTGGGCACTTTTTCCTTTCCAGAGCCTGTAGGCTGCAATGCCATGGCTTCTTCCACTGCCACATATGCAATGGGGTCCTACTCTGCAAGTCTGTCTTTCACCACCATCTATACCACATTTTGCTCTATGCCAGTGGTGCCTTCCACACAAAAGAAGCCTTTTGCTCCATAGGACATCTGATTTGAATAGGCTGACAGCAGGCAAGTTTGTGAATGTAGGTGCACATCATAGAAACACGTCTGAATAACCACTGCAGTTTAACCCGATGTGAGTTTTGCCAACTCGTGAGTTCACCACCCCTTGTTGGCCCCACTCAGCACAATGCTTGTCCTCCCTTTCCCATCTGCCACAACTTCTCCTGTGTGCTTCCCATCTGCCCCACACACCCTGTGCTGCAGAGAGCATGCAAGAGTCAGACTCCATATGAGGCGACAGCACAGAGAGGCAGATTCTGCAACTTTCACTCTGTCTAGCCCAATCTTGTTCATGCAATGAAGAGTTACTCATTCTCCTGCAGCCCAAATGGCTTGGCACTGGCAGCACCTTCCATCCTGGGTGCCCCAGCAACCCCTCACACCCACCTATCCTGCCTGCCCCAGCATGCACACTGATGCAGGGCAGCATTCCTCCAGTCCCATCCTGAGCAAGAGCTGATAAAAGCCCTCTCCCCACTGCTGGCTGTCCAGTCCCAGGGCTGGGGAACTCCAGGGATCCACAAGTGTTTGGCACCTGCTGCCTACCCCGGCTCCCAGGCGCTGCCTGGCCAGCCCTGTTCTCCCTCTTGGCTGCAGGAAGCAGCCGCTGAAAGGCGATCTGCCTGACCTGATGTAAAAGGGATTTCACTGGTGTTAGGACACTTGATGACAGGGGGGAGGGAGGATTGAAATGAACTCCTTCCATCTTTCTGATGCAAAATGAGTGCAGACACATTGCTTTAATATCTTCTTTGTAATTCATTTCCTCCAGCAAAGACTGAAGACTTGATGCTTTATGTGTCTCTGGGTTTATGCCAACAAACTACTTGCAAACTGACCCATCTGGAATAGACAGGGGTCATTAGTAGTTCTGATCCAGATCTTTGTATCCTCTCCAAGATGGGCATTAGCCCTGTTTGGGTATTGAGAGCTAATCTGCACCTTTAAGAGGTGAATTAACTGCTTAATACAACAGCCTTTACCTTTTCTCATCATTAAGACCTTGTCTTTCTCAGTCTGACCTGGTGTCTGCCACCAGTGAGGAGCCACAGCCGAGCCCATGAACCGGAATGGTTTCAGCATAACCCCACAGTAACAAACCTCAGCTGCTGCTCCCAGTAGGCAGCATCAATGCCTGTAGTTTCAGGTTCACCAAAGATCTCTGCATGGAGGATCTAAACTGCTTGGGCTGGAAGAAGGGTCAATCCTGCTTGAAAAGTGCCAACCACCTCTCACCTGCAGAAGGAAACCCAAAGACTCAGAGGTTGCCAGGTCTTCTTTGCAGAGCCTCCTTCCCAGACATTTTATGAGACTGGGATCACATCCAAGCCTGAAAAATCCTCGGGGCCAGCATATATCTTAAAGGGAATGAGTAACAAGTCACGACACTCCCTAAGGGATTGCCCTCAGAGCTAAGAACCTGCTTGCAGCTTGCTCCTTGTTGCCAGAGCTCTCCCCAGTGGAAGAATTCCTTCCTGTTACAAGCAGAAGGAACAGGATACAAGGCCACTACATCTTTCTTGCTCTTGATGTGGCCACTGAGCATTGCAGATGGGTGATCAAAGTATGCCAAGTTTTCTCCCAAACTTTGTTACTGTTTTGTGGCTCAGCCAGGCATATTGCCTGTTTAATGTAAATTATGTTTGGGGTTTATTTGTGTTCTGGAGCTTGGAGGCCTTTGGGCAAGGTCCTCCTGTAGATGGAAGTCTGTTATTAGTGTTTGTTATATTGAATAACACCTGTAAGCATTATGTAATGTCAGCACATTTGTCCCTGCAGGGAAAGGAGACTTGGTTGTTCCATCCCAGAGCCAGTGCCATCTGGTTTGGTACATACTCAGCACAGAAAGTACAAAGACTGCACGTTTTCTATTAGAAGGCTTACTGACACTAGGCTCCCTTTATGAGTCAGTCTTGGTAAATTGAATTTATTTAGAAATATACATAGCCTCTGAATCAGCTCAAACTGTCTTTTAACTTTATCTGTCTGTGCTATGTATGTCGATGGAAATGTTTAACCCATTGAATTTGGAGTGCTTTCTCCAAGTCCTGCTGAAATTGGAGACCCAAATGTTTGTTCATCAGTGCAGAAACACCAGATACACCATGCCTAGGGCTGGCAGCTAGCCTTTCCTAAAGAAGCTACTTCTGAAATAAAACTTGAGCTAAGAAAGAAATGCTTTGAACCAGATAAGACCTCCAATTGTCAAAGAGCAGTAAAAACCTTTGCAAAGTAGTATTGCCAAGTATCACGAGCTCTGTGTATTTCTTAAATTTTCCTACAGTGTTCCAATCTTTTTTTCTCTTCTTTTTTCTGAGAGGGTGGGTAGAAAGGGCTGTCTTGACTCGAAGACACTATTTTTAAGCCAGTTATGAAGACTGCCCACAGCTCCTTAGTATCACTGTTCTGAATTTCAGTATTCAGCTCTGTCCCCTACCATGTGGAGCATCATTACCTCTATTTTACCAATACCTTGTAAGATCATCACAAAGCTTGATAGTTAGCACATGGTGAAGCCCAGAACACAACACTGAAGTTCTCATTTTCAGACCTGCTTGTGACTGAGAAATGGCCTTATAATTAGTGCACCCACTACACCCTTTGTACAGCCTAAAAATTGCTTCGAAATCATGAGGCTGGGTGGATTTTTCTATTTTGCTCTTGGCAATATGAACAATTATTTAAGATTGTGCTGCAGTGAGAAATTGTTCTGTCTTCTTCTACCTGTCAAGTTCTAACACAAGTTCAGGAGTTTTAAATTTTTCTCCTAGATCCACTGGTGGAATCATAAGCTGTTCTGCTAGACTTGAATGCTGCCTTCTAATGCTATCCTTATGCAAGGTTGTTGCAGAATAAATGGAAGCTGCAAATCTTGGCAGATCTAAAAACAAAGCAGGCTTCTATTCACATGAAAAATGTCCTTGTCAATAACTTTTCTTCATAACTACTGTGACTCTTCCCTTTAAGGCATAAGCCAAGTTCAGCCACAGTAGAAGGCTGCTGAAATAAATTCCTGTCAATGAATTCACACCTTTTTGCAAAACTGGTGACACATTTTTTCTTTATCTACTCAGTGGTTCCCATTGTAAAAAAGGCAAATTTTCTGACAACCCATCAGTCCTAAGAGGGTGGGTAACACAACCCACTTGTAGCTATTTCCAGAGATACAGCAAGGACTTTCCTTCCCTCACCATACAGATTCCTTCAGTGGGTTGTTGAGACACCATAACAGTCAAGTTGTTGGAAGTTAACATGTGTTCCTTTGGGTATGTAATTGGATAAAAAGTGCAGTGTTAGCAGTCCTAAATGAGCTGAGGAACCTGGTTATCCCTGATCTAACACATCACAGAATGTCCAGTTAAGTCTATCCCAAAACATCTGATTTCTCAATCAAATTGTTATTCTGGTACATGTTATTAAAGCATCTCACTGTTTGAATGTCAGCATTGCTACACAATTATTTCTGTTGCAATTTTAAAATTTATTCCAGTGAAGATTTTTCTTGTACTGGACATAGAAGTTAAGGATACAAAAGGCTTTTTGTGCCATGGCTTAGATGGGGTACTGCAATCTGTAGGCTGTCAGTTCTAACCCTGCAAAAAAAGCCTGTTGAACTGTACGAGGAGATGCTTGGTAGCACTGGTAGCCTCATTTCCAGCCACGTCACAGAAATCAGAGCTTTTAATCAAAAAACTTAAATATCTTCCTGCATTCTGATTTATCCACCATGTGGATGGAATAGATGACCTTTTAAAAATTAATCTTTAAGAAGAAGAGTTGTAGAGTGTACTTTGCTGCCCAGGATGATCATATGGGCTAACATACGGCCTTCATTTCCATCAATGGTGAAACGTGGCACAGTGAATAGATGCAAGGGGGAAGGGAATCTCCCTTCCATGTTTCCTATACATGTCCTTTTTATGTCTCTTGCTTTGCAGAGAGAGACTCCCAAGGAAAAAACAGCAGTTCTTTCACTGGCCTTTCTTAGAAGACAGTTACAGGATCGAAGGAATTAATGAAAAGCCAGATTAGACTGATGATGTTCATTAGCAGGTTCAGTGGCAACCACTACCTTTTCTTTCTAAAGGAAGCTTAAACATCACACAAACACCTGTCTAATTGTGCAGTAATGCACAGAAATTAGCTGTGGTGGAAATTTCTTTCTGACCCTCACATGTTTGGCATTGTGCCATGGAGCATCAGATTTGCTTATACTAAATATAACCAAATGCTAGTCATAAATGTATTTAACTGGGTTTTTTTTCTTTAATTTATTGCACTGGAGTTGCAACTTTCTGTGGTTGACATTTCCACAGTCTGGCTGTAAATGAAGGGTTTTGTAAATCTCAGTTTGGATATAGACTGTGTGCCTAAGATGTCAAAAGGAGTTAATATTAGACATATAGAAGCCAAATTGGTTGAAGAGGTTGAAGAATCTGTGCATGTATGTGTGTGGATTTTCTTGTTTTAAGATGGGACAGAGGAAAATTTTACAAATTTCAGCTCTGGAGGAAGCATGGGGCCAAGAGTTAGTGATTCCAGCAGTGCTCCATAGAGGAGCCGTGGGTTCCTCTCCACCAGCTGCAGGAGCCACAGGTCAAGTACAGGGATACACCCAAACAGGACATGCTGCAAACAAATACAGTCTCACTCGAACTTGTAACAAACTAAATTCTTAAAAATTTAGGTATATTTGGTTTTCAGGAGACGCTACCTCCTAGAAGCCAGAAGATAACCAAAACTCTAGGTAGATCTGCATTGTGGAAGAGCCCATGGCCTTGGATGTAATGCAGGGTGATACTAACACCTCTGAAATGTTCCTCAGGAGTTGGTTTCCTTCTCTTCTGATCTCCATTATGGTAGTGCTTGGGACCCCAGTCAATGCTGTATTTGTGAAGCAGGCACTCTCCCTGCAATAAGCACATTTTTTAAATAAGCTTGAAGAAAAAGGCTCAGTGGGGAAAGGGAAAGGGAACACTATGTATCCTATTCCATTCAATTACAGCCAGGGGAAAGCAGAGGGAAAGAGAAGCTTAAGAAGTCATCTAGCCTGTCCTCCTGCCTGAAGGCAGTGGGTACCTTCTCTTAATTTGATACACAATGAACAGAAATTAAATGGGTTGAAGGACTGGGGGCTTTTTCCCACCAGGACTTACCAAAAAACCACTAGTTTTCACTTTCATGGGTTTAAAGCTGATTTAGGCCTCTTCACTCCAAATGGTTGATGCATTTTGTTGATCAAAATCACCAGTCATTTTCATTTTAAAATAATGGCATATCAAAAAACAATTTTTCCTCCTCAAAAGACAAAGTTAAAAGATCAATCTTCATTCACTTTCCTAGAAGGTTTTAAATTGATACAGAGAAAAATAGCTGCTCTGCCTTTTTCTGCATATTAGATCTAAGCTAAGACCTTTCCTGTTTCTATTTACAATTGCCCTTAGCTAGATTTTTGGAAAGATTTTTGTCTTTCTTTTATAAAATTATCTCTTGCTATTTTACCCTTGTACAGTCGTATTTTTTTATGTAGTTCATTTGTGTATTTTATGCATCTGAATTTCTTTGTCGTTCTTTTCTATTTGCATTTAAACTAGCTTAAAGTTTCTGCTCTCTTTAATTCCTTAACTTGTGCCATTTTATTGCCATGATTAAGTAGCTGTCCCTAGGCAGCAGCAATGAAAATGCAAGTTTTCCCATCACATTCACTTATCTGGTACTTGCTGGAGTTAAGATTAATTATAGTTGTCAGCGCATAACTAAAATCACAAACGTCAATTTCCTCTTTTCACGTTTTTCGCTGTCAGAATAAATTGCATAATCATCACTTAATACCAAGCTCTTGTTTCCCTAATAATCCCTAATAATATGCTGCAGCCAAACGTTTACCAAGGGGAGCCCAAGGAAAACACAGGAAACCTGAGAGGGTAAATACAGCATGGGGAAGCACGAGCACGATAAGGCTGGTGCCACAGCTGGAGAGAAACCTTCACAGGGAGCCCAGAAATCAACCTTGCTGGCAGTACTTCCATGGGCCACAGCAGTGGGCTTTGCTCTGGGCATGATTGCTTAGAGAGTGAACACCTTGGGACACAGCCTGTGGTACACCTCTTCCTGGAAAAATGGCCAGCAATCAGCAAGAACTTTTCACAGTTCTTTGCCAGGGAGGAGTTCTGCAGGTCCAGGAAGAGATCCAAGCTGGAAATGTCTGACAGCAGCCCACATCTTTGATGTGAGCAGTTTGTGAGAGGCCTCCATTGAATACTTGCTCTCATCACCTCCCAAACATCTCAGTGTGCCTGCCACCAGATTTGGTCTCCTGCAGCATTGTCTCACTTTGGATTTGACAAAATTAGAACATATCTGTTAGAACATATCTGTAACAGACTGCCCTGTCAACATGTCCTGTTCATGTGGCTCATGTTCTTGATATACAAACTCACCTTCTAAGCATGTAGCTAGATCATGGCCCAAGGATGTAAATGGGGAAGCTTATTTCCAAGTTAGGATCCCAGAAATTACATCAACACACAATTCACTTTGTTGCCCTAAACCTCTTCTCGATCCCATCCCACATACTGATGTCAGCCCTGAGAATCACATACTAGCTGTCCCCACAATCTATTTTTCTGCTGGTTTTTAGACCCTACTTCTCTGTGTTTTCCATCTTAGTGATGTTAGTCAAAATCTAAAATCTGTGCTCCCATGACCTTTAATAGAGGGCAAGAAATTGGCCATTGTATCTTTTTCCATGTTCTGCTGAGATGTCAACTTCCCCTCAGAAGAATTCCTCTCTTTCCTCCAGCCTTCCAGGAAGGACTCTCAGGAAAATCATCTGCAGTTGTGGGTACCTGCAGCTGGATTATGTTTGTCACAGCTTTTGACAAACTGAAACAGTCTTCTCTTTTTATCTTCCTTCAAAAAAAAAAAAAAAAACAAAAAAACACCCAAAACAACAAAACTTCAGAGATTTACCATTAAAATAAATAAAAAACATATATTTCAAAGCGAAAATTTGTAATCTCTTTTACGAAAATCCGGTATTTTAGCTTCCAGCTCTTAAGCTGGAGAGTATATTCAAATCTTGACTCGTATTTGTCATTCTTTTCATTCTCCTAATGCTTTCTAAGTGAATTTCCCATTTAAAAAAAAATTAATCCCAGTATCAAATTAATTCAGAGAGTTCAGCACTACAAAGTGAGAGAAATACATGACTTCTGACCTGGTATATCAATAGTAGGCTTGTGTGCAAACCAGAATGAAAATACCACTGTGGTCAAGGCCTGTTGGTAAAGTTACTCTTTCCTTTCCAGTTCCTTGGTTTAAGTGGATTTTTTAAGATCAATTGCCATTATTCTTCTCTATTTTGGAGCCAGGTTGTTTGGGTTTTTATTGTTGCCTGCTATCTTCAGAAGCATAAGGTGCCTAATTTCAGGAATTCTATGCAGGAATTTATAGGTATGCTTCAGACACCAGTTGTTTGAAAAACTGGACCTATAAAGGGACTTCGTTCAGCCTCTGACATTTGGGAGCATCTTTCACATCCAAAATACAGGAAACCTCCAAAACTCACTGTTCTCAGAAGAACCTGCTGTCCAGAGCAGACAAGCAGGGTGAAGAATCAGAGCAGAGGAGCTGGTGGGGGATTTGCAGAAGGGAATGGGATGTTCTGGAGGCACTGCAGCAACAAGAACATCCGGGTCTGCCCCTCATCTGGCAGCAGCAAGGCATCCTGCAGCCCTTCAGCCTGCAGGGTGACCACCCATTAAATTGCTGCACATTACATTGCATGCAGAAATAAACCTCTCACCTTGTAAAATCAAATACTTAAGACTCTTGAAAGCAGTTCACTGTCATCCTTGGCTCCTGCGGGTGTGACAGCTCTTCTTTAGAGACACAGAGCAAGGCAGCCCTTAGCAGAGGTACTGGGTGCCAGATGCCTTGTTTTCTTTCTGATTTGGCTGCTTTGGCTTTGTCCCAGACCTTTGTGAAGTGCTCTGGGAAGCTGGTATGTGAAAGGAAAGAGGGAGAAGAGCTAGGATGATGTTTCTCAGTGCATGTGCTAACTTCAACTGCCAGCTTTCACTGCTTTCCCACAGACAGCACTCTTCCCAAACCCTTCTCCCCAGTCTCCTAATCCTCCAGCCCTCTCTGAGGGCTGTGGTGTAGCCGAGGCACCAGCAGTGGCGAGACTGGGGAGTGAAGTATTTCCATCCCACCTTCCAACAAGTAGAGCTGCTCCCCTCCTGGCCCCCCATCTGCCCCACAGCCCATCAAACATACCCTTGTGATTAATGGAAACAGTCAGAGAGCAATAGCTGACTGACTCCGGCGCTGGAGGAGCAGATCATGGAATTATTTGAATAGAGGCAGCATATCAAACAGTGTAGCAACTTGGCTTGATGTACTTCCTATGACTTCTTTTTTTCATAGAAAGCTGTATGCTTGTTTTTGGGCATATGCCACTGCCTGTAGTGCCAGGATAGAGAGGGAACACAGAAAGGATGAGCTTTCTCCTCTGCATTGTGTCAGAAGTAACAAGCTGCCAAGATGAAAAGGGGCCTCATGAGATCCTGCTGCTCCTTTCTGGGGCTTGACTGGAGCTCAGAAGCAGCAAGAGTCCAATATTACTTCGCCCTTTAAAAATGCAAAGTCTGTTTGGGACAAGAGAGGTAACAGTAAAGGGAGCAAGCAGCAGAAAGTGGGTTATTTTTACTCTCCTAATGAAGTACTTCTCCAGGCAGGCTTGTCTAAGGGAATCACGACTCCCTGAAGACAAATCTCCCTCCCATCATTCTCTTACTTGGGCCACATACTTGAACAATATAATTCGTAGTTTGGTTTATTTTCTGTTTTCAAAAAGCTTTTCTTTTTTAATGCTGTCAATCCAAAGCCTTCCGTAACAATGGAATCTGTCAATAGCCTCCAGATCTTCTCACACTTCCCACCAAAAGCTCTTTAAACATTTGTAATATTAAAAATTGTGATAATTAGTGTTTTGCCCTTTCTTGGGTGATGTCATTTTCACTTGCTGATACAGTAAGAGTGGCTCAGCATGCTAGCTGTCCAACTAGCGAGGAATACTTTTTTGTCTGTAGGAATGATAATTCCTGTGTACTGTCATTCTCTGTGCTGCTAGGCAGATCAAGGCTGGGGACAGAGCCACTGCTTCCTGGCTGGAGAGCTTTCTTTTGTTGCAATAGGGTAGTCACTGGCCAAAAAATGCTGCTACTAATTTTTCAGTGTTTCATGTATGCTGTTAAAATCTGTGAAATGCTGGAGACCTGCATGTTTCTTTGTGTATCTCATCCTAATTTGAACTTTTCCAGCAAGCAAGCAAGCAAGCAATACAAATGGCATCAGTTCTTTAATTTGCAAAATCACTTGCAAACCAGTTCTAGTATTTGTGACCAGCTGTTGATTAACATATGAATCCTAATTCTATTGCTACTCAATTCAGAAGTGGTTTGTTTTCTCATATAGAACATCAAGAGCACTGTGGAGCACTCAGCTCTAGCCTCCCAGTAAGGCAGAGGGTAGCACACAGAGCGAACAGCAAGGGTTACAGACACACAGCCTGGTAGCCATGAGAGCCAAGCTAGCAGGATGTAGGGCCTCCAGCACTGCCAGCTCGTGTGGACAGTTTTATGTGCTGTTTCTCTGCCTCCTGCTTCACAGGCAGGATAAACAGCGTGTGAAAGGAGCCAAGAACACATTTTATATGAACATCATGTACTATAGCAAACGTGTCTCTGCCATCTTCAAGCCTTGCTTCCTTTTATAAGAAGTTAGCCACTCGAAAAAATTCCATTTCTTCCTGGTCTGTATTTTCTAAGTGTGTCAAGACCCATATGAAGAGGTCATTAACAGACTAAAGGAGCTCAGTGTCCACAGCATGTACTGGGGGGTGGAGGCAGATGGCTTCAGAAAGCTGTGAGCTGCTGTCACCCCAGTGGAGCTGTGGGGGCTTTCCCAAGACAGGTGGCTGGGCTGGTGTGCCATGGGCCCAACAAGTGTCTCCAAGGCCCTTTGCTCACTCTAGGCAGGCAGCTCTCTCCTCCTCTGCAGCTGAGACTGTTCTGGCTCTGTCTGTCCTAGGGCATGTGACCCTACACCCCATCTTTTTGGGCTGCACATTCTGGTGGCTGCAGATGCACTTACAAGATGGAAGCTTGCTCAGCAGCGAGGTTCTGTGACACCCCTCACTCCTGGGCCTTCTATTATACGAATAAACTCCTTATTCAGGCAAAAGGGCCTCCTATGCTGAGCACACTTTTTTCTGAAAGCGAGAGTCTTTTCTTGTACAGATGTGCTAAACACAAGGGAAAACATATATTTTGTAAGTTCAGAGTCAAAGTCTTTTTTTTAGGAACAAGGGCTTTTATCGGTGTGTATTGATGTATATATCTAGATCAATATGGGTACTAGGAAAACCTGTCCTGTTTTGTCTGAGGAGATACCAGGGAGATACTAAAGGCTGAATAAGGTTGTATTTGGGGTTTTTTTGCCTGGAGTTAAATCAATTCCAGATTCTATTAATTTGAGCAAATGCCCTTGGTCCCATTGCCTGGCTATCCAGAGCTATTGAATAACAACTAATTGTTCTATATGTCCCCTTCAATAAGGTAAGGCTGCCACAGACACGAGGCTCGTGGAGTCCCTAAGAGCTGCCTGGCTGGGGGGAGCAGTGACACGAGGGGGGTTTGGCACAGCCCCGCCGTGTCTCTGCGGGCAGGGGCCTGCAGCAGCCCCCGGCTGCGCGCGCAGCTCCTCGGGAAGGGGACTGGGGTGAGGGGAGGCAGGAGGGTGAACAGTTCAGAGAGATTATGAACCAAAAGACAAATAAACACCACCCCCAGCCCCAAGCTCTGGGGATGGTGAAGGTTTAGCTGTGCGTGTTGGGATGCCAGAAGAGGGAAAATGGGACTTAGGGTTCTGAGCAGGGGTGGGCTGGGCTGGAAGCAGCCCAGTAGCTATAGCCTGGCAGCAGAGGCATGGAGGCAAGGAGTCAGTGAAGAGCCTGCTGAGCTGCAGGAGTGGAGGAGAGGGGTCTGGCCAGCCAAACCCAGCCCAAAGGCTTTGCTTGTCACTCCCACAGATGGAACTGCCATGACTCTGAGGGTGAGCAGTAAGCACCCTCTGCTCGCATGGGGATAGTGCTGAAAACTTATTTGCCACCTCAGTGGGGGGAAAAGTCCCCTCCAGATGTGGTGATGGGGCAACAGCAAGGAGGATGCCGCTGGTCTGATGGCATGGGAGGTGTCCCCCAAAGCCACTCCCTAGGGCTGATCCCAGTCCCTGGGCCAAGGAACATGTGTAAGAGTGTTAGGCCTGAGGGCTGCAAAGGGGGATCCCATGAATGAGCAGGCCTGTTCAGCTCTTAACCCAAACAGGATTCCACGTAAGAAAAGAGATTCTTTTCAAAGAGAAGACACTGTGGCTGTCCTGGCCCCAGAGAGGACAGCCCTCCTCTCCCAGCAGGACTGTGTCCTGTGAAGGCTTCAGCCTTCCCTCAGGAGGTGCTGATGAGAGAACAAGGACAAACATTTCGGCTGCAGGAGGGTTTTCTGATGGGGCACTGGGACTGGGTTTTGGCTCACAGGTTTAATAATTGACCCCAGAGGTAATTTTGGCTTCCTCAGGGCTTTATTCCCACTCTCCAGCACCCTGTGGACTTGGGCCAAAGCTGAACTTGGGCCCAGCACTAGAAGCGGCCCCAGGGCAAAGAACAGGACCTGCCAGCTAACTCCACACCTGCACAGGGCTGATACAACATCCCCATGTCCTTTTGCTGCAACATGAGGAGAAGATGAATCTAACACAGCTTTCAGCCCTTTGGTGCTGCCATTTCTTTTTCCTCCGACAAGGAACAAAGAGAAGAGACCTGCTGCCACTAATACAGGGGTGGACTGATGCTTTGTCCATCATGATGCTTGAAAGCAGCCACTTTCTCCCACATTTGAGTTTACCCTGCCATGGATATCCTTCATCAGTTGTGATAAATCTGAAATTAATAAATATCAGGCAGAAGGATAAAGATATTATTAATTGGGGAAAAAATATTAGGTTCCCTCATCAAGAACAGTGGGGAGAGCAAGGCTGAGGGGAGAAAGGGGAGGAAGTGGGTATGCCCAGAGCACAGGAAAAGGGAGAGCAGGAAAGGACAGGGAGAGGGCACAGGCAGTGTGAACAGGAGAAGGAAGAGGCAGGAATGGGCAGTTGGAGAGGATGAGACACAGGCACAAAGGAACAGATACCAAGGAGGACAAAGAGCGGTGTGGGGTAGATGGAGGGAATGGCATGAATGCGTTTGCAGAAGAATACACACTAATTCTTGGAATATGCCAGTCCCTTAAATCACCACCACAGGAGGGGACCCATCCAGGCTGGGGAGCCCCACGGACTCTGGGTGACAAGCCCATGGTGTTTCCTCAATAAGAGACTGAGCAGAGACAGGAAGGCATGAATCGCTGCGCCTCCTCTGAGGGCTAACATTTCTCTCCTTCTTTCTTTTCTTTCTTGTCTTAAACTTGAGAAAATCAAAAAAGAAAGCAAGTAAAACAAAAGCTCCTTTGCCTTAATTAAATTACTCAGCCGCCCTCTGGGGTTGACACTGGGGATACATGAGGCTTTTGTGTAATATCTGGAGGAATTCTCCCGCCGCCTCCCGCCTCCCCCTGCCCTGTCCTGGGGACAGGCGGGAGGATTTCAAAGGGGAAGGGAAAGGAAGGGGGAGGGGGGTAAGCTAATAGGGATGGGAATTATTCTGTGATGGCTGGAGGGATAAGAGAAAAAAGGGAAGGAAAGTCGCTGCTGAAATTGAAAGCCGATTCCCTGCGCTGGCTCGAGGCAGTGCTCTGACCTGAGGTAACTGCCCTTTTGCCAGAGACACAGGCAAAGTTCAGGGCACAGCGAAAGCTGCATAAATATGAAGTCTTTATCAGGGGGATGATCCGCTGCCTCAGGACGTTCCTGCCCGCTTTGGACACAGCGTGACGCGGCAAGGCCAGCTCTCCATGGCCACCAGCACTGGGCAGGGCTCGAGGCAGCCTGGCCCCATTGCTGTGCAGCTATGCAAGGGCAGCTGTGGGGCTGTGCTTGAGCAGGGATGCTGCTGGCAGCCGAGCCAGGCCATCCTGCAAGCTCCCAAGAGCATCCCTACAGACCCAGGCAGCAACATCATCCTTCCACATCTGCTGCAGCATGCTCCCTGGGTCCCACCAGAAGGTTAGCAGTGGGAAAACCAGCTCCCATGAGCAGCAGAATTCATTCAGAGAGGGCACTGATGTTTTTTATCGATATGGCCTCCAAGCCTGTGCAGGGCATGTCATGGACATGCTGTGGCAAATACACGCTCTGACAGAAGGATAGCTTTTACACTGCTGTCATTGGTGGACTTGTTTAAGAGCTGTGGTTTTCTTAGCCAGAATCTCCCATTGGCAAGATCCTGCATCTTCCCCTCTGAAACCTGAGTGAAGGGAGTTTTGTACCTTCAATTTGGCCTGAATAAAGAGACCCATATCTGTGCTTGAAAGAGAAAGGCACCCTTCACATTAGGAGTAGTCTGCAATGGTAGTTGAGTCCATGAGGGACTTGCTGGATCCTTTCCACCATCTCCCCACCTATCCCCCAGCATTGCCCAGGTGCCAGAAGGTTGGATCAGTGGCTTTTGGGGAGCTAACTGTGCTGTCTGGTACTGGAGGTGTAACCCATAAACAAGCGATGCAAACAGAAGGAGCGGGGACTGCATACCAGCACCAGCTCCCTTTTACTTACTGTTGGGAAGGAATATTTCTGGGAACAAAGAACATCTGGGCTGTAGGCTGAACTGGGCTTTATATGATGAAGCTTGTAATACTGTCCCATCTGGAGAGCAGCTCTGTGGGGAGATAAGAGACAGAGTCAACCATAAATCCACTCCTTTAAGCATGACAAGTGTGTGCCTCATATTCCGAGGAGAGGAGGGGGAAAAGTAAGTGGAAACATTTTTCTCTGTGCTGAACACACGCAGAGCTCAAAAAAGGCCCGTCCCTCCATGGTGTGATGGGAGGTTGGTAAGCATGGAGCACCCCCAGGGTGCCAACAAGAACAGGCAAAGGCTTTTTCTGCAGTGACAGCTTCATTCCCAAGTGACAGTCAAGCCTGGCGGGGACACACACGAGCTGGAGGATGCTGCCACACACACAAAGCCCCTGTGCAGTTGGAACTGGAGGCAACTACCACTAGGGCAAGAGAAGGAACCAAAACTTTGTGGTTCCACCTTGGTGGGGATATTGGCCTCCCATTTCTCAGAGCTTCTCTGCTGTTTATTACTAACCATGATTTATGGCATTAATAACAAAAGCCTTGCAGATGTGGAAGGCCCAGGTGAGGAATCAGGCTGTGGGCATGGGGGAATAGTATCACTGTTAGGGAAAAAAAAAGAATAAAAACGTCTATTATTTCCCCAAGTGAACTATCAGGGTTCAAACGAACTCTTGCAGTTTGTACCCAATGGACTGGCAGCACATTTCAAATGCACTCCTTGCAGATGGCACGTGATGCTCCCTGCACTGATCTGCCTCCCCTGCAGCAGCATGGCCCCACAATCAGCCCACCCAGGTAACCCATGTCTGGTGAGCACCTGTGTCAGCCAGCTTGGAGCAAGGTATAAATACACCCTTGTGTTTATCTAGGATTTCCCACTTACAGCCTTCGGCTTTCAAATAGCCACCCTTTGCATCCTTGCTTCTGTCCTCTAAATTTCTCATGCATTTCCTTTTTCCCTCCCTTGCTTCCTATGATTTTCCAGATTGGGTTGATTGATTACAATATTTGACTCTCTCTGCAAGTTCTTTTTGGTGTGTTTAAAGAAGTAGATGATTTTAATCCACATCCAGCTCTTTTGCAGACAGTCTGCCACTGTTCATAAAGAAAAATCATTTGCAGGGCTGCAAAACAGCACGTCGCATGGCACAGTGCCTAGTGCAGAGCTAAACTGCCCTGCTCCCTGCTCCAAGAAGCTTCCAATCAGAAAGCACTGGAGACAAGACTGACTGGGATGGTGGAGGCCAAAACATGGAGAGAAGGGAAGCTGGAGGAGAAATGTCTGGGGCTGGGGTAGGCACTGATGCACTGCTCCTTCTACAATCTGTGTCAGGAGGGATCAGTCCCTTCTCATCCAGTGGGTGGTTGTGCCACACGGGGAGCAAGATGAGTTGCCAGCATTTGAATAAGAAAATATCCCAAGGAAGGGGCTTCAAGGGAGGACTATCCTCGAGAATTTAGTCAGAGATAGGAACTGGGGCAGAGACATGAAGATGTCATGGGAACCGTGTCATGATCACACCTTTTGTACCTTTGTGCACATAGTGCCATTTATTAAAGTCATCTAGCTATGCCTGGACCCAAAGGAATGGAAAACTCTCAGCTTGCATATCTGTCTGAAGTGAAAGCCCTCATATATTTATGTCCCAGAATGTGCTGTCTGGATCTGGAACCCCAGGCTGACAATAACTCAAGCACCACTTATCTTGGCTTTTAGTTGCTAAAAAGCAGGATTTAGCATAAAATTAGATCTGTGCTGGCCTGTGACAGAGATGTTATTTTCATTCACTTTTCCCTAAACTGTATTTTCCTATAGAAAAAAGGGGGGGAAGAAAAGGACAAGTAAGGGGAAAATTAGAAAACATACTTCTTCCTTGTAGAATGCTGTCCTCAACTGATCCATAGCCCACCTTCATTTTTCCTTCTGCCGTCTCTCCCCACTCCATGGCAAAAACATAAAAGATGTTTCTAGGAGCTGGCTTGTGTGTGTGTCTGTGTCAAAGGGAGAGAGGGAGACCATTTCAGACGCAGGTTATTTAGTAGGGGTTTAATATTGCTCCATATAGAAATTAAATGGAACAGCATTCAGACATGCCATTAAAATTTACTGCTTCTTGCTATTTAAAACCCACATAACCATTTCAAGTAACACTGATTAGGGCCTTGCAAGAATTGAAAAAAACCCAACCAAGTCAACTCAGGCATCACCACAATGTCTCCACCTAATAGCTGCTTTATTAACACAAGTCTGGAACCAGGACTGTCTTATGTTAAATTTATTTATTTTCCATTTACACATCACTTTTCTGTTGGGTTTCTTTTCTAAACCATTTGGGTGATGACCACTTTCTTCTTGACAGACTGCCTGACTCTATGGTATTTAATGCTTCACTGATATAAACATGTTCATTTCCCCAAAAGTGTGATTTTTTTTTTCTTTATAAATATGACTTTTGTGTTTTGTTCTTAACTTTCTCTTTCTGGAGTGAATGTGCCTGAATGCACATATGTTCAAATGCATGCACATGAAACACATAGTCTGTCACCCTCTTCACTTTCTATTTCTTTTATTTACAGACATATATATACCTCCTCCCAGCACTTTATTTTATGTGCATTCCTAGACATATGTTCCTTTATACAAGTGCATGTGAAAAACTTTTCGTTTCAAACCAAGCTGGACTCTTTTAATTGTCCATGCCTTGAAACCCAGGAAAATTCTTACAAACTACTTAAGGTTTGGATTTTTGGGATGTTTTATTTATGGTTTTGCAGATTAATTAATAAGAAGGCAGGAAAGCTATACTGGGCTATGTGGTAAATGTGTATTTGCTTCAATTATTGATCCTGGTGTTCAAATTGCAACAGATTTGTTTAGATCACCATTCAGTCTCCTTAGCTGGAGTCATTTGAGAAGTGCCAAGTGAGAAGGCCATGTTTGTATGATGGGTTTAGCCTAGAAACTCAGGAAAAAGTAGGGATGGTGGTGACTTTGAAAAACATGCTGGAGGTCATTCACATAATTATTATGTCATACGTGGGTTCTGATGAAGATCATCCTATGGTGATCTGAAGATTGTGAGTTTGATAAGGCAGATACATAAAGGCTGCATCTTACAATATCTGGTTTACTGGCATTGTACCAGTCAGGAAAATGTTGTCATGTACTCCTGCCAGATAAACACTAGGGTTTTTTTCACATGCATTCTGTCAGTATTAAGGCAAACACTCCTGAATTCACTGCCATCACATAAGACTGGAAGAGAAAAAAGAGAGACTGCCCAGAAGTGTAAGCCATTAAAAAGCAGCCTGTAGGAGGCTTTGAAGTACTGTCCAGTCCAGCGTCCTATGCCAGGGGAAGGCAGGCTGTGTCCTTCCTGACAGTTGTCCAACTCTTTCCATAGAAGTTGCAGCAGTAGAAATTCTGCAGCTTCCTCAAGCAGCTTGTGGCTATGCTTTGCTACCCTCACTTCTGGAAATTTTCAATTCCAACATCTGTCTCAAAATCGTTACCACAGTCCTGCTCATTTTGTATTTATGTTCCTGTTGGACAGAAGAATTGGGAAGAGCATTTGGAGACCAGCAGGAACTGAGAAATCAGAGAGTTTAATCTTGGCTGAAGGGCAAGAGAGGAGGCAGCCCTATGGAGGACTGCCCAGAGCAAGCTTTTCCTGCAGTAGGGGTGAGTGAAGTGTTGACAAGGTCAACAGTTCCCCCAAAACTAACTTTAAAAATCATCACTGGGAGGAAGATAACCTTTAGGATGGATTATTAACATGGTCTTCTAGCTTGCATGGATAAAGTAAATCTTCAAGGAGGTTAGATATAGAAAGGTAATAAGTAAGTAAATGATTCCTGTTCTTCTACAGCTGGCATACTTTGCTTGGGAGCTAGAAAAAGGAATGAGGAGGAGTCAGGTTACTAGTCAGCATTTCATTGCTTTCATTTGGGCTTTTTGGTGGGTTTTTTTGGGGTTTCTTTCTGTAACTTGGTTTCCAAGTTTATAATCAACAAATTAAACCCTCACTTTTACAAAGAAGTTGTCTTTTGTATATGTTTGCTCAGTTGTTACTGAATTGTGCATAGTAAGAACAGCTTCTACTTCCTCAGCTGTGGTCAGACAAGCAGTAGATGCTGTCAGAAGCAGTTCTGGCTGCCTGAAGCCTCAGGAGGCTTTGGAGTCACAGCATGTTGGGAAGCATCTACTTGCAGGATGCCCAAAGGAGTCTGATGGATGGTTTATCCTGCAGGTGTAACCTGAGGCCCTTTCAACGGGAGTGTCTGTGGGACAGCCCACGGGCTGAAGCACCCCACACCTTGCACAAGGTAGGTCACCCATGACTGCCCTTTGAATGAGTGAAACCAATCACGAAGAAGCTCAGTCAAGCTTACTGATTCTCTTGCTCTCCCTTGAGTTTCTCTCTAGCCTGGTCTTTGAATTTCCTCAAACATGGATTGTATTGACTCGCTCCTGACCTAAGTAGAAACATGTGGCTTATCCAGCATATTGATCTGGTTTACAGAAGAATAATCTTATATAAAATATGGAAGCTTTAAATGCTGGTGTCCTCTGCATTTCCCCACTGGAGTGAGTGACCTCCTGCCTTGGTTTCCCTAGTGACTAACAAAACAGACAGTGCAGGATTGGAACTGGGCAGCTGCTCAGGACTGACTGATGCTAGTCCAAGGTGTATTATTAATCTCAACCTCCTTTCATTTGTCTGCACTCAGTGGAGCAAAATAGCAACACTACAGCTTGTATCATGATAAGTAATTACAACATGACACCTCAGCATCGCAGCTGGAACCACACCAGTTAATTTAGTGATTAGTTTGTCCTGCTAAATGTCACCACCATGCAATGATGTTGCATTATGATGACTCATTTTTAGCATACAGTCTCCTCTATAGCCTCTATAACTTCTTGAATATAAGTCAGGTGAAGCTGCATGAGTGATGGGATGGATGGTAGCACTGATGGAAGATTATCTGCTGAGCCAACAGCATGCCAACACCTTCAGGAGGCTTTCCTTATGGAGAATTCCAATCACTGCATCTCTATAATAGCATCTACAAAAATACTTTGGTAATATCTTCACCTGTCAGGAAAAAAAATTACCCTTCCTCTCACCAACTCTTCCTCAGATTTCATTTTGTTTAATGAAATAGAATTTTCAAACATACATATTTTAACATGCATATTCAATACATTTCTCTCACACCTCTTTTTTTCTCTGAAGCTTGACACATGGGAATGGTGCATTGATCCATGGATTAAACTTAGTTAGCTTGGCTAGCAGCTGGGCCTTGAGTGCCAAGATAACCAGGTCAAAGAGGGAAAAGCATGAATATTAAAAAAAACAATGTTTGACTGACAAAAGCAATTTTGAAGGGATGTGCAGGGTAAGGGGAAGTGAGGAGGAGAGCCCTGGTTTACACTGAAAAAGTCTGTTATGTAATTTAAACATTGTAACTGTTGGTTTTGCTTCACCACCCGCTGTTTTGCCCAGATGGAGTAGCCTGAGGAGGGTGTTTAATACTTTGAGTCGCTGGGGAGCTCTGAGCCTAATGCTGATGGGAGCAGACTTCTGTCGGCTGCTGAGAGTCCCCGCTGCCACCCAGCGTGCAAGACATGGAGCTGGTGCCATGAGGGGACTGTTTTGCCCCAAGAGCCAAAGGAAGGGCAGCACCAGCTCTTCTTTCTGTGCCTTCCTCAGCCCTTTTTATCCTGAGGGAGAACTCAGGGGGCATTTTCTGAAGAAATTCATGCACACTCATACACCCCTTAGAAAGCTGCGACTTTGACAACAATTTCGGTTCCAGGAAAGGGCTAATTTCAAAGCCTTTCTGGTCTGAAGACCAGAACTCTGAGGAGGGACAATGGTCATCCTATCCTCTTTTGGCATCTCCAGCAGGAAAATGTAGGTGTTGTCCCACAGTTAATTGATACAAAACCAAAGTGAAAATCCAAGAAAAACATTTTGGTTGACCAAATCTCTGTTTGGTTTTTCTGTGGATTGTAGGCATGCAGAGATATCAGAGAGCTTCCTCACCTCAGGACCGAAGAGCAGAGCCTGTCTATGGATGGTGCCCAGATACCCCTCCCCAGAGGCCCAGGAAACCTTGACAGAAGCAATCCTTTTCTCTGGAGCATTCCTGGTGCTGACTTTTCAAGAGCATCTACAGAACCATTGTTTCACCAGCATGTGAAGCCAAAGCTATTGCCAGACCAGAGGGTGTGGTATTATTTTACCTTCAGGAATGCTTTAGCCTTTGCTGTGAGCTCTTCATCAGTTTCCCTTTGACTTCCTGCACATACATACAAGGGCCCACTGCAGAATCACAGGTCAAGAAAAGAAGAGTGATAGTACCTTGAAGCAGTAGAAGCCAGCCCATTGTTTTGTTCAGAGAGCTGAAATAGGACTCAAGCGATGCTTTTGTTTTTCCTGAGTTTTATTGTACAGGCAGGGTGTTCATGATTAGAATATGGTGTGAATACTTGGCTCTGAGTGTGTATTGTGTACATATACATACTCTTCCTGGGAGACTTCTCAGTCAGGGGCAGGCAGTGAATGGGAGCTGGATTAACTGTTTTCAGTCTCTAAACTGCCACAGCCCCACAGGAATTTAGGAGTCTATTAAGAAATCTTGCAGTACTGAATAACCAGCAGCTCTCATGCAGCAATTTCCAAGCACTTACAAGACAAATAACAGAGCAGCCAGGCATGGCCATCCCAAAGCTCTGTCAGCCCAGCATCTTGTCAATGTACAGATGCAATGCAAGAATGAGGAAACCTACAGTAATGGTTATAAATATTAATGGTATGGTGAAGGACCATGAAGCACATGAAGAAAGCACATGAAGAAATCTGTATCTCAATCCCACTAACCTGGTCAGCTAAATCAGCATCATTTGGAATTCCTAATTCTCTCCTGCAAGGGAGTCAAGAACCATCCTCCTGACTATATTATTGGTGTAGTACAAAGGCACAACAACATTGAGGCAAAATAGTTCAGGGAAAACTAAAGACCAGGATATATGTTTCTGCAAGCACAAGTAATTATTACAGTACATTTTGAGAAGCTAAGAAGGTTTGCTTAATAAAGGTGTTGTAGACTTGATGCAGTGAGTTTAAGAAAAATACTGATTGGACTTAATGGTTTTCCACATCCTACGCATTTCCATCATACCTTTTCATTTACTGAAATAATGAGATTTTCTTTTTTTTTTCTCTCAATAAGGTTGTGGGACTTCCTCTATAACGTTCAGATAGGATCAAGGCATTTGCAGCTTCACCAATATTAAATCTTGACATCTGTCTTTCACAAGTGCATCAGGCAGCAACATGAAACTTTAAAACATTGCCATAACACAACAAACAAGTTTGCAAAGTAGTCACTCCGTGAGCTTTGATAACCGTTGGTAGTGCAGAAAGACCTCCAGACATCCCAGGACTGCAGTCTTTTGTACACTAAAATGGCAATTGCCATTGAGCTTGGCAGTAAACTTGGCTGAATAACTCAGACCTCATTTCAAACCACAGATCTTGCATCTCCAAACGACCACATGCCAGATTTACATTTGTTTCCTCTATGGGGAACGTGGAGTCCTTTTCAAACCCTTTGAGCTTAGTTTTTCTTCTCCTCTTGGCTTTGCTGCCAGATGATAAAGATTTAATTCTTTTATTACCATTACAATCCATCTGGTTTTGAGCTCAGAAGCAAGCTAAGCATTCAGATTAGCTACTGTTCCTAAAAGAAAATTGTTTTCACCTATCCTAGCCTGCTTCTCTCTTGCGCACAAAATACACTTAAAAGTGGGGCTGTCCTTGCTCTCCCCATGCCTTGGATCTCACCTGTACTGCAGCACGGACTTGAAAATGGAGGAGGATGGCTCTTCTTCCCTTCATTCTTCCGCACAGGGGACTCTAACATGGAAAGTTTCCATTTTATCTTCAGTCTGAGTTTTTGCTTGGTTTGGTTTACAGTGGTATGGGGATAAAGAGCAGTCCCAAGTACCAGTGTTCAGCTGCCACAAAGAAAGCAGTGCTATTATTCCCTCTGGTAGCCTCACCTTCTTGCTAACCCTTTCTACAGTCTAGTGACAATACATTGACTTGGAAGCAAAACCTACAGATATGGTGGGCTTTTTTTTTTGTGAAAACAAGGGTACTAGCTGCACTGATGCATATTGCTCCTGTCAAAATTTCTTCTGCAGTGCAGGCAAAGCATAGGCTATTATTTAGTCCCATTGTGCATTGTTAGAAAAAATATTACATCCCAAAGCTGGCTTCTTTCCACTGATGTCTGAAATAGCCAAAGCATTTCCCTTGCCCTCTGTTTCTAAGAGCTCTGTGATCTCTGGATGAAAGCTCCCAGATATATGTGAGTTAACTAATCTTACTGAACCAAGTCCTTCAGTCATCAAAAAGTTCTCACTCATCAGTTGTGCACCTCTCTGCGGAATACCAAACTTTCTTCACTTTCTGGTACAGCTCCAGGGGCAGTATTTCTCTAGAATATGAGCACACAATATTTTAAGTGAGTTTTCTCTGGTCTTTGCAATGCCCAATAGCAGAGACCTCTGTAACCAATGACAGGACTATGAGAGACTTCAGTGAGCTTATTCCATAGTAATCAAGCATACCCGAGATCTAGAAATTCTGATATTAATATTAGCAAAGTGTGTGTTAAAAACCATAGTCAGATGTTTCTGATGAGGTATCAGTGCTTCACAAATACAGCCATGCAGTGTGTGTTTTTACCTTTCAATTCCTATGCCCGTTTCATCCATAGCTGTAGAACTTTCTGCAAGCAGAACTGATACTGAGGGTTAAAGGTCAAAACTAAAAATCCAGACACTTCTCTGACCAGGCTGCAAAAGCAATAGAGTCAAAACATGAGAAAAACGTTCTCAGCTCATAGCTTACCTGCTCCAGGGGTTTGCTAGGAGTTGGATTGAGGGGATAAAAGAGAGTGGAAGAGACCCAGGACTGGGGCTCAGAGCTGGAAAAAGAAACAACAGGGAAAAGGTCAATGTTCAGATGATGGTATCACATCCTCCTTTCATCCCTGCGGTTCACACGAAGGCCGGGATCCTTGCTTTGCTTTACTTTGGGGAAAACTCTTGCTTTATTTGTTCATGTTGAACTGCTATCAGAGCTCAATGTCTCAGTGTTGTGTTTTAATAACATCAGTTTCCCTGGACCAGATACATATGAAGTCGGTTAGACGATTCTATAAACAATGGATCCAAGTCACGCAATGCAACATTTCTGATTGCAAGATAACCTTTCCAAGGGCGAAGTTACTGAGGTGAGGGGTTGGATTCCTCAGCCAGTCACAAAGAGAGACCTTCAGTGTTCAGGGTTGCTCCAGTGGGACAAGGTTCGTCTCCTCTTCGTTTGGGGGAACAGCTCCCTGGTTTGTTTTTCTACTCCCCAGTCAGCACACAGGGTGACTTTTCTGAATTCTGGCTGCCCAGAGCATACTTTGTTGACAGTTCATTTAAGGAGATCTGCACAGAATATTTTCTTTGAAATCAGTTGAGAAGAGGAGTTACACTGAAGTTTTAGTGAGTGCTTCATTTTTATTTTGGAGTTTAAAAAAAAGCAACAATTGTGGGAAGATGTTTCCAAACCAAGAAATGGGAGGGTTCATTGAACACAGTATGGGAAAGGTCAGAAAGGAAGACAGGATGGAATCAGCCAGATGAAAACTTTGGGAAAGCTTCTCTCAATTTCTAGCATTTATAGTTATTTTTTGATGAAGATATTAGTTTCTAACATATTTTTTAATCCAATATGAAATGTATGTGAAGTTTGAATTTTTCTTCCCTTTCTTCAGCTCCTAACACAAGGGAAAACCTCAAATCATCAACCTCTAGCCTTACCTTCACCAGCTGATGGGTGTGGTATGAAGGAGTTTGGCCTTCAATTTATAAACAACACCAGTTTGGCACCTACAAATACTCTAACTGTATGTCCTGGCATGAGATCCATTTCTACACTTTTCTTAGGAGAATTCTGTTCTGGAGGTTTTGTGTTCTTTTTACTGTATAACCCCACATGAGCTGAATACAGAGACATGCAGGCTTTATTCTTATTTTCCTGTAGCAAAGTTTGTGTGCAAAGCTACATATCATGATCATGAGATGCTGATGTGTTTTTTGCTCATGATTCAAGTCCTCATCTGATGATGTTAACTTCGCATACATTCGTTGAGTGTAAATCACAGTGAAAACAACCCGTCACTGCAGCTAAGTGAGTGGTTCTCAAAGTGAATATGGACTTTCTTCTTTGGGTACCAGGTGCAGTCTTAACATTATGGCATAGGGCTTCATCCTTCCTGTGGGCTGATTGACTCTATCTTCATGTGTTCAGAGGAGACTGGATAGGGGAATTTGATTCATTTCATAAAATCGGAGATTTAGATCTTCATCTTAATCCTGAAGTATAAATATTCAGACCAGAGATTACAGCTGTAATCCATTTTTTATTGGCTATAACCCATAAATAATTCAAGTAGATCTTTAACCCAATGTGCATCTCCATACATCTCATCATTTGTAACTGGTGTAATTCAAGATTCATTCAAGGAGATGCTTCATTCATCTGAAGGAATGGGGCACCAAGGGGAGGCTAGATAGCAAATTCAAGTTGTTAGTCTCTCCCAGCATCTTCTAAAACAAATTTTCATTCACTTTCACAAGAAGATCCTGGAGTAGACACCTGGCATGGTTTCCCAATTCAAGGGATGGTCTGGAGTTGGATTACAACCATGGAGTATTCCAGACTCTGTCTGAGTTACCAACAACATGTTTGGCTGACAGATCTGGCCATGGAGCAACCAGCTGATTCTGCCAGGGGTGGTGACAACTGCAAAATTCCTTTACAGATAAGGTGTCAATTGGCTGCACGTGGCACATGGATCCAAGTGACTTCCTGCTGCATCTTATCAGCTTCTCCTTTATGTTGTAGAGAACTGCTCAATAGTCAGGATCTTATATAACTACTCAGGCTGCACTGGGTTATCAAGCAGTTCCATGCACAGAGAGTCAAAAGAGGACACAGTTCTAGCTGCACAGACTGCCCTTGTGAACTGGGCTGCTGTGTTTTAGATCAGTGATTATCTGATTAAAGTCAATCACCAGCCCATCCCTCTGTGCATATAGCTGTCTGTCTGCTTTTCCATACAGAAAAGGAGCTAACATCTCACATATGTTTGTGGAAGACTTGTTTAATTAAGCAAAAATTAATTGACATAATGAGAGTTCATTTGCAGTTTACAGTGGCTTATGCATATACATATAAAGCTGGGTTTTAGAAAAGGCTCTGGCTCAGTATCCAGCGGGTCTGGATTCAATTCTCAGCTTTGCCGTAGGCTTCCTGTTTAAACCTAGGCCAATCATGCAAAGACAGATCTGTGAGGTATCAAGGTATTTGATTCCTAAATGTCTATTGATTTATTCTGTTATCAGGGCTATGGTGCCTTTCTGCCTTAATTTTTCCACCAGTAAAAGGGACATAATTGAGGGTCTCTTCACACACTGTGGCTGGAGCATTTGTTTCAAGCAAAGGATACTTCTGACTGTGCCTCAGTACAGCAGCAAGAGAAACTGGATCTTGATCTCAGTTATTATCTTTTAAGTACTACTGTGCTGTGAATAAAAATAACTATTAATGCAGAGACAGTGACATCCATACTGACACTTAAACTAACACACTCTTTGTTTGTTTGTTACTTAATTTTGTGAGTGGATTTTTTTTTTCTTGGAATACTTGTTGTATATTCCCCCCAGCTATAATACTGTGCTCCAACTGCAGTGTTTAACAATGGGAAGATCCCTGACCTTTTGTCCTGACCTAATACTAACTGACTGGATTATTTTAACAAGAGGAAAAGTAAGTTTTCCCACTTCCTTCTCAGTTAAGAGCTTGTGTAAGAGTCGTGGTCTCTGTTGAACTCTTCCTTTTTCTGTCTCTCCCTTTTTTTCCTCCCAGCTTTTTGCTGAGCCAAATAGTCTTTTACACATGACATTATGCTCCATTGGTTTATAGCTTTTTGTATAAACCAGTATCCAGCACTGCCAGTGAGCATTAATTATTCCCTCAATTATGACACACAATGTTTCTTGGGTAAAATGAAAGCCACCGTCATCAAGAATTCATGACCAGCCCTCTCAGCAAGGACCAGTAATCTATGGGGTAGACATTTTGGAAAGATACTTCAATCCATAAGTCATTGTATTGATTAAAAGCAAAAGGCAGCTAGCTGTGTTAAAAACAAAACATTCTGTAGCTTTTCCATGTTAATTATTCAACCACAGAGACATGCTACCACCCAAGAACTGCACTCACTTTCTTGAATTCTAAAGGAAATGTCTTTTCAGTCCCTCTGCACTGGCCATCTCCTGGGCCAGAGTGGCCAAGATGCACTACAAAAGCTCAACACAAAATTCCTTGCCCAGGAGGACTCTCATTGCCACCTGCTGTTTCCTGTTTCTTTGCAAAGACATTTGGGATGATCCACCATTCTCTGGTATTCAGCACATCCATCTTGATGTGGGAATTCCCAGGTTGCTTCCCCATATCAGGAGATGCCTCTGTATCCTATTTTTCACTAATGTGCTGAAGACCCTGAGCAGGCTGACATGCTCAACCCTGTTTCTTCCCTGAGCTCCTTAAGCCTCTAGGAAGAAGAAAAAAGCAGGTGCCACAGCAGGTTCAAGTTTTTGTCCCTGCTTCTTCTATCCCCAAAGGGTTTTAAAGAAGTGGCCGAGCTGTTCCTCAGCGGGGACCTGGCCTGCTGTTCAGTCCTGCTGGATTTCCAGCTCTTCTTGCCAGGCTGCCCTGGTGCTCATTCAAACACATGTCATCACATGCAATATGGACACAATACCCTCATTCCTACGGGCTCCAGGACCCAGCAGAAGAAAGCGCAGGCAGAAGATCAAACATGGAAGGAACAGAAGACAGAGAAGCTGCTGTTGTTGTCTGTGTCTGGAACAGAAAAATGAACACAAGGGAAGAGACAGGGTAGGGGGATAATTACTTTCATCCCAGTTTTATTCCCACAATTCCCAACCACTTTTGAAGCCAATTTTCCTTTAATAAAATATACTATTAATGACTCAAGTAGAAGCCTTTTGTGCAAGACAATACTCAGTACTCCAGATGGAAATATTTTGTGTTCTGCACAATATACATGTATACATATATATATTTATATACATACATTGAGCTGTGAGCATAGTCTGTATTACCCTACTTTTCAAAATGAATAAGTTATTTCAAAATATGTTTAACATACTTCCTTTCTTTGAAACTAATTCTTTCATAGTTCTCCCTCTCTTCTAGTTCTTATCCCTTAAGGAGAAACACAAGCCAAACAGCAACAAGAGCTATATCCCATCAATTCTGGAAGCCATTCATTTGCTATTTCTGTTCATCATAGCTCCAGAATGACGGAATTTAAAGAGCTACTGATGCCTTTTGTTGGCATATATATCCAATATTGTCTTTCAAGCAGTTTAGACACATCCTTCTTCTCTTTCTTCTTTAACAGCCTGTCAAAGAAATAGGCCTAATTAGTTTATTGTGGGTTTGTGTGTGAAGAAGTTATTGAGAGAGCGCCAAGTCAAAAAGTCAAACACAAACTGATTAATTTTCACAATGCACCCCTCTGAGGTGGGGAAGTTCTGACAAATCCACAGGGTGTTCACAGTTATCCTGTGCTCTGCTCACAGAGGCTGGGAGCCATATGGAGAGCAGAGGACTGGCACCACATTTCCCACTTCCCAAAGCTCACACTCCAGTTGCTGGGGCTGATGCTGAACTTTCATGTCCACTGAGAGCTCAGCCCATCAGACCTGTCACTTCCTTTTCTCCCACTATCAAAGAGAGACATCTCATGACAGCCTCTCCTTGAGGTCAACTTTCTGGGCACAGCAGAATATGCACAGTTTAGGAGTGTGACACAATCATTTACTGGCTCACAGAATAGATAGCTGGGGTTTGATAATCCACTAGGGTAAAAATCAGTGTGCCCATCACCCTGATAAGGCACCCAGAGTCCTATCTGACTAGGCAGGCACCAGTCAGGAGAGGCTGGGCTGGCCTCTGCAGCTCCTGGGAACTAACTCCCTTCCTTGCTCTGTTCTCATCTTCCCCTGGCTTCACTGACAGCAACAACACTTTCTCCACACAGGACACTGCAATTCCTCACAAGCCTCCTCCCTTACTTTTCTCTGCTGGTTTGTCTGTTTGGGGTTTGTATTTTTGTGCTTTACGGTTTCCTACGTTTCACGATAGTGCTTGCCCTATGAATCCTTGAGCGACGTATGAACCCACCTCAACAGTGCTTTCTCTGTCAGCTATTTCACATTTGCTATGTCTCTACAGAGTTTCTCCAGCTCTTCCTCAGCAGCCTGAATCAAGGTTATGAAGCTGTGTAATATCAGAGCAGGGCTCTGCTCCTTAGTTCACAGGCAGCTGAATCCAGAGAGGGTTTACAGAAGGGACCTACAAGAGTTACTTGGGAAGGTCAAAAGGAAATGACTGGGTGGGCTGGTGTTAAAGTCTGGCAAGAGACTGGGCTAGATTGGTGGCTTTTAGCTCAATGAAACATCCAGAAAAAAGTTCATGAGCCACAGTGATTCCCATTTCCAACCAAATACAAATTAGACTGACCTTTAAGAGTTTGCTTAGTGTAATGCTGCCCAATGCATTTTCTTGCTTTCTCAGATGCCAAAGAATATCAGGAAGAAGGAAGGTTTATTTCCCCCAATGGTTTTGTGAAATGCCTTGTAATGCCTTTCAGATCAGCAGTTGTTCTCCTGATCCTAAGCTTAAAACACTATCCTAAATTATTTCCAAAGGTCCCTTCCAGCACTTTTTTGTTTAATTCTGGAAATTCAGAACCTCTTGAATTTCTATCACTATTCTATTGCCACCAGCTACGTGTCAAGCTCTCAGGACTATCTTTTGTCCCTTATTATGCTACCCAAATAGTTTTAATACAACAGAACATTTGTCCAGAAGGGAATTATTGTTCCTGCCACAAAAGGTTATTTGAAGTCATAGCTGCTGCAGGGATGAGTCTGATGGCACTGCAACCTTCAAAGACTCGAATTTATCTCACTTGGAGCCGTTCACAGGTTACAAGTTCCATGAACTTGTGGAGGTTGCAAACTAGATCTCCACCCACTCAAAAAAAATATATCAAACTCTAATTCTGTGAACTTTAAATTGTGTTTCAATAAAGCTATTCACCCTTCTGTCTTTATCTGCTTTAACAATTCTGCCTCTGCTTTAACAATTTTCTCCAATGAGGCTTTTTTTACAGTTGTGTGCTTAAAAGAGCTTCAAAACAGACACTGAAGCAATATTAAGAAGAGATCACAACACATCCAATTCTACCAATAGCTTCTCTGAGCCAAAGTCTCACCTTTCTTCAGTATAGAATATATAAATATATATTCAAACAAGTGACTAGGAGATGAGAGGAAAGTTATTTCTGTGTTCAAGGAACTGACAAGTGACAACTGACCTTGAAGTCACCTACCTGAAGCTGTGGACCTCAGCCCATGTTTCCACAGGGGGCCCATTAACATGCTGGTCTGGCATTGACCACAGGATCATTCAAGCCTCTGTACTGGTTTAGCTTTATACCTCTATACGCTGGGTCAGATTTGCAAGAGTTGGTTTTTGTGGTAGGGCACTGTGCCGCAGCCATCAGCCTCATTTGGATTCAAACAACGTAATGAGACTCAAGGGGTTTATCTGAAATATGAAAACACCATAAATATTCATTTTGAGAAAATTCCTCTCAGACAGGGAGCATAGAGCAGACTGATTTGTGCCCTGCTAATGCCATCCGGCTGCGAGCGGGCAGGGACACCCCAATGCTGCCTGTTTGTCAGGCCCCTATCGGATCCGTGTGCCTGGCTTGACGTCCTCCTGCTGTCAGCAGCCTCACAGCCCTGAGCAGCTCCACAGTGACTGCCATGCAGCCTACAGCAAGGAAAGGCAGTTCCCATGCCTTTCACGTATGCTGACTGCAATGTGTTGCACATGAGTGCGAGGCAGGCATGATAGAGATATACAACATTGGCCCGATCTAGTGGAAATGAAAATAACTAGACATGTGTTAAGCACATTAAAACAGTGGTGTATATTGTGCCCTGCTTACTGTTACTTCTCTCTTTTTTTTTTTTGGTGGGGGGAAGATTCTTGCAGATCCTCCCTCCGTGCCCACCTGTAGCTTTATTGGGGAGAAAAGCAAGTTTTAGAAAAATACTGCGAGTCTACTCTATGATCAAGATAATGTCCCTAATGATCAGGAGCCATGTCCTGAGTCAGAGGCGAGCACTTGGTGGAGTTTTCATTGAGTGCAGTGCAGAATCAGATCCCCCTGGTCTGTGCCCCAGCATCAGCAACCCAGAGTCCCTCACCAGTCCCAGACATCTTCAGAGGAAAAGGACAGGCAGCAGCCACCTTAATCCAATTTCATCTAAGTATGTAATTAGGGCTGTACATCTGGGATCACTTTTTCTCCCCTTCAAAAGTTAAAAAGCTTTATGAACTAGAGGCAGGAAGAAGGGTTTGATCCAGCTTTGGGTGTTGAAAAATTCCTCTCATCTCAGCTCAGCTGTACAAGGCCCCAGGGGCTTGCACTCACCATTTGATGGCCCTGAGGGAAGCCAAAAACTTGTGCAGTCATCCCAGGGCTGTCTCATTATAACCATTTCTCTGCTGTGTGTGCACAGGATTTCTGTTTCTCCCCAGTATAATCTTCTGGCCTTCTTTTGCCAAGGTGGGACACCACAGCAGTGCTGTCCATAGCAGCTGCTCACCCAAGCATCCCACCAGGCTCTGGGGTTTTGCCTTTCTCAGACATTATTGTTTGGAGACACATAATTTATGGGGGATGTTTCCATCCAATGTTTTGTGCAAAAAGGGGCATCTCTGCCATCAACACGTGCCCCTGTTCACTCTCCAGATACGACGAGGCTCAAAAGAGGCTGGATATTTTCAGAGATAGCAAAATTACTCAAAATACAATATATAATGTGAATGTATTCCAGGCAGTTTGTTCAGCCCGTGCTTCAGGAGAGGACTTTTTTTGACCTGGCAATCACAGCTAGCTGGTGGTCTGGGGAAAAATATTGAACATTTCTGCCTCTTTGTTAAAATTCATACAGATAAACAATTACCTGAAGGTATGAAAATTTTGGAATGGAGGGAAGAGGCAAAGAGGAAGAACTGGGGAACATCATGCTGTGGATGTACTGCTGAAGAAATTCTCCAGGCAATGTAAATTATCTAAGAGGTTTACCACTTTCCTCCAATCCTTTCATAAGAGTGGGACAGTGCTAAGTCAACTGTTAGTGTGGCCAGGTGTCAGCTGAGAGCCTGAAAATTTCCTCAGGCAAAACATAGGCCTTGCTTCATCAGATTGGCTGGGCCAGTCTGAGTCTTTATGGAGGCAAAAATACACTCCTCTAACTGCAGCTTTTGAGCCAAACCCTCAGCTGGTGTGACACGATTTTCAATGGAGCTGTGCTAATTTACAGCAGTCTTGTGTCTGACCTTCTTCTGGGGAACAATTCAATGTGAAGAGAATAAGGATTATAGGGGGGTAACCTCAGCGTTTCTTCTAATATAAATCACAGAGGAGCAAAGTTGGCAACTGACGCTGGTCAGAGAAAGCTGATGGAATTTCACTCTGCAAGAATATGCCCTTCCATCAAGATAAAACCGATACTGCTGTTGTTATGTGAAGAAGAAACCTGGGGGAAGGAAAGGAATTTCAACAATGCCAGTAAAAAAACACAAGATATTTTAATATTCTGGAACAGAGAAATCCCTCTTTCCTTTTTGATACAAAGTTTTGCTATTTTTTTTCTAAGTCTATATTTAGTCCAAGAAAACAGTTAAAAATTAGAAATCCAAAATCAATCATAAGTATTTCAATTAATCACAAATATATTTTTCTGTGGAATTTTGTGTCATAGAGATCTTAACCTGGGAAAGGTTGATCAGATTTGGAGAAGAACCAAATTCCCAAATCCTGAACTGTTTCATGAAGCAAGAATTTCATCCACTTCACTGGACAAGTCAGAAAACTTGGGTTTGTTGTAGGAAAAAGGTGAATGCTTCCTTCTACTTCCTAACTGCTTTCTAGCCTTCCCAAACATTAAAGATGTCTGGTTTCATTTGGGACTCAACAACCTCAGTCCCAGAGAATTTACAAAGAAGCTTGTCTGAGCAACTTACATTTACCCACTTAAAAAATAAATAAATTCAAATGCACTAAGCAAAGGATTACAAAGTCAGATTTAAAGATAGACCCTGAAGAAACTTATTTGTAGACGGGCTTAAAGTGTGGATAATAGTACTGACTCACCATTATGAGCTGCTTTGAGGTCTAGGGATAAAAGGGTTTATATTAGTACAAGACATTATTACATTGTATTGTTAATTTCAAAAGTTAGAAAATTAATAAAAAGCAGAAAAAAAAATCTTTCAGTGAAATTAAGGACTTAACCTGATAAGAAATCCCAAATGTCAACACTCTGGCATTAGGACAGCCCCTCCGGCCCTTTTTACCTTGCTGGCTTTTTTTAAACCCCTTCAGTGTGGAATGAGTCAAAAAATTGCAGGCACTTAGACTTAAAAATTCATAGGGTTTTTCATAACCTATTTCTTGTGCTGTAGGTGTTGTCACGTATGACTTTGTTGCTTGTCATGCTGTCAGAGAGGGCCCCTACACACACTCTCAAACACACGTTTTTCCTCCCATACACACTCTATCCTTAACAGGTAGCACATACAGCACAAATCGGGGAGAAACAAGAAAGTGCTGGGAAATCAACATCTGGTTTGAATAATTTCCCCATTTAAATTTTTACTTAGAGAACTCCCATTGGTATCAAATAATTGACTAGGTTAGTTACAGCTGAAAATCCTGGTAGCACTCCTCCCCGCTGGTTTCATGTTGTGGATCGTCACACCTTGGCTCCTAAAGCCTCACTGGGGATTTGATTTGTGTTGCAGGTACCACACAGCAAAAGGCAGATCCACGTTCCTCCCTGCCTCCTCCTCCTCCTCCCACTGGCAGACATTAAAAGATGTTGCCTTCCTTTCTCCCTCTCCTTTCCTTTATTAGGAGACGTTGAACTTATAACAAATACACTTTGCTTTGCAAAAAGCAGTGTAATTAGCCTTGCTTTTTTTGGCCTGCATGTGTGTGGTAAAATGTCTAGTAATAGTTGGCAAGGCTTCTGCAGGGAATGAGATTCCCATGGTTAGATCTAAAGCCCAAATACTTGGAACAAATTAACACCAGCCAAGAAAGTGAGGTTAATTACTGGAACACTTGGAAGAGGAGGTCTCCCTAGCCTAGAAAACTGCAATACACTATCTGCATGTATGTTATGTGGCCAACCAGGATCTCTACCTCTCTTTCTCTCTCTTACTTGCTCTCTTTCCTTCTTTCCTTTTGTGTCCTGACTGCAGACAAATGTCAGAGCCATTGAGAGCAAAGATTTCATTTTCCCCTGACCCGCTGCTCCATCAGGCCAATGCCATCGATGGCCCTGGAAGCCACTCAAAGCTGAGAAACACTGCCATCAGGGGCTGGCTCTCCTTGTGTCTATGTTTTCTCATTAGTGGTTTTGCGTTGTTGAAAGGCATCTTCATTGGAGGCCCAGTATTCCAGCAACATGCTGCTTTAATCTAGGGTGGGCAGTGAGGCTTTCAAAAACACAGCCTACGACCCAACAGGAGAACAGTCATCTTCCCTAATATGCTCTTTGGAGACCAAATCTGTAAATCCTGTAGGCCCCTAAACATCTGCCTTTGGTAAGGTTTTAATGGGGAAAATTTGCCTAGTAACCACATTGCTGTTGACCTTTGATGTGTGAGGAATGTATACATGCACATGTCTGGGGAGAGCTGTGGATGGGCCAAAACCTGTGAAATCAAGGTTGCAAAACCATGGAGGTGAAAGCTCCGCAGTCCAGTTCAGTTACCTGTGCACCTTTAGGAGGGCTCCCTCATGTGTTTGCTTTATTCATGACAGAGCCTTCTGTGCCATGACGACGAGGCTTTTTTCCATGGGATGGCTGCCTCACTCTGTGCTCAGGAGGGATACTGTTCATTACAGGAACAGCTATTCAAGATTTTGTTTTCTCTTCATTGTTCAGCTTGTGACCTCAAGCCTTACTGACTGCGCATTATTCAAATCCTCCTCTGAAAACAACATCATTTTGTTTTCTCATGGGCTTTTCTATAGCACTCATGACAATAGTATCAAAGTGTCTCGTAAAGATGAATTCGTCTATTTTTGCTGCAGCCCCAGGAGGCAAGTTGGTATTTTCTTCATTCTCCAAATGTTGAACTGAAAGCATAAACCCTGTCTATATAATCAGGGGTGCAGTTTACCAAGCAGCTAAAGCCGTGGTGTCCTCTGAGGCCCCACAACTGTTTCAAACAGTGCCTGCCTGCCTGGTCCATCAGGCTACATCTGGCTTCAGCATGTGCACTGCCTGACCCCCTGGCCACGCTTGCAAACTTACAAAATTGAATCTAGTCTTGAAGGCAGCCCCAGGGCCTTTGATAGTATAGACACAGCCATATGGTCAACAGTGTGTCTACAAGATCCGTGGTAAGCATTAATTTTAAATCCTGTCATTGAGATGCCTAGGTCTTGATTTTTCCTCTTGCTTGTCATTAGCCAGCATTGCAGATGTTCATAGCAGAGCTCCTGCCCACAGGGTCTCAGGCTGGGTCCCCAGAAAATGAGAACCTGCATCTAGGAGCCCTGAACAATCTACTGTAACCTCTGAGAGGCTAAACCCTCTGCTCTCACAACTCGCTCAGGTACAGTGCCAGCCCTCCCACTGCTCATCCTGCTGTCTCTCACTTGTGTCACCTGCAGGACTCCAGGGGCTGGTAGCCTCCTCTTTTTGCTGGAGCATGGCAGAAGACCTGTGGGAAAGAGGCTTCAAGAATGTAACACATGATCTGCCCAAAAGGGTGGGATTACCACTGTGCACAGACCTAATCCAAGTATTTCCTGACTTTTGAGTGATCAAATAGAAAACCTTGGTAATGTCCCCTTAGGACGGGGATGCCTTATTTCCTATGTTTTAAAGTAAGCTAGAGGACAGCATAGGCATGTCAAAGTAGCCATACTATGGATGTCTACAGGGCTTGCCATCAAGATGGCAACTTTCTAGGGCATGTCACTGTGCCAGGAGTTAAGTTGGCAGGAGTAACAGATCCTCTCCACGTGGTTTTTTCTAAGTATTATAACTTGGCCAAATGTGGGTAGTTTTTCACAGAGACAGACAAAGCCCATCCCCAACACAAAAGCCACCTCTTCTGCCAAGTGTCCAATTGCACTTCCAAAGCACAGGGGTTCTAGGGCTTTCCAAATAAAAGGTTGTAAAAAAAAAAAGAAAAAAGCATCAAGGCAAACAATGTCTTTTTCCAGGCTTCTTCTCAGAAACACTACATCATTTTGGCTGAAATTTCAGTAAATAATTCAGTTTGAGGCAAATACCCTGTACCTAGAATTTAAGACCAAACAGCTGTCAAAGTTTTAAATAAGTGAAAGACCCTATAACTAAAAATGTTAGTCAAACTTAGTAATAAGCAGTTTTGCAGCTGCAGGTGATGCATTATGTGGGCATTTGCACATATTCAATGTGGGCTGATACATCAGGCAGACTTTTAGAGTTGTTCCGAGAGTCCTGCCCTGAGAAACAGACCCATACTGAGTGCTTGCTGTGCCATTTAGAAAAGAATATTGGAAAATAGACAGAGAGAGGAGACAAAATACACTGTAGTGTGTATTTCTTGTCACTGTAGTGACAAGAAATTAATCAGTGCAGTATATAGCCCAGAAGGGCTCTCTTCTGCCAACCCAGCCTCTGAGGCTTTCCAGATTCTTAGACTAAGGGGTCAAGCAAAACATGGAAATGCAGGGCTGAAATAAAATAATTCATCCAGCCCAGCCCTCCTATCTAAACTAGGATTAAACCAATTTATTCTTGACCAAGTGGCATCTAACTTTTTCTCCAGAAAGAGGATCCCCAGTACTCCCAGCCTTTCCCAGTGCTGAACCAAACGTGCTTAGAATAGCTTCATTCCATTTCAAACCTGTTCATCACAAACTGAACACATCCTTTCTACCTCTGCCCAGTGTTAACAGGGAGCATGAACAATCACTGTTCTTTCCAGAAGCAGCTTTACATACCAGAGGACTTTCATATTGCCCCCACCATCCTCTCTTTTCTGAACATACATTCAATTCCTTTGTTCTTTCCCAGAAGTTGTGTTTTCTAACTTTTATTATTCTGGACTGTCTTCACTGCATCTTTCCTGAAGTGCAATACCTAATACAAGAGAGTCTTCCATATGGGAATAAAGCAAAAGTCATATCTGACTTCCCCTGTCTCTCAGCTAATGCTGGGTGAGCAAACTGCTTGACATGTTTAGGAAAACCCCAATTCAAGAGTAGTCAGGAGTCTAATTTTACAGCTAAGTGAATACAACCCAGCATCTAGGATGGCCCAGAATGAATACCTTAAACCTATAAGCCTTACAAAGACTTGCCTGGTACTCTGGCCACAAAGTCAGAGTACAACAGGGTAATTACCTTGCCTAAAACATTCATTTTGCCACATTGCAAAATCAGGTTGGTGGGAGGTTTTTTTGCTGTGTAACTGCATCATGTTGTTGGCTAATGATCTTGGATGTTTTTAAACCAGTTTTGTGCTGTCTTCAACCTGGTCATTCTTTTCTGTTCATGTGGAAGGATATCTGAGATCTTTCTTGATGCCAAGGTATAACATAGACATGGGTTTTATTTGAATCCACACAGCCAGTTACCCTTTTCAAGAGAGAATTCTATTTAATGTTTCTTTATCTGAAACACCTTGTACAAAATTAGGGCCTAATATGTTTCTCAAGACATATATATATCAATATATCCTGGAGTAAGGGCCCCCAGTTATCAGAAATACGTCCAGAGGGGTATCTGAGGGGTATCTGAGACATCTCTCACAAAGTACATCTGTGGTACCAGAAACAGCCAACTAGTAATGAGATATAGTACTTCAGATTCCAGTTTAGCCAGGCTACTTCTGCTAAGAAAAGCACATATTCCTCATTAAAACCAAGCTTGCTTACTGTCCTGGAACCTTAAATCATTTCCCTACTAAGATGTGTCTGTTTGTCCTCTTTGCTCTTTTGACTACTTTAAAACCACACTCATCTTGCTAACATTTGCAGAGCATATAAGCAGCAGCATATGCCCAGAGGATGCTTTGTGCCCTCTGTGATAATCCAGAATCTCCTAGCTGTGCAGACGTGCACACAGACATATGACCCTGCAGTGCCCTGTTAAAGAAAAAGAAATGTGTCTGAGCCCTGTCAGGTTTAGGGAATCCATCACACAGCACAGGAGTTTTGAAAGTTCACTGAACAGCGAAGATCACTGTGTCTATGCATGGAACAAAGGGAAAGGGAGGCAGGTACAACACTAATGTAATTGTGGCCATTTACCAACTTGCTTTCATATCCCTGTAATGAGGTGCTGAGGAAGGTGTAGGTCACACAGGAATCAGCATCCACATGTGTTCTTTGCATGATCATCTCCCTTGTGTTGAGACAATGCTCTGTAGAAAAAGAAGAGTGATACAAATGTGCCCAGACTTGCAATTGCTACCCATGGAGACAGCCACCCCAGGATGTGGGCATGCTCAGAGGCTGCAGGTTTGGGCACATCCCAGCAAGAGGGGGAAATATGTTTCCTTCCTAGCCTTTGAGGGCTATATCTGCAGTCATCATGGATGATCTGTATGGCTTGTGTGAGCTCATGGAATGCCTTGCATTAGGGAAGAGTGAGAAAACCTCTGGCCAGTCTGCAGTGTGATCTCCTCTCGACAAAGTGAGAGCAGGAGTAGGAGCTGTGAGCTGGGACTGTGGAGATAAGCTCACCAAGGCACACTGAGGAAATCACTGTAAGAATACAAAGCTCTCTGATACTATTACTCCATACCACTTAGTGGAAGGTGATGTGTACAACAAATACATATTGCAAAATAGGGTTTATTTCCTTAAAAAATCATTTCACTCCATTCTCCAAAATGTTGCTCAAAGCAAGTATAATTTTATTGCTGACAGTTCAGAGGAGCTGAGGCTCTTATTCCAGGGCTGGTGGGAGGCAGCTGTATTTGGCTCATTTCATCACTTGCTGTCCTGGTTTAGGGACAGCAGGACACTTGCATATGGAGAAAATACTCTCTCAAAGTTGAAATTTATTTCCCTGAGCCCCAGCTTCCAGCTGTGAGAAACAGAGGCTTCCAGCACTGGTGGCATATGAGGACTAGGACATGTATCCTTAGCTCAAGCACATGAAGGTCTTGACAGATGTTCTTGGATTGAATTTGTGTTTTCCTGTGTAAAGGCACAAAAATTGCTTCTTGTGTGTGCTTGATGACTGATTTGTACTAGGGAAGGGTGAGAAACCCTCTGGCCATGAGTGTGAGCTCTGGTTGAGCTCCCTTTCTGTAAGATAGAAAATGCCCTGGCTCTGTTTGGAATCCACTGTCTACATGTTCTTTCCTTCATAAGATCTGGCAAACTCGAAAAAAGCATAGCTCAGGCTTTGGTACACCTATGAGTGACCCTTCTTTAGCTAATTTTCTTTAGGATTTCCACAACCCTTCCAAGAGCCTGCAAACATCTTTTCTTAATAACTGCATTGCATCAGGAGGAGCAATATGCATTATTACCAATTTATTCTTCATTCAAGATGTCAGAATAGCTTTTCAAAGATGCTTTAGTTAAGCCCCCTAATCTCTCCAGCAGAGCAGTTGGCACTGTTATCCTCTGAAGACCATGGACCCAAGGTACAGAAAGATGAAGTAGCTTGCCCACAGCTGCACAATATATCACTCACAAAGCTGCAGAGTCCAAGAAGCCCAGCTCCCAGTCTTAAGTGTTAACCACTAGACTATGATCTGTACAATACCAAAAAGAGCAGGAAGGACCAGGAAGCAGCTACATAACATGAGGAATTAATTCCACTGGAGGGGTACAGGAGAGGCAGAGGAGCAAATCTTAGTCAGCATGGGCTCTGTGATGATTGCTGCCTTACTGTTCATGGGCAGCAGAATCTGTCTCCTGTTCCCACATCTGCCCTGGATCTCACTGATCTTCTCTCTTTCATTTTTCCTGCCTCTTCTTGTCTTCCCACAACCTCCCCAGATGTTTGTCTTTTAACATCTTTAAAAAGAGAATCTTGTCTTTTACCCAGTTCTTTTTCTCCAAACTCATTGGGAAGAGCTCTAAAATGTCTGTGGCTCTCCAGACTCTTAAGGCAACACAACTCATCTGGAACAGTCTCTGGGAAGCCAAGCTCTTAACCACTGTGGATTTAAATCCCAGCATAAGCCCCCATAGAATTTATCCTGTAGTACCATATAATAAAACTGCACAGTATCTTGCATCTATCAGCTGTTTTGTATAGATAATTTTCATCAGAAATTAATTTCTCTTTAGATTCCTAGTCCAAAGAAATTTAGGCTCTGGCATCAGTTTTTCTACTCTGCAGAAATCTCAGGGGGATTTCAATGTATATCTATAAGCTTCTGGAAATTCACGTGGAGCTGTATGGCAAAGGGGAGCAACCTACATGATGTGGCACCAGGAGAAGGACACATTCTACAGGCTTTTCAAGAGAAGTTTCCTAGATGCATTTCCAGAATGTGAAGCCAGACTGCCACTAAGCAAGTGAAATTTGAATGCAAGAGAGGTAGCCAGTAAAAGTGGAAAGCATGTTGCAAACTGTAAATCTCAATGATCAAACCTCTGCAGCCCTGAATGAACTCTGAATTTCAAATTCAAAATCCTTTTCAAGAAAGACATTACTGCCAGGAAAAGTAAGCAAAAGGCTCAAAATGTGTTTCTAGTCCATGTTTTGAGTGAAAAATACTATATGGAGTCTACCAACCTGGTTCTTTGCAAACAGAATTCTGATATAAAGCATTAACTTATGCAAATAGGAATTTTCAAAGTTGTGAGGAAAAAATGTCTCCCTTTACAAGGAACAACCATATTTTTTCAGGGAAAAAACCCTCAACTTAATCTCATTACAAATAATACTAATAATAGTAAGCTATGCCATAACAGAGAACAGTGTATAGAACTCACAAACAACATTTCTCCTGAAAAACAGGACTGTCAACAGCATACAGAATGGTAAGAGAGTTTGACAAAAAGCCATACTAATGTATTTATTTCCCTTACTGGTCCTACAGTGGTGAGATTTGCAGGCCACCCCTTGAAGCAGTGGTGATCCCATGGAGTCAGCATTCCTGGTTTGCTGCTTCCAGGAGCAAAACAGTGCAGCAAGCCAGCAATTACAGAGTTAACTGACAGTGGTATCTCCTAACTGCAGGATGTTTAGGGGATTGTGTTCCTGGACTGGACAGTTTTGATGGTGCTCTTTCTAATGGAGCTACTGCAGTGATGCCATTTATCAACAGGTTTTATTTCTCAGAAGAGGAGGTATAAACTGTATATGGCTACTAACTGCCCACACACTTCCATACACCTCAGATTCAGGTGGCCAGAGATCCTACTGCCTGCTGAGTTAAATGGAGTTTTCAACAATAGGAAAGTGAAGTGTGGCCACCTGGTATTCATCAGTCCTCTTACCATTTCAGGAGTGTCCATTAGAAACCTATATGCATGATCCCTGCATTTCAATTGTTAGAAAAATTAGCTGTTAACCATCAGGAAGTGACCTATTTCCCCAGCACAGTCACTCAGACCCATTATAGGCCCTGTTCTAAGTCCTTTTCTTATTGAACACAGTTTACAAGAGGTTCACCATAATCTCTTCAAAATTAGATTTTTGTTCTTTTTCTAAGCTGTTCAGATTGTTACTTAAATAATTTTTTTTTGTCTGGTTGCAAGGAGAATGAGAAGCCAACACCAGGGTGGGTGATGTGGTATTGTGCATGACTCCAGGAGAGTTGGCTCATAATTTGGGGTGCAAAATAGTTTTTCATCAGAAGTGGCTGATTTACAAAAAACATTTCTCACATGTGGGGTACCGTATCTGGGAAGAGGCAGGGAGAAGTTCAAGGGAAGATAACCCCATAGCCCCAATCATGGCAAATCTTCAGAGTCACTTTAGCCTCCTTCAGATGGAGTGGGATGGGGCCCCTTTCTGTACATGTGGGGCATGTGGCTACTGCCCCTGCTGCCAGGCTGCCTGCACTGTCTGCTGGCAAAGGTGTTAGATGTCAAAGAAATACTCATTAGAAAAGGGAAAGATGGAGCTGCAGACCCATAATTAAGCAAGGATTTAAATCCATAATATGTGAGTGCTTTGCCACCAGGCTTACTGAAAATGTTTGGTTGTTTTTCTCTGTTTTTGAGAGGGAGAACAAAAGGGAAGAAGTGAACAAGGGTTTTGGAAAAAAGTATTTATGTGGCTTGCTTTCCATTTGGCTGTCCAATAGCAAAGCACATTTTTTTTAAGCTCTGAAACATTTTAGTTTCAAGAAATGCTTTCAATTTAAAGTTTTTAGTTCCTAACTAGTTCTTACCTTAGGGAGACTGTCCATGGCAGGTATCCTGCCTTCAGGTGTGCAAAACTGCCTGTATCAGTTGCCCTAGGGAAATTGGAGAATACAGCTGTGGGATCCCATTATGGGAGATAGATCCACACAGGGGTGCTTGTCTTCAGTCTTCAAGAAGCATTCATTGACTGGCCTTGGGCCCCTTCTCAAATTCTGTGGGGAGAGTGGATTAACTGATTTAAAGATGCTGAGACTGAGCTCTGTGTAGAAACCAGAATCTGGGCAGTGTGTGTACAGAAGGAAGAAAAGGGCAACCAGAAAACTTGGGAAATTTCAGGGGTGTCAAAAAGATATGGTTGAAGTTCAAGTCAAGTGTAGACATCAAGCTCCCACCCTCATACTCATTTGCTATGAATTACTGCAGAAAATATCATCCCAAGAGCAGACCAGTAGAAGCCAATGTGGAAAAAAAGCTTAATTTCAAACTGTAATGACAGGATGCTGAAGGCAACACTTCAACAGTCAGATGTATGAAGCACTGGAAAGTCTCTCAGGAGAAGCAGTGGAAAGAATATTGGTTCAATCATAGTGACAAAGCTCTGGGAAATGCACACTAGGCAGAAATTTTGCCTTAGCTAGTGCTGGTTATCAAAAGGCAGGAAGCCGCTTCTCACGCCACAGCCTGAGGCACACAGCCTGTGGCAGGGGGGAACCCTCTTCCCACAGAAATCCAGACCTCAGTTTGGGCTCACACACTGCAGGTGGAGATAAGAACTCACTGCTCAGGAAGAGCTATGGGTGATGCTGGCATGATGCTCAGCTGCCCCAGCACTGGACACCCGCTGGCTGCTCAGCCCATGCTGCCTTACACAAGTCTGGCCTTCCACCTTCAGTAGAGCTTTCTTTTTTTTTTTCCAAGTAAATTTAATCAGGAGTTTAGTCACATCCTTAACTCACTTCATGTGAACCTAATTTCTAGCTCTGATACTTATTTTCAAAAAGGAATTTTTTTTAAATGCAGTGGGGTTTGAGGACAAAAGAACGAGGAGGGAAAATTCAATTAACATAATTTCCAGTGTTTCCATATTTCTCGGGCATATAAGCAAAGCCATTTCAGGCATTAGAGAAGTTATTTAGATTTGGACAGTACCTTGCCTGACAGATCATGTAACCAGGCTTTTGGATTCTTGGACCTTATCCAGTAGGAAGGATGGCTTCTGCACTCCACCAGTGCAGAGCAGCGCCCATGGGAGCCCCTGATGGCAGGAGGAGTTGTGTAACATTGCCAGGGCTAGCATGCATGAGAAGGTGTTACAGCCTGGGACTGTTAGTAGGTATGTAAGAAAGTACAGAAACAAGAAGATATGAACTAAGCTTATTTCAAAATGGAAAAGAACTATGGAAAATCAATAGATCTTATGGAAAACGAGCTTTTCTCCCTTAATCATCAGAGCAAGATTGCCCTTCAAGGATTTTGGAGTGGGGTACTTTTTTCTTGGTTTTTTTTACATCAGAAAGCATAGCTACTTTTAATCTCCCTGCTCAATGGTGAGAAATAGGAAACATCAGTAAGGACAACAGAATCTCTTAAAAATCTACAGTTCAATTGTTTTATTTATCTGTGAAGCCTTTTAATTTAAAAAACTTAGAGTTAAATAAACTAATTCTGAAATAAAACTATTATATTCTGATTTTAATTGAAGTTCTAGTTACAATTTGCAACAAAGTTAAAAATATTCTTTTTGTAGTGTTTTTCTTTTTAAATGCAACAAAAAGTGAACTAAAAGATTTTTTTGTAAGTGCTCTTGAAGGAGAGCAATACTTTCCATCCAATTATTTAACCAGCCAAGGGCATGGGTTCCTAATGAGTATATTTTACATGATCACCAATTTAACCAAGACTTTCTTTGGCAGAGACTAACTTATCAGGGTATGGCCCAGGACACAGGAGTCAGAGAATGACCTCTGCCATGGATTTGCTTAATTAATCCTGAGCAATTTCTGATGTGTTTTCCATTCATCAACATGTCCAAGTGTTTTCCCTAACAAAAAATCAAAAATAAAAATATGCTGAATGCCAAACAGGTAAACCACACTAATCAGTGTTTTGGTGGCCATCCAAAGCAAATCCCCACTACTATATACTTTATAAAAAACTTCATACAATGAAGTCACATATGTGGAGGGTTATATCTTTTTCTAACTTTCTATTTTTCAGGAAGGTACTGAGTGCTTCCAGATGATCCAAACTTCAATCCTTAAAAAAAAAAATTACTATTGAAACTTTCCTCATAAAGTCACCATTGTCATGATAACATCAATCATCATTTTTTTTTCCCCTTCTGTCTCTCACCAGCCTGCCTCTGCTTGGTTACTGCAGCAATAGAGCCCCTAGTTTTCACTCCCTGTCACAGACCACTAGCACCTTCCTGCTGTCTTCTGCAGTTCGAAGAGCAACCTGATTCATGGAAGAAGTCCTCTGTACTTTGGCATGAGACTTTCCCTGTAAATCCTAAGTGGACACCTTTGCTCCTGCTGGTCAGCAACTTATCCAAATGAAGTACTTTCTGTGCAAGAATTGCTGATGCTCATTAATTTCTTCTGTCTTCTTTTCTGCTCAGAAATCTCTTTACTGAGGAGTGGTGATAGTCCAGTTTCCCCGAAGAGAGCTGCCTAAAAATTGTTTTCCCTTTGCTTGTCTTCCTATGCTAGTAAGCTTTGGAGGCTTTACCATGACTTTAAGATCCCTGGGCAATGTGTGCAAATGAAGGGAAGAGCAGTGAAAATGCAGAGGTTGGCCTTGCAGTGTAGGAGGTGCCTTAGCAGTGTAACTACAGCACCATTATCAGTGTCCATTCCCCCCTTGGACACTTTGGCCCTTAGTGATACAAAGCACTTTACAAATAATGGTAAATTAACCTTCATAGCCTTAGCCCAAGCGGGACAAGATTTGTCCCCACAGTACACTTGGGAAAACTGAGACATCCAGCAACAAAATAACTTTGCTGAGCAATCCTGTGGTAAATCAAAGGACAAAGGAATGAAAAACTTCACTCTCAATCTAGTCATGGGCTATTACTCAAAGAAAATAAATACATTAGCCTGGATGACATCTCTACTGGTCTCCAGATTTTGTTTTACTGTCCTCTTTGCTTCCTAAGCCTCACCAAAGTCAAAGGTTCTCAGTGGACATTTTGAGAAAACATGGGGCAGGAGAGGAATGGAGCAGGGTGGCATTAAGTTTTATCACCCCTTAAACTGTAATACTTTCCTTTGCGTGCTCTGTTTCTTATTCACACGGCTATAAAATTTGCCACATCCGGGCGAGAACATCCCTCCAGTCAACCAGGCGGTGTTTACGAACTGGAAAAGGCGTTCTCTTCTCCTCGCTGTAGGGGTGAGACACAAACGTTAACAAGTCACTTGTGGTTTTCTCTTTCCAGGTTGGGCAATCGGACCTCTCTTAACACCGCAAGAGGGGACATAACAATTTAGGGACATTTTATACCTCTGAAGATTTGCAATCAGCAAATTGTCTGGAACATGTTTGATTTCCCCACCCACCTCCCCTCCATGGTGTCCCACCACAGAGCCTCTAGCTAGGGACATCTTGATGTTTGTGGTCTCACAGATTCCTTGCTCCAGCCAAACGCATTTCTTGTAGTGATGGTTCTCAGCTGAGCTTGCTTTACATCATAAATGTAAAAATGTTTCTTTTATAAAAAAAAATTAAAATAAATTAAACCAAAAAAAGAGACGAAACACACAACCAACCTATAAACAGAACATAAAAGCTGTTTAATGGAGTGCATAATGAAGCAGGGAGGAAACAGACCCACATTGATTTTCCCTGACATTTCACCTATTAAATTAAAAGCTTCTTAAGGAAGAGTCTGAATTTTTTTTTCCACTTAATTCAAGTTCTGTAATGAGTAACAAAAACATTATTGTCCCCAGCAAGCTGAGGTGGCATGATAGGCAAGTCAAGAAGAAATAAGGGCTGAGTAAAGGAATAAGGTCTGACCCCCAGGAAAATGTCCCTCCCTGTTTCAGATACCCCTCATGCCAGTCTGGACACACTACAGAAGAGATCCTGAAGGAAAACCAGGTCACAGAAAACTATATCTTTGAGACCAAATGAGAAAGTGAGACCTCAGGCCTGGTAACTGAGCTCTGAGACTTCTGCCAGAGCTTTGGGCAAGCTGCTCAGATCCCCAGCTACTTGATCCTGTCCTCTGCACAGCAGGAGCAGCAGTGTTGACCACTACTAACCCACCTACTGAGGTTACTGGAAAGATTAATTAATCTCTCAGGCTCTGTTGAAGGCAGTGCTCACGCCAAGAATTCATCTGGAAGTCCTCATGCAGTAGTTGGGAAAAACTATAAAGCACACCACGTAGCTGGAAACTGGGGAGTAAAGGGCTGCCCACGCTGTGGCAGGGAGACACTTAATGAGGGACAAGATGAAAAAAATAGCAGCACAGCAGGAAAGTGAAAAAACAATGTAAGATTCATTCCTTCAGGCACAATGACTATTTTTAACTCAAACTCAGCCTCACAAGTCAGTGTTTGCTCCTCTCTCAGCAGGCAGGAGGGCACTCCAATGTGAGGGTCTGTGTGCCTTAGCACAGGGATGCTTGGGGAGGTCAGGGCAAGAGTATGAGTCCCACTTGTTGACAGTGCCAGTGCCATTGTCAGCCCCACAGATTCTGCCAGTACAGACACCCCAGATGAGGGCAGGGGGCTGGTGTCACTCGCAGAGCCATGGCACCGTGAGTAGAGCAGGACCAGCAGTCTGGCCACCCAGGAAACTCCTTGTTGTAATGTGGGCCGACTGGTCAGCTGTAATAGGATACACTTTTTTATAGCACTCCAAAATAGGGACAAATTTTGGAGAGGCTCTTGGTTTCAATGCAGACACCAAAGCCTGTCATTACCAGGACAGCCCAGCATGCTGGGGGCCATATCAGGGCCCACACCACAGCATCAGCTCTGCAGTCACTTGGCATGATCCTTCCCTGGTTTGTGTCTGGTATGGATGCTCAGGAGCAGCTACACTGTGCTAAAACTTAAGCTTTGACTTATCAGCAGGTTAGAGCAGCCAGAGCAAAGCCTTGAACATAAGCAATATTGGTTCAGTTTCTTAAGAAAGGTGGGGTTTTTTCCAAGTGAATGTTTAATATAAAAAAGGGAAAGAGACTTTTCAATCCTAATTCTGCTAAATAGAGCAAAGTTCTCACTGCTGTTAGCAGTGCCATCTCCTTGAGGTGCCAATATACACTGGGAGCTGTGTTTGTAACAGAAGAGATGTTCAGCTTTGAGGTGATGACTTAGTGACCTCTGTCTCCACTCACATGGGTGACACGACAAAGTGCAATAAATTCCTCGTGTGAGATTTGTGATCTTCAGGCTCTGGAAGCACGATACAAAGCCTCGCTTTGAAAGGATTTTCTCCACACTGATAGAAGTTCTCCAAACTACACACAAAGGATTATAGTACTGATGGGAGCACCAGCTGAAATAACCCTTGAATGTGTTGTGATGGCTCACACAATTTTAAGAAGACACCAAAATGTCCCCAAAACCATCCACTGCAGTAATACTGCTCTTCTGGTTTGCCATGCACAAGCGACCAATTTGAGTCCTGACTAAATAATGTCAGAACGCTGTAAATCAGTTAACTTTATGGAAAGATAAAGCAAAGAATTGTTCTGGAAAGCTTGTTCTGTCACCAGAAAGTACCAGACTTCCTCAAAGAAGTGTTCCTGCACTTCTGGAGACGTCAGTTGTCCAGCAGTGCAGGGCACACTGTGCCACTGCTCCTGCACACAGGGTGTGTGCCATCTCACAGGTGAGCAGGGATGCTGCTGCCAGCCTGGACCCCAGGAGCAGCACTGAATGGGGACAAGGCAGGGACTGATGTCCTTGGGGTGTCTCACAGCAAGCCCACCCACTGGAGCATGGGGTTCACTGCCAGACCCCACATGCACTGCAATTGCCATCATGTCCCACAGGTTGCCAAGGGCTTGCCAGCCCTGGCAGGGAGGCCCAGCATGCCACGGCATGGCACAGGGCGGGGGCTGGAGCGCTCAGCTATGTGACCAGGTCACCACTTTGTTTGGTTTCACATAACTCCTTGAACTTATTAGGAGGCTGGCGAAAGGAGACATTGTTTTGCTTTGGCTGTGAGGTTTTGGATGCTTTGCTTCCAGGCCTCCATCCCAGTGATCCCAGCGATGAGGACAGATTGAGGGAAGATTAAGTCAGTGCCTTAGGAAATTTACAGTTGGAGCCTGGGAGAGAAGGCTGTCTTCTTGGAATAAAAAAGAAAAGTGATAGTAATGCAAATCAGAATATGTAGACATGTGTGTATATGTACACACACACATACAAACATGGGATTTTTGCATTTCAGTGTAGTTGTGTCTCTGACCATTTATTTCTGAATTTCTCTATTTTAAGTTTCAGGTAGACAGAGGCAATTGAAGAGTTTTCCTCCCACGCAAACCCCCACTAATGGGGGAAGAGCACCACTGTAATTAAAGATCAAGATTTACTGTTACGCAGAAAGTTTTTCTAAGTGCTTCAAAAATCCACGTGCTTATTCAGACTTTTGTGAAAATTGCTTGCCTCGAGGGCTCCTGGGGAAGAGCTCCAGCACAGCCTCCTCTGTCTTTGAATAAGCAGAGACCCCACAGACGATGCAGCAACAGCAGCAGCTTTGCACTCTTTTTGCAGGGTGCTCTGTTCTGCACAGCTGTGGCTCATACTTCCTTTTTGGTCCTTTTTACTAGCTAACTCATTTAGGATTCAGGTGGTATTTGATCATTTCTACTACCCCTTCTTTTTAAAAGGAATCTCTGTTTCAAGTGTTTTTTGAGTTATAAACTGAAGCACAGGACAAGGGCTGCCCTGTAAATCCAGGCAAAGGAGGAAGCTGCCTTTCACAGCTGGGTCAGGCTTGTGCAAATGCTGGGTGAAGCCTGGCTTAAGTGAGTGGCTGCTACTTCCCAGGAGAAATCACCACTGTAGGTGCTCCACTGTACTGCCTCCCTTTCCTTTCCTGTGCTGAGGGACACTCAGCCCATCATCCCTAGATAGCAAAACTCAAGTTTGCCCTTGCTGAGGTGAGTCTGGGGGTCTAGTGTCAAACCAATGAGCTCAGTCTGGGACTTTCCTGCTCTGCAGCAGAGGCCACAGGTGGCAGAGCAAGTCTATTGTGAAGTATTATGCCATGGGGAACAATTTCAGGTCTCTCTACCCAGCGATTTTGGGAGTTTCATTTTATGCTCATTAAAATTAGGGGATCTGCCTGTGTAATCTATGGACCCCTGTAGAGGCTTTGCTTTAAAAGCAACTATTCTGATTCCATAGAACTCTTAAATTCCATTCTAAAATTTCAAAATCTGCTAAAACATACATGCTGATTCTGATTTTAAATTATTAGCATCCAGAGGACAACCATTAAGCAGTGAGCTATTATTTTAGAGCAATATAACAGTGCCTTGTGCCCTTTATCCTCTCGTGGACAAGGGGAATGGGAGTCATATTAAAATAAAGTGAATTACTTATCTCCAAGAACTCAGCCAGACAACAAAAAGCAAAGGTTCACAGGAGACAGGTCAACCAAAAAATGCTGTAATTTGGGGGAACAGGAAAAATCAGACATCATGCCAAACCTACCATATGACCTTTCTTAGAGTGACTGTAATAAACTTCAAATGATATTTTAGGGCATATGGAAAAATGAGTGGAATGCAGACAAGAATAAACAAATGAAAAACGTTTAACCTGAAGCTCAGAGATCTGGCAGGCCCTTCTGATTTTCACTAAAAAGAAAATCCCCAGATAAACACGGCGATGGTGCCATCACATGTCTCCATTTGTACTCCTGTGCCCCATGAAGGCCCAGGGCGCTCTTTGTGATCACAGTGGTTTTACCTTTCCTCTTTGTCTTGTGGCTGTCTGGGGGTGAATTTAAATGAATTTAGCATAGCACAAGCATGCATTACACACCTCACACCACTATTTGTAACCCAGGCCATGGATTAAAAAACAGGGGCCTTATTCTCTGTTCTTTTGGAGGGGAAGTAAACCCAGATATTTCATTGAACTAATATTAAATTAGAGTGAAGTAGTGAATTCAAATTAAATTGATAAGGCTAGACTTAACCAAAAGGCTGATTAAAAGGGGAAATATTAAAAAATAGAGTGGAAGGAAGGGCAAATCCATTTTCTTTCGCTATTCCGTATTTGTTTGACAAGAAACACATTCCTTGTTCTTTCCTTAATATTGGCATACTCCCTTCTTTTGTGTCCTAAACTCCCAGGTCTCCAGTGGCATTTTCCAAACTGCATTTCCCATCCATTTCAGGGACATGTGACAGGTTCACTCTGCTTCTAGAGATCTGTTAAGTGCACTCAGAAGTTTATAGTTCAACAGGTACTGTTCCTAAAGCACTGGACTTTGGTACTAACAAATAATAAAAGTAACAATCCAGTCTCCTGGCACAGCTTCCTTGCAATGGCGTGTACATATAAATATACTGTAGCTTTTCCAAATGCCTTTTGGGGAGCTGGATTTTATTCATGGCTGCTTAGGAGGTGAAGGCTGCTTGGATGGTTAAGGTGAAAGACAGTTCACCACTGCTGCTGCTCTCCTTAGAGCAGCTGGGCTGAATGCTGAGGCACTGGAAGCACACAGGAAAGGTGGCATCTTGAAATACTATCAGATGGCAAAATCCATTTTGGAACAATAGGTGGCTTCTCAAGAACGCCTTTGACCTGACACAGAACTGAACCTTTAACCACTAAATTGGGAGATTTGGTCAGGGCTAAAGGTGAAGCTGAGGCACTTGAGACCTGCATGGTTTGGGAAATTATCTAATTAGGACTTTTCAGCAGTGACGTCACAAGGAGTTCCTGATTTTACAGCTGGTTTGTAACTGGCAAGGTTTTTGTGAAGGCTCAAGAGGTCTGAAAGGTCAGCTGGTCCCTGAAAGCTGGTCTGTTCTTTCTTCTATTTTGTTCTGTGCCCCCTGCTTTGGGACCCCTAAGATGCCAGCAGCAACTAAAACAAACCAAAAAAATAGTTTATTTGTCCTTTTTGCCTAGTACACTGCTAGGAAGAAACATTTCCAGACTATGACAATTGTCAATTGTAGGAGAGGAAGTTCAAACATAATCAAAACCACTGATGCATCCCAAACTCCCCAGGCCACAGCTGCTGGCTGAATGGGATTGCTCCTGGCCTCAGAGGCATGAACCTGGCTGGTGTCACGGCACTGACCAGGGTCCCCTTTGAGGTGGCCTGGGCACGCCTCCAGCTGGTGCAGAGCTTATTATCCCTGCTGTGGTTTGCAGGAATGAATAAGGACAAATGGATGATAAATGTGATGGGCCTGTTTAAGCTCTAAGTACCATACCAGCTATCAGTCTTCTTAGCACTGTAATGTATCCATCCTCTTGTGCTGGAGGGCTGCAGGGCCCCAGTGGCAACTGGTTTTACAGAGCCTCCCTCCTGCATCTCTCCCACACAGACCCATACACCCACACTGCAGGGTGTAGGCCTCTGTATCAAAGCATCTCATTGTCAGTTTTTCCAGTCTTTACTAAAAGAAACACTCTTCTCCAGTGAACTGTTTCTTGGCCTCTATCTCAGACTGCTAAGTCCTCTTTCCTGGAATGCTTATTGTCACTCAACCTGAGGATTTACAAAGCATGGGTCCTTTAGGAGACTGCAGAGAAAAGGTATGTGACAACTCATCACAGGTTGAGTTAAAATTACAATAATTGTAGACAGAAAGGCCGTCTGAGTTGTTACTTAGAGGCCTGATTTGCTGAGGGACCGTGAACAACCAAGAAGAGGGACCATGAACAACCAATGCCCTGTCAAGGAATCCTTAAGCCTAAAATTTTGGACAGAAGATGCAGGCTGGTTTTATAAATCTCATTTCCCCTCTCTTGTCTTCCTATTTGGTCTGTTCCCAGTATTTTGTGTCCTTCTTTTACCTCTCCTTTTTAGCACTTTTGCAGCATTAGTGGCAAAAGTGGAGTAAATGTTTCTTTGTATGTTCTGCAGAAAAGGACTACTTTGTTCTTTCTCTGCCTTAATGGGCCTGGGATCTCTGGTAACATGCTGCCTGCTCCCCATGACTAACACACTTTGGAAGGAACAACACGCCATCTCAAATGACTTTTTCCACAGTGGAAATGCCTGGATCTGTAACCTTGTAACTCAAAAACAGGCAGCTTGAGTATCCTTCTGAGGCCAGACCCAGTGTTCAGTAAAGCAAGTTTTTATTAAGGGTGAAAATTTCTGTCTGGAATTCAACCAGTCAGAGAAGAAGCATCCAAGGCTGTGGCTTTCATGTGCAATGAAGCATGGCACAGAGCCCCCCAACCTGCCTCAGTCCTTGGCAGTGGGCACACATGTGCAATGCAGCATGGGGCCAGGACAGAGAAGCAGAGCAGTGCCTCTGCAGTGCTGCTCCTTTGTGGCCACACTCCCTCCATGTTCAGCATTCGTTTGTGCAGGCTCAGCTTCTGCCTCTCCGTGCTCAAACACTCATTCCTGGTCTGGTGACAGAGACACTATTCACAAGAATGATGTGATAAAATGCTAGTGACCCTCAGATTTGATGTAAAAACAAACAAACCACCCCTGTTATCTCATTCCCACCATACTCACCCATTTGAAGTCTGATTTTCCTTGGTCACATGTGAAAAGCTTGGGCCCAGTCACACAGACTGTTGTCATAACCAACCAAGCCTTGATGAAGAGGGCTTGAAAAATGGGCTCAGAGTGTGAATGTGCCTGCCTTTAGGTGACCGGAGAAAGCAGGAAAAGTGGCATATTCGGTGACAAGCCTCTTCTTTTACAAAAGAAACAGCTCTGTGGCAGCTCATGCAACAGTTGAAGAGAACATGCGTGTGTTTGTGTGTACAGAATATGCTCACATAAACAGCCTCACCAGACCAGTCATACCCATCAGTCTGTGTGCATAATTCCCAGCCAAACTGAAGAAGCAAATACTAGTTAGCCTAATGACTTAAGAAAATGCTTTGTGCAGGGAGACCTCATTCTGGCAAGATTCACACTGTCAGATTATGTCCTTGTTGCATGCCTTAAGATGCCTAACCACATTTCTGTTCCTGCATGCTGTATCCCTATTACCTGGAGCATCCTCATCCAATATATCCTTCCTCAAAGGTGGTGATGTACTCTTCACAGCACTGAGTACTAATCATGCAGGGCCAGAAAGAGAATAAGACTGGAGAAAACTGGTTTACATCTCCCTTTCATTCCCCTTCCTTTCTCTCCTTTCTTCTGTTCTTCCCCAGAAATTGTCAATCCTTCACTTTCCAACCAAAAGCAATCAAGCTGAAGCAATATGGCGGGGTGCAGAGGGTGATCTGAGTCAACCCCTTTTATATCAATTTCAATTCCTGTTGGGTGTTCTCATGACATTTCAAAAGACTGCAATCCTAATGAAAACCACACAAGCTCCTGAAATTAAGTTAACTGCTTTTGTAAAAATGCAGGGGCGGGAGGATGGAGGGAGGGGAGAGGGGGGTGGGAGGAAAGAAGAAGGAAAGAAAATAAAATGGGAAAATTAAGGGAAAATCTCTTTCAGGTTGTATTCATGCATGTAAAGACCATATTGTTTATCAAGCCCTATTCTGCCCTATAAACAAACACACTTGTAATTACTGCAGAGCAAAAAAGCTAAAAAAGCTATAAAGATTTTCAATTCGACTGTCTTTGCCTTAAGAAACCAAAGTGAAATAATTCAGACAGCTTTTATTTTTGGTGCAAAATATCACTCTTGGGTTTTATTTCTATATATCTTTTTGTATTATTTTGAGCATTAATGGACCAGAATGTTGAAAAACCTTCTCTCTTCCTAATAATAGAGTTTCCTAAATATTACAAATCCAGTAGCTTTTCTGAATGTTGCTGACTTAGACCCTGACTTCTTCCTGTGTCTCTACAGAGCTGAACACAAAAGAATTCCAAATCTTGCTACACTACTGATTATCCTAATATAAACTGAAGCAAAATAAAGTACTTAGAGCTCTAAAGGGAAGTAGCTCAGGGGTCCCAAAATCTAGAGGTTAAAAACAATTATACAGAGAGAGTGAAAAAAACTGTAGAATCCCTAGCTAGCCCCCTGTGGAAAGAGGATATACCCCTTAGATGCCAGAAGAAAGATTGTTTTGTGGAGCATTACTGTTGAATACCAAAGTGTAAGGAGCACATCTATCAAAAAAAATAGATGTATAGCTAAGCCTTTGCCTGTCAGAGTCCAAGAAGAATCTGGACTATGTTCTTAGTTATGTGGTTTAGTGTTTGGTAGTCCTGAAAAGAGCAGAGAGATAGACTTGATGATCCTTAAGGGTCCCTTGAGATATTCTTACTTGAGGTATTCTATAATTTTATGATTGCAAGATTTCTTGGCTTATTTTTAAAAAGAGAGTTCTTCAGTGATGTCCTCAAGTCATAGAGCATGTATAAAATGAACTTCCAAAGCAACATGAGCCCAGCAAAAGGGTAATAGCTTAGTGCTACCCATTTCAGCAGCCCAGTTGGCCAGATGTCAACCCATCAATTGAAGTTGGGCTTGTTAGCCATTTAGTCACTTGGGTAAACACCTTCATTATTGCAGGCAAGGATACTCACCCTTCCATGTCTCCAGAAGTTTAAAAATTTTGTTCCTGAGTCTTGTTGCTTGGTCTCCTGCTGAAGTAGTGGAGACATATTCTGGGAACTGAAAGCTTGATGATCAACCCTTTTCAGAATATCAGGGAATAGTTAAAACCAAGTTTGTCTTTGATGATGGCTGGAGAAAAGAAGCCAGAATTAAAAATCAAATCAACACTTGGCCTTCTATACCTCTCTACTAGGTAGGTTTTTCTATGCCCACTCCCAAAATAATCTTTTGCTTTTTCCATAATTTGTCAAGGATCACATTTTGAGGGGAGATCATCAGATTTTCCATTCTCTGACTCTCATTCAAGTGCTCACCCCTGAGGTTCCTGTTGAAAAGAGCTCAGACTTTGCTGGCATACAGGTCTGTATGGAAGCCCCCACCCTAAGGAAGGTTTGGACACAGATGATGATTTCAGTAAATCCACTGGTGACAGAAGATTTGCTTAGAGTACAGGACCATAGCCTGGCCCTTTCTGAGTCACCTTGTGGTTCAGATAACCATTGACAAATGAATTGGAAAAAGCTTCGTCACGCTCTTGTTTTCTAATCAACTCGGAAAAAACAAAATATTTTAACTACAGGATGAGGGGAGACCTCTGGCAGGACTTTGGTTGCATTTCTCATAACTTCTAGTGTATACAACAGGGGAAAATCTCTCATTCCTGGTTATGATCAGCTTCATATATTGTGAAATCCTCCAGAGTTTCGACATTAGAATGTGGCAATTTCTAGCTGTAGAGAACTTCAAGTCTTGGGCCTGAACTATGATGTCAAGAAAGCTGAAACTTGGCATTGTCCCTAATTGTATGGGAATCATTATATACATTTTCTCCTAGTCAGAGTTATCCACTCCAATGCCAAGATGAACAGGGAAAGCAAAGTCATTAAACACACTCAAAAGTTAACCAAGTTCACCAGAAAAAATTTCAGACTATGGACCTCACCCAGAACCCGAGATGCAGAGGCCTTGGGTAGATGTGCTTTCAAGAGGTTTTTTAGAACAAAGAGGTTGAAAGAAAATATGTCACCTTGAGGATGGAAACTTCAAAACAGTCATTTTCTCTCTTTCCATTTCTCCCTCCTTCTGTCTTCACCAATATCCTCAGGCAGCTGGAAGAACCACTAGGGTGATCTCAGTGGTAAACAACGTCCAACATGTTTTTCCCCGCTTTTGATAATGAGCTGGTTTCATCAAAGCCTGGCCCATTTGGAGAGGCTCATGGGGAGTTCAGACCTACAAGGCTTCCTCCTTTGCAATGTGCTTTCAAAAGTTTCCAGGACAATGACATCATGAGAAAAATGCCTGTCTCCTGTTGCCTAGACAAGTTTTGAGAGAGGTGCGTCTCTTTACACTGCTTTGCTTTGCTTCAAGTGGGAAAGTTAGACACAGTAGGCTCAATTATTCAGAAAATTAGAGCAACAGTTCAGCTGTACAGAGGTGCAGTTGCACCTTCAAGGCCCTTCAAGAAGTGGCCTGATTTGCAGACACCTCAGTTAGCTCACAGCATTCCACTAGATGCTCGCATTTTCACAAACCTGATGATGTAAGTGGGAGGTTTTGTACGCTGAGAACTTTTGCTGATCTGACCTGTGGTTACATGAGCCACACCATAGCTAGGCAGGCTCTCAGTACAGATGGGGTGTTGCCACTGCAAGGTGGCTCGTGAGCTCTTGGCCATACAGTTCTTCCAGTTACCCCTCTGTTAGGATCAGGTATTGCTCCCCTGTCACTCATTTTGGCCTCACTGCTACTGAGAATACTGCTCATGCATAGCTCTCCAGTGTGGACTTAAACTACATGGCTCAAATATCACTCTGGGGTTGACTGGGATGAGAAGGGAGCATGAGAAGGAGGACGGGTGTCAGTGGATAACCCACACTAAGCTCCACAGTGCTGCAGCTCATTCAAATTGCCATGCTGGTCCTTCCAGCTGTAAGAGGAGCTCAAGGCTGCATGGCAGTATAGCCCAAAATGCTTGCTCCTACCCCATGGATCTTGGCTGAAGCTAAACCTGGCTTTTCAGCTGGAGAAGAGTTGAGCTGAAGTGGATGTGCTTTAGAGCGCAAGACTGGCTGATTCTGCTGCCGTGGGAAGAGGAGGAGCGAGGGGTTAGGCGCAAATGACTGGTGCTGGGATCATCGCTCCTACCATACATACATAGAGCAGCTCCTTCCATAAGTGAAAGCAATGGTAATTTGGGCTCTCCAAACCTGTCTTCTTGCTCAGGCAGAGGATGTGTCAGACAAAGCGTGTTGCAGGCAGCTGCCAGCTTTGCCTAAGCCCAGAGTCCACCCTGCACAAAACTCTCCAACACATTCCTAGCACTAGATGTGGATAGGACTCCAGCTCAGGAGAAGGAGTCTTAGAAATTACTCTTTCAACCTGATGAAAGGTCCCTGCAATGGCTATCAATGGGGTTTATTTATATATATTTTAAGTGCTAATTTCTCCTCTCTCATGTCTGTAGCCACAAAGCCAGGGCACAGCTCACAGGACTTGTGCACATGGAGCAGAAAACACGTCTGTAGCTCCAGATCCCGCAGAACTACACAGCTGTTTGCAGGACTGGAAACCACTAATGCCACCAAGATTCCTTCCCAGTCAGTATCTTGCAGCTGAGTTAATTCTCCTGCCAAGCAATTAGCACAGTCTCTGTACATGAAGAGGAAGGAAGAGCAATGGACAGAATGAAATCCAGTGCTCTGGGCCCAAAATGTGAACTGCAGCACTCTCACTCCACTCCATCCCATCTAAGATGGCAGTCAAATCCCTTTATTTTCTGTGGTTCTCCTGGCAGGGTTAGTAATGCCCACTCCATAAGGGGAGATAATCAGTCAGTAGTGTTTCTACAGCCCTACAGCACGTGCTCAGCTGGGTCAGATCTCACAGTATCTGGGGACTAAAATCATGGAAATAAGATTGTTTCCCTCTGAAAAGGAAAGTTTTTCTGTTTTGCAGAACATCTGCTGCCACTCTATCCCCTCTCTCTAGCCAAGCTGTCTACCTGTTCCTTGAAGCAGGAGGCTGCAGATCCGCTGTAGGGCAATCCATACAATAGTCACTCCCTTTTCCTGCTGTCACTGTTGTTTTCAGATAGCTCTCACATCTGACTGTCTGGTGTGCTCATAAGCCAGTTAAAGATTGCTATTGGGTCTGTATGGTCAGGACTGGCTTTTCCATTTATGTTGCTTTTGCAACATTTAATTTCCTAATCTATAACTAATCATTTGTAGTCGTGTTACAACCCTTTCCATTTCGTTTTTGGTTTTGACCCAGATCAGTATTGTATCATCTGTATTTTATCAGCTCACTGTTTATGCCATTTTGTGGAGGATCATTTCTGAATACCCTGAACTGTGATTCCAGAAGGATTCTCAAAGGACACTGTGGGTAACCTCCTTCTATTGTGAAAGAAGACTATTTCAGCCTATTCTGTTTCCCTGTTCCCTTCAACTTGCTATTATTCTAAGAGAGGAGTTTTCCTATTGCCCCAAGAGACTTTATTATCATTAGTCAACCTTTGTGAATGCTCTTTTGAAAATTTAAGTGGTTTTGATCTGCTAGACTACCTTCCTCCATGTATTTCCTGACTCTTTAAAGAACTGTGTTAGATTTAGAACTTGCTTTCCCACTACAAAGACACATGGCTCATGATATTAATATTATACTTCAGTATATTTATTTCCATTTATTTTTATGGGACTTTGTGAAATTTGCCTGTAACCTGTCGTAAAGGATAAAGTCATGATTGCTGCATTCAGGCATTTAGCTGAGTGCTGGGGCATTCCTTAAATCAGCACCTCCATTTCAGTTCATCTCAGACTACAGGGTGAACGCAAGCTCCTCTGCATTCTCCTCCTCACTTGTGATCCTTCTCCTTCTGTGTCTTGCATGAGAACTGCCCACCACTAAACATGTTGGTTCTACTGCACCATTTATGGGGCCTGACAATGTAATGTCCCCACGATACTCTCTTAAAGAATTTGTCCCATCTACATGGGGACACACAAAATTCCCTCTGTGCCTTCTTCTTTTGCAGCTATTTAAATTCCATTAGCATTTCTACAGACACCACCAAAATTTGACAGGCTGATCAATACTACACCATAGTCCCACAAGTACTAATGGTCCCTCGTGACCCCTCGTGTTTCTAGAGTTACAGTAAATAGATACTCTGTGGTAGGTGTTGATGTGATTAGCTTGTTTCTCTTCTTTGACGTTATGTTTTCTGTAATGTGGAGGGCCACCCCCCACAAGCACTATCAGATCTGTCTTCCCAGCCCCTGGGTGGTAAATTAATGTTGTCATTCATATTTACCCATGAGTAAGTACTCTGAAATGCAGGCAGCTGAGGGGCCCCCAATGTCAGCCTAGACCATAAGCTCCCCAGGGCAGAGATGGCATCTCTGCTGCGTATGTAACCAAGATGTGCAACTTTTCAGACTTTGCCATTTCTTCTGGTGAAGGCATTTGGATGAACCAAAATGTTCAAAGATTAAGTTTTGTAAATTTTTCCAGGTTTCATTCAGACATCTTCAACAAAAAGGCTTATGAGCCTCTGGGAGCCTTTGGATTAACTTTTGCCAAATTTGCAGATAGTCACTAAAACAAGCCCAGATAAATTTAACAGAGCTTCTGGGTTTGCAGCTAAAGTTTAAATGTGAGTTCTTTCATCAGAGGCACTCTTAAATCAAACTGTGATCTCTTAAAGCACAGTATCTTAGTGATGACTCTTATCCACATGTGAATTTTGCCATTCAGGTCAACACTCTGTCAAAAGCAGATATCAACATATGTGGTTCTGCATCCATCTCCCACAGCGCAGTGCTACACTTTGCTAACTTTCTCCAGACCCAAAAAGATTCTCCCATGTGTGGAGACAGCCACAGCACAGCCTGGCTAGATCACTTTCAAGTGACTCCTTTATCTTTGACAATTGTTTTTTCCTAACAGTGCTTTTCCTCTGGATGAATCTGCTTATACAAAGTCAAAGCTTTGAACATGTTGTATTAGTTAACAGAAAAATTCAGCATAGCTAAACTATGCCGTAAGGTCTTTTCTACCCCTCTTCTCCACTGCAGAGAGAGAACAAAGGTTCTGCCCCTGGAAAGCGGGACATGGAAGAGGAAGGAAGGAAAGGAAGGAAAGGAAGGAAAGGAAGGAAAGGAANTGTATATAAAACTGTATTCAGGAAGAAGAAACCTTAACTTTTTGCTCTCAAAACCATATTCTGTAATCTGTCTTCAGCTGCCAGAGCTATATAGGAAAAATCCCTGAAGAACCTTCATGCACTGTTTGCATAGGAAAGATAATGCCCTTAAATCCCTTGTAACCATAACACTGCAAATTCACTGGGCTAACCTGAGCACTACCCTACTGCAGGGATTATATCCATGATTTATAGTCCTTCCTGAAGAGCCCCAGCACTTGCTGGAGAATATCTGTGGAGCTGCCTGAAAGCTGCTGAGAGGTGTGACAGGGGAGGGGAAGGAAGGAAGGAAGGAAGGAAGGAAGGAAGGAGAGAAGATCAGTCATACAGAGATTGTGTGTCTCCCTAAGACATTTAAGAGAAAACATTGCCACTTTTAGATTACATATTTGGAAATTAGTGGAGAGCAAAAAGGAGGAGAGAGGCATCTTTTAAGAAGAGAAAATAATCCCCTGTGTTTATTTCTGCTGATCATAGGAGCATTCACCATCATCTTGTTTTCAAAACCTTTGGTTTAGGAGGGGCTGAACACATTTTGGGGGAAGCTTCTGGTTAAGTGGCAGAACAAACATGTCTATACATAGTTCATGCTACAGTGTGTTAAAGAGTTTGAGGTATCTTGAGGACTGCCTGAAACACAGCCCACAGCTGTCTGTCCTGTAACAGTTCATCTCTTCTAGCCCATTGCCTACAGTGGAACAGAACATTTATGTCCCAGCCCAAACAAAGAGGCAAGTGATTCATCAACACCCAAGATTTTAAAAGATGAAGTTGAATGGCTTGTTAGGTNAAAAAGTAATAAAGAGTGAAGTGGTCAATTTTGATTAATACTGGAGTCTGTATTCCACAACAGCACAACAGACATTGGAGAAATTATATTCCTGTACCTGTCTTGTCTTCCACTTCTTTTCCTCCTACTGTGCCTTTCCCCCTGCTATCTCAAGAATCACAACTTATCTTAAAGGTGGTTTGCAAAACTGTCCTGTTCATCCACATTTGAGTATCTTAAACAAGGTGGCCAATGTCACATGACATTGGCCAGGAGACAGCATGAGACAAGTGAGAGTATTTCAGTTTCATCTCAACCCCCAGGAAAACACAGACACAAATCAAAATGTGCAAAAAATTTCACCATCTTGGGCAGAAACTGATCAGTGAAGGTGATTGGGATTGGAAATGAGGAAACTGCCCCCACCTCCAGAGAGCAATAATTTTTCTTCTAAAAGAAAAATGGAAACAAAGCACCTCTAAAGGTACAAAAGCTCTTACAAAACCAGCAAAGTTATTTCTGTATAAACTCTACAAGCCAGCATTGCAGTGCTTCCAATGTTCCCGTTTATCTGGTTGCTGCCTCCCCATGGTGCACCTGCCTTTCTCCTTACCCTTGTAAACAAGTTATATTCCACAAGCCAGGGCATATTTTTCTCCTGTTTTAACCCATGACCTAAAAGTTTGTGATGAAGTTGTAACGAGGTAAAATAACACAGTAATAATATACCCATCCTACATTATGTGTCTTATCTGAAAAACAATCACCCACATCTTAAGGAAGCTCAAACAGCTGAAAATCCAGATAGAAGGTCTGCTCAAAGATGCTAGGCTAAGGTCTGCAGAGATGTCAGCATGGGAATGATGCCCAAAAGTTTGGAAAAAAAGCATTAATGTTTCAAATACCATCAGCTTCTAGCTTTTTTTTCCCCCTGGCATCTTCCCTAGAGACATACAGAGGGATAGATCATCCCAAGTCACTGCAAAGAGCTTCCATTGATCAAATTGGGCAGTTTCAGGACTACTTTAGTCATCCTCAACTGACTTGTGCTCTGCTGCCCAAGGCTACCTCTCAGTACCCATCCTGATGCACACACTGCACACCTCAGTAGAGAGGCACCTCTGTTTATGTCCTGTGTGCAGGCAGGGAAGGGCTCCAGGAGACAGGAGCTGCAGAGCTGGGCTGATGACAGCTGATGGCAGCGGGTACAGAACCCACAGCTGAACCAAGGTCAGACGTGCCCATGGTCAGAGTGGAGAGGAATAGTCAAAGTTGCTCATTTCCAAGTGCTGGCTTCTGTCCATGTGCAGAAGTGTGTCACAGCCACCACTGCAGGGCAGAAAACATGACCATGGAAATCGATGCAGTGTTTGGAGAACAAAATATTCCAGTGTGTTTGGCTTGTGATCCCTTGTGCCACAATCTGACTCTGTGGCTTTCTTTAGTCAATCCAGGCTGTAAAAATTACATCTGTGTCCTCCCACCACCAAGCAAAGATGTGGCCTCTCCAGCTCAAAGGGAGGGAATCTATGAAATGCCAACATTAAGCAATGCCATCCATCTGGAAGAGTACAAGGCTTGAACTTCAAGTACCCTGTAAATATATTAATCAACTCTTTAAAAAAATTATTATGGCTTCTATTTTCACTTCTTCTTAGGTTTTCATTGCAGATAAGTATGATTTGGTGAACACATCAGTGGGATCATTGCCACCCATTCCAATGCCTGGTTTTATCTACTCGCTTCTAAAGTGGAGATTTAATGTTCATAATAAGAATATCCAGATGGCACTAAGGTAATTAACAATAAGGAACAGCATGCTTCAAGACAGGCCAAATTCCAGCTGCCTGAGGTCTGGAGGAAAAAGAAATCTCTTTAGAAAATTAGCCCAAAAATTGTTCATAAATTATATTTTCCCAGTTTCTTAAGAAGAAGTAGGCAACAGCCACCACCCAGTTTGCTCGTCCAGCTAGTTCATCAGATGTAGCACAAGGATTTCTACAGTCAAATAAAACAGGCAAACAAGTAGAAGCAGCTCAGGATCCTGGGAAAAGCCAAAGGCAGGCACCCCACTTCACTCTGATATTTATCATTGCCTCTGGGAGTCACTGAGTGTCAGCTAGAGAACTTTCATTGCAGGAGAAATTCAAGACCAGATCTTTGAAATGGTGCAAGAAGGATAATTAATGTCCCCTGAATTTATTAAGAAATATTCATAAGGACAAAAGGCACAGAAATCAAACTGCATCTGAATTGCAATTAAACATTTCCCCTTTCTGCTCTGTACCTCATCACCCAGCCTTCCTTCATGCTCCCATTCACCTTCTTTATTGCATTTATCATTTTTGCTTTCCAGCCAACATAACCCCTCTAGGGATGGTCTGCTGGCTGCTCTTACCTCCCCCTCAGTCCCAGGCTCTTGCTGGGTTGCCACCCTAGTGCCTGTGCTCTCCTGCCCCATGCTGAGTACAGAGAGCTTAGAGCCATCATTTCTGCAGGTGACAGCATTGCCCTGGGTCTGCACCACACTTGGAAGATGCTGATGTGGCTTCTGAAGCCTGGCAGCACATCACAGCCCTCGCTGCTGACAGCCATGGAGAAGCAGAGGTGGCCCTGCCACCCTGCATCTCCTTCCCATGACACCTTCAATTCCTGCCTCAGTGGAGGGGATTTGAACAGAAGGTGGTTGATTGTTGATTCATGGAGCTTTGCAGTAATACATAGCATCCTTGTCCATTATCTTCCTTCAACAATTATGTCTGATTTTATTTTTCCAAGAATAGGTAATTAATAATTATATTGCAAAAGGTACTAGAAGCGTAAAGCTCACATTGGTCTGAATGTATTTATTTGGTTTGTCTGTTGCAAGAACACATGAGTAGTTTCACTAAAATATGTCACAATTTTATATTTTAATGTTTTCATAAGAACGTAAGAATTGCCATCTCAGAGCAGCCTGGAGTCCTGTCACCTTCTTGTCCTGGATCCAAAAAGGATAGGTATTTTAGGAGGTGTGCTAAATGATATGTCAGATATATTCCCCAGATCTTCAGTTAAAGAAATATCTCAGGCTCCAAAGCCTCCAAAGTCTAATGTCTCAGCCACAAAAGGATCTCTATTGATGATCATGATAACACATTTCGTTAGTGTCCCTTTAATGTATGACAGGAACCACCAAAATATTGGTGAATCTGTTAGAACACCAGAATTTAAAGCAAGACCCTAAGACTGGTTATTTTTCTCTTAGCTTGGGATTTCATTTCAGCTGGCTACTTTAGGTCCTTGATCACATTCTCTTCAAAATATTTTGAAATTTTGAAAAAAAAATCAAAAATCAAAATAAACTCCAATAACAACTTTTCCAAATAAGATTACTAAGCTGATTCATATGCTTAGCTACCTTGAATTGATCTAATGCTATGCAGAAGAGGCCCTCTGCCAGTGACAGTTCATTTTCCCCTGGGGAGCGCAGTGTGGAGAGCAGGTGCTCTGCACGGGGAAGAGGCAGTGCCTGTTTCAGCACGGCCACTCTGCTCAGGATGGCCCATTTTGGGATGGCCTCCACGCCAGGCCCTGCCTGCCAGCTCTGCCCCAGAGGCTGTGGTGGGTGTGAGGATGCACAGCAGGCTCCCTCTGATCCCTGGCTCCGAGGGGAAAGGCTGATGTGCTGCAGCAGGCTCGAGGATTTCACGGCCTCTTTGGGTGGTGGCTATCAGTTTCAAGGGCCTTCGGAAGGGAAGTGGAAAATGCACCGATTTCATGTGGATTCTGGACAAAAGATTAATTTCTCCACTCTGTCCCTGAAGGACTGAAATGCATCAGTCATGAAAAACAGAGCCCTATAGCTGCTCCACTGGAGATGGGGGTGCAGTTCAGCAAGGACTTTACCATTCTCAGACCTAAGGGCTCATACTGGTTCCCACCATTTTTTATTCTGCTCCTCATCCCCAAAGAACAATTCGTATTTTAACCTGGACTGTTCCTAATTTTGCCAGGCTACAGCACCCAGCAAGGCACTAAAAGACACTCACTTTACCCCAGAGACTCTAGCCTAGCTACTTCTCCCAAGTCTCCAAGAAGGCCATATGGATTTGTACGAGACCAGGGAATTAATGTGACTTTCACATTTAAAACACTGTCTTTTCTGTTGGGAAATATTAGCGCTTTCCATCATGTCAGGACACTGTAGTTACACCCCCATGCCCCATTTTCATATGTGGAACAACGACATTAGGTCTTGCCCCACTGTGGTCAGTGTGCAGAAGAAGTCAAAGCAGGAAGCTCTGACAGATGCCAATACCTGACCAGGGGAGAACGATTATTCACGAGCATGAGGAGTAAGTTTCACCTGGTAAAACTTCAGGAAGAACTTTATTGAGAGAGGTGAATTCTAGGTCTGAGTAAGTCAGGGCAGATCATTTAGCTCAGTACTAACAATTCACTAGTGAGGTTGTTGTATTTTTTCAATTCAGATGCCAAGCTGAAATTTGGGCTAGGTTTGAATTGATGGCTTGGCATCATGCTAAAATTTTAAGTTTTGAGGGAACAAGGGAAAAAATCTGTCTTTTGTTTTGTTTCAGCACCAAATGCTTCCTCCAACTCAAAGCAATTGGAAACTTAATTTTTTTCTCTCACTTTTATTTTTACCTTGGGTTTTTTTTTTAAACTGCATTAGTTTTACACTTCTAAAATGTTTCCTACCATTGCTAACAAAGAAAACCATAAAGCCTTATTTAACAATCCATACATAAGACCCTTTCCTCTATGATTTACCATTTTTCCAGGTTGTCTCCACTTAAAACAGCCCATGCCATTTTGCCTGAGACAACAGCAGACAATCTCTGTCAAACAATTCCTGGTTTTTAGAAGAGCAGGATGTCCTTCTGGTGTAAGGTACATCTGACCTGATACCTCTATGAGATCATTGAACCAGGAGGGCACCAAAGCAACTGGCAACATCATCAGAACTAATGGTCCTGGGCAATGCAAAGAAACCAAAATGTTGAATCAGTTTAATTCACTGCTGCCTACAAGGATGGCACAAGGCAAGGCAAAGATCATGTTGAAACAACTGCCTGTACCTGTTGTGAATAGTCAGTTCTTTTTTCTCCAGTGTGTTATACCCACTTTGTGTCTCTGTTTGCCCCAGCCTTTTCCCAAGCTGAAGCCAAGGGATTTTTCCATGTCCCCGAGGAGTGTGTTAGAAAAGCTGTGTTTATGTTAAGGGACTTCATTAACATTACTAGTCAGGCTGTAGTACCCAGAGACCATCACAGCGAAAACGAGACCTCGTTCCTTTGCGTCATTGGCCCAAGCGACCAGTAGGCTGAAACCTAACCCTGGCTGCTTGCCTTCAGGGGAAAAAATAAGAAGGGTAAAGTAAACAAGGCCCCTGTTCAGCTTTCCTGAGTCTGGATGAGAATTGCTTGCAATTATATATCAAAACTCAGAGCTGACTCTGAGCAGGCTCAGCTCTGCTCCTCTGCAGCCACAACCATGGGAAGAAAATCCATGCCCGCAGCTTGCAGCTGCTCTGACCAGCCACCTCCACCCTGAGCCACGAATCCAGGAAACTCTTAAGTACATGCTTAAATCTACCATTCCTCAGGACAGCACTGATTTGATACCAGTGGAGCTTAAAAGCAAGCATGAGGTTACAGGCTTTCCTGAACATGTTTGCTTTACCGAGCCTGGTTTTCAGACATTCATTATTTTATCCTGATGACAGCTGAGGTTTGGGGTTTTTTGGCTGCTGAGCTCAATCCCCCCACTCCTCTCCATCATGGCAAGCTCAGCCATGTTGTCCCCACTGCATGCCTGCCCCTGCCAGTTCATCCCACTCAGCGAGCTCCATCCATCACACCTCCTGCTCCTGCAGCTGACTCCTGCTGCAGCACCAGCTGCTCAGCTGCCTCTGCTCTGGTGGGGATGCCTGGGGGTCATGAATGGCCACTTGCCTGCAGCTAAAATCCCCTAGGCACCAGGTGCCAGGTGCACCAGGGTCCCCTGCATCACCCTGTCCCCTCACATCCCCTCCTGTCTCACTGACAGAGAATGAGGGGCTCCCACTGCCTCCCCAGCCTGTCCTGCTCAACAGGCATAGGGCCCTAAATACACCCATCTAGGGCCCTAGAGTCCTTCCTACACTAATGCAGCCTATTTTCTAGCCTGTTCTTCACTCTTGGGAGAAGACAATTGGTTTCCGCCTTCCCTACGAGCTTTAAAATTCCCCCACCTCCCAACAAACCAACTGCATGGAAACAGAGGAAGGGTCAAGTAAAATCAGTGCTGCCCTCATCTTGTAATGTCTGGTGTTATCTTATGTGAGAAGAAAGAAATTCTCCAAATAGACTTGCAGAATCAAGAGATAGTTGTGCTGGGTAAATTTTATAGAGTTGACAGGAAAATTTAAGCTTTGGATTTGAAGTGACAGCTGAAGCAATACAGCCTTATCTCACCATTAATCTCCCCTCCTTCCCCATACAGTGTAAGCTAACTAGGCTTCTGACCAGGCAGCATTCCATGTGTCTCCTCTTCTCTTCTCTTTTCTCTTCTCTTCTCTTCTCTTCTCTTCTCTTCTCTTCTCTTCTCTTCTCTTCTCTTCTCTTCTTTTCTTTTCTCTATTCATAATGATGCATTTAATTAATAGTAAATGTGCCTAGACATTTTGTGGGCAGCCATATGACAGCCACATTAACACCATATGAGCCTAAAATTGTTTATTGTTATTACAGTTAATACCAAAGTGAATTAGGAATGATTGATCAGACATTTATTGTGACTTGACCAAATATATACATATTTAATAATGGGATGTTTCAAAAGAAGAAAGAGAAATGCTGGCAGAAGAGAAATTCAAACACATATGCCTCTTTCTTGTTTGTTTATTTAAAAAAAAAATAACTAATTTGCTGAGCTGTGTGGCCATATTTGAAAGAACCAGAAGTATTCACTATGTTTAATACCACTACGCTAACCCAAGGTGACACCTACAGAAATAACTTGGAAGTGTCACTTGACAGTCAATCAATTCCTTATGGTCACAAACCCATTTAAAAAAGCATAGCACCAAAGGTATTAAAAAATTAATAGGGCACTTAAAATCCTGCAGAAAGACAGAAATGTGTCAGGCTGGGAGGAAGGCAGGAGCAGGAGGGCCCTGCCCAGTATCCTTGTGCTTTCTGCAGGGACAGGCAGGGAGATCAGGGCGTCCCCCGCGGGGAGTGCCCCTGCACTGCGCTCACCCGGGGAAACAAAAAAAGCAGGAACCCTTATTGAAAAGATTATCTTTCCCATCAATAATCCCCCTCTAAGAGTTCTTTATTAGTAAACCCCGTGGCAAAACCTGACATATTTACAGCTTGCAGTAAACTTTATGTATCTGAAACAATATTAATAATAAGGAGCCGGTGACCAGAGCAAATCATTCCGGCCTGCAAAATGATCAAGTGAAAGCTTAATTGTACTGAAAAGAGAGAGTCCTGACAAGTTGAAAATCCTTCCCACACACCCTTTCCAAAAAGCAAACTTTACTAAGATGAAAAAAGTGTGTTGGAGGATTGGAAACATAAGAATACATATTTAAAAAAAAAAAAAAAAGAAAGCCCAAGTCTGATATCACAGGCTGAGCTGAGACAGAAACCTGATCTTTTACATGGAATGGGCAACATTTGGGTCTGTTTTATGTGAATTGCTCCAAGCTGTTTTGGTTAGAAATGTATAGATTTTAAGGTAAGGAGTACCCTATAGGCAGTGCAGGTCATTCTCAGTATTGGAAGACGTTCCCCATTACTTTTCAGCTGACAAAGGTAGGGTCCAAACTTTTCTTTCTTTGCTGAGTAACTTATTTGCTTTAACGCTGAGCTGGATTTGGCAAGAGAGACACTTGTATTTTGCTGCCTGATTGTGCTTTTCAACACTTTCCTTCCCTCTCTCCCTTCCTTCTAAGGATTATCTTATTTTAGTCACCAACCTGCAGAAATTTTTATTTTCCTTGTTCCTCCTAATGTTAAAAAAAAACGTTATTTATCACTAATTCTGAGAACTTGTCTCTGCTGGTGAAAATAGGGTAAATTATGCTGTTTAGAACAATATTTTGGAAGGGTTAAATCTGAAGAGCTCCAACTGCTTTTCAAGTAGGCTTTATTTTTTATTAGACAACATTTATTCTGTGTTATTATTATGATTTTTTTCACTGAAAATATTGAAAAATACCTCCCCATTTTCCCAATCAAAAATATTTCCTTGCCTTTATTTTGCTTGACATAATCGCTCGCAAGCATCTTTATATTGACTAAAGATGAGAACTATTCATGGTTGGAAAAGGCAGCTAGAAATGCCAAAAACAGCATAAGAATTTTTTTGAGAATTGTAACATCTTCCAGGATGTTTCCTAAAGTCTGTTTCTGCTACCAAAAAAAAAATCAAACTTAGTTCCACTTTTATTATTTTTAATTATTTAAAACTACATTTTTTAAACTATAGGACAGCATCATATTTCTTACACATGCATGTTAAAACAAGGGGGACAAATATTGCAATTTATTTTTTAATATCTGATATGTGCCGCTTGTTGATTTAAAATTTACCAATGCAAAACATAACAAGAAAGCTGTAAAACTCTCTTTAATATGTTACGTATTTAAGTAGTGCTTACTTGTCATTTTGGCTAATACTTATGTAGCCTCTTAAAATGAAAATAAAATCTCTTAACCATAATGTTGTAATTATGCGCAGCGCGTTCGTTCCCTTTCCAGAATGACTCCCTGCTTTATTCTTCCCTGATAATCACACAGCAATAGCTTTCCTACGTGGCAATTTATTTTTTGCCTTCAACATATTTCTGCTCTCAGAAGAGTCTGCATTTGCCTGGCAGCATGTCCAGAAACGAGCTACAAATACATATTTCTCTGTCCCCACATCTGTATGCGCACAGATGGATGGGCAGCGGGTAAAGTTAAGTTTTGCAATGAAAAGAAGAAAATCCTCCAGGAACCCACTCCATGACTTCCCTGCCTTTGAGCTGTACTGGTTCACTGTTGGGGCTTGTGTGTTTGGCACACAAGTTTCCTCTGAGTTTGTCCTTTAGATTTTTAGCTGCTTAAAACGTGGAGTTTTCTTCCTCAGAGCGTGAGGTCAGATCTTATTTGTTTGTTTGCTCCGTGTCATCAATTGTCACAAGCCATATTTTCACTAAATTCATTTTGCTGCTGTACAATAGTTATAAATGAAGTGAGGGGTGGGAGGGTGACTGCTGGGTGACTTGTTTTTTCCTCAATTATCTTCATAAAAATAGACAAAGATTTCATAAAAAGAGGGAATCATTTTGTTTGGAAAAAAAAAAAAGCAAGTAGCAGAGATGTGCTGCCTAGTGCCCTCAAGAAATTGCTAGAAGAGACTTGAGAAAAATATCAGCTATTTTTGCTTGTGATTCTCTTTCATTTATTTTTATTGTCTATTATTATGTAGCGATACATCTGTCCATAAATAGATTGCATTACTTGCTTTCCTAATATAGCTCTGCTAATTAAATCAACCTCAAAAAAGAAATATTTTCTCATCACAGTTTAATTGCCTCAAACTTGGAATAAAAAATTGTTTTAATTTCAGTACACTGGGAAGGCTCATATTTAAAAAGAATAAAGTAGCATACTCTAAACTTACAGTGATTTTCCTTTAGCCTGTTAAACTTTCTAATAATCTTGACTTGCCTATTTGGAAATTTTAAAGACAATACCACTATAAACACAGCTCTTTCTGTATTACCAGGTATATGCACATATATATATATTCCAAAGGCAGGTTATAAACTGCACCCAGTTGGCAGCTGTCGGGGAGGTTATTTGTGGAGCGAGCGCTTTAGCCTAGGGACGTAGTGGGCTCTTAATAATAAGCAAGGGGGAAAAGAATTCAATGTTTTCTTTAAATTAAGACTCGAACAGAATTGCTTTAATGAATATCGGAGAAACTCACAGGCTTCAGTTTGCTCCTGCTCTAACAAAATTTCCTTTGTGGTTTTCACTGTAAGATCAAAAGGAGCTAATTAACTTTTCTAGAAGGTAAACAAACGGGGAGCTAGAAATAGACCCGTGAATGATCCGGCTGGAGGGGTCCGGCCTTTTGTTGTTCTGCCTTTATTTTTGGTGCCATTTCCCGCATCGCCAGGGCAGGGGCAGAGGAGCTGCCCCCCGTGCTGGGCTCTGAGGGGACCTGAGCAGGGGCTGGGATGCAGCCCAGCCCTGTGGGGCTCACGAGAGCAGCGGGGAAAGGCTGACAGCACCCACGCAGAGGAGCCCAGGGCTGGACCAAAGGATGCCCTTGGTGCGCCGCGGCTTTTGAGATGCAAGATGTTTCTCAGGAAGAAGGAGGAGGGTAACATAAATTGAGAGCACCATAAAATGGGGTAATGGGAGTATTTCCTCACCATCTCAAACTGCAGTCCCTCCCCTACTGCTGCCTTCAACAGGATCCGCCACAGCTTGAAAAGTCCCAGGCAGACACAGGAACGCTTCGGGCTGAGGGACCCAGGCACAGCGTGGCCATGCTGTATGGCCCAGGGAGAGGTGAGGAAGCACACACTAGCATTGCTCTGGAGAAATCTGGGGTAGGAGAAATGCAACAAGTTCACACACAGACACAAAGACAAGAGTGGTGGCCAGGGTAGGAGAAACAGAATGCAAGAGAAAAACTTTCAGCTAAACCCTCTTCAGTTTTCTTCTCGCAATATGAAAAAAAAATCCAAAACAAAACAATATAAAAATATACAGGTCCTCACTCCCACCTTGCACATAACCAGGAAACCTGCTGTTTTTAACTTTTTCCCTGCTGGATATCTGCTTGGCTCCCTAACACAGCTGCACTTGCCCGGTTAGCCATGGAACAGCTGCGCTGCTCTCCCAGTGGGGAAACAAAGTCCTCAGGATTGCACCTCTCCATCAGGAGTGCCACACTGACCCCCCACACTGATCCCAGCTCCAGGAAGCAGCCACTGCTCCCCACCATCACCCAGACAGGAGAGCCCAGATGGCTCCCTGCATCTCAGCAAAGTCACTCTAGTTTTAGGGAGCACCAGCTATATTTATAAATGCAGATAAGGGAATAAAATCACCTACCCTGGGGAAAAAAAAAAAAAGAAAAAGGGCTCTCTGGAGCTCCAGTTATGTTTATTTGAAGTGGCCATTTTATCTTTGAAAGAGTCGTTGAAATTGCATGTACCACAGGTAGGACAGAAGAAGGCTCATTTTTTAGTCATTGTCTGATTTTCCACAGAAAAGTAGAAAAGTCAGGAAGGTGTCAGACCATGCTGATGCTCATGCTTTGCTTCCAAGGTAGCTCTGTCTAAATCAACTGGAGTACCTCTGACCCACAACACCTCATGGTGTGGGGCCTAGAGGTGCTGCTTTGGAAACAGCGATGCTGTGTCTCCAACACCCTGCCCCAGCTGTGTAGGAGAGCAGCTGGCACATCAGGGTGCAAAAACCCCCAAAAGATTCAGAGGGCACAATGTCTTGCCTTTAGCCATAAGGTCAGAGAGCTTGGGTTTGCAAGGCCAAGCAGGTCTTGGTCATCCACACATTGTGAACTCCATCAGCACTAACTGCTTTGCAGGGTCACATCCAGAGGTAGGAGCAAACTCAGCAGTAGTGACACCAAACTCTTTATAGCTCTTGGGTCAGGTGCTGCAGTCACCAGCACCATGGAAATACTGCAGATTGACAGGCTCAGAGACACCAGGATGCAGATGTGAGTCACATACTTTATCACTGTATAAATATCTCAAAATACTTCCAAACCTCTGAATAACACAGAAATGCAGCCAGCTCTGGGATGGAGGGCAGCAGATAGCGAACTGCAGCATTACAGATTAATGGCAGGAAGGAAGGAAGGATTTGGCAGGCCCCCACTCACACCAAAAGGCATCCATGGTGTTTGATGTCTATGCAAAAATATCTCCTCCCTCCCAACAGCACCAAAGAACTGCAAAGCAGTCTCACCTGCATGCCCATCCCCAGCAGTTCCAGCCCCGGGTTTTCCCCACGTGCCTGGGAGCAGAAAGGCACATTTGCACTCCCACCAGCCATGGGGTTTTGCTGGCTCTCATTTCAGTGCCACAGCCTCGCTGGAGACATGCAGAAAGTGCTGTTCCTCGTGCTGCTGCAGGCTGGCTCCTACACATTCAGGAGCACAGAGAGTTTCTGCCCCTGGGATGTGTGCACCTGAGCAGAGTGCTCCGGATCCATGGGGCAAAGTATCCCACCATCCTCATGCACCAAATAATTTGAGGAAAGGAGGAAGCAGAGTGATGACTGCAACTGTGTGAATAGATTGTTATTTTAACTCTCAAATGGGTTTAATTAGTAGAATTTTTTTTCCTTATTCCAGTTAACAGTTTCTTGGGTTTTTTAGAACAGGCTTTCCTCGTCGTGTCACCAATACATGAAATTAAGAATTTCTCTACCCCCACTCCCAACCCCCACATCTTCCTGTCAGATCCCTTTGGTGGGGAAGGAGAGTTAGCAATATTCACAGATCCCAGTCATTAGGCCTTTCCTGCATAATTTCTAAAATGCACTAAGAGAAAAGTGGGGGGCAGGGGTGGGGCGGGGGGCAAAGAAAAACTCCTTTATTGTGCTGAGGCTCATAAATTCACTGCAGGACAATTTATAGCAGCAGAGCGTAGCACCTAACTCAAGTCAATGCAAGAGGTTAATATGAAAGGTTAAGGAACTCGGTTCTGGCTGATTTATGGTTGGACTGTCGGCTTTTATCCTGACCACAGCTCTGCAACTGTAGCTTGGGACTCTACAAAGCACAAGAGGGGGTGGCGGTGTTAAAAAAATAATGTGTATTTAGACATTATCCCTGCCCATAAAATAAAGACCCCGAAATTCTTAAATGACCAAGGAGCTTTCGTATCACCACATGCCACTGCAAAAGCAAAGCACCTCCACTCTTCTATTCCCAGGCTCCCAGAGCAGAGGGGATTGCTGTGATCATCTTCTTTGCTTCCTGTATTACACAGGCAATAGGTTTCTCCCACAAGCTGGGTTAAAGCATATCTTTCTGAAAGCTGCCCAAGCTTAAAATTCCCAAGTGCCAGGAAGCTACAGCACAGAGCCCAGGACAGGCAGAGGTGACTTTGTGACAATAAAATGATACCTTGCTTCAAGGATGAACTTGCTTGACTCCAAAATCCAGCCACTGCATCATGAAAAGCATTTTTGCTTGCAGGGTGGAAAAGCCCCATGTAGGTGGATATTTCTGTTTGCAAGTGCACACAGTCAGTGACCAACCTTTTGTCTCCAATAGGACAGCCTCCTTCTGTGAAATTTATTAGATTGCCTTGCTACAAATCTTTTCAACATCCTCCAACACTTGTCCAGCCAGAGAAAGGCAGAACTGAGTGCAACATTTGAGTAGCAATCTTACCAAGTGTCATACAAGCTCTGCTCCCAGAAATAGGCATTTCTACTGGTGTCACACTAGCAGTATTTTCATTAAAATACATGAACAAATTTTCTTTCAGTTTATAAAATTCCATCTTTATTCCACATACAACAAGTTTTTAATCTGCAGTATCAAGACAGGCATTGTCAAGAAATATGAGTAGATGGATTTAATGTAAGTTGACTTTACCAAGCAAGCTGTATTCCTGTTTCAAAAGGACAAGTAGCTCCTCTCAGAAGAGCCATTCCTGCAAAACAGTGTATTGGCAAAAGACTTTTGTCCTTGCTGTTTACCAAAACTATTGCACTTTTAATCCATGACCAATATCAGACTGCTCTGTCTATAGATCCCTGAATCATCTTTCAGTCCCAGACTTAGCACTGTTTATTCGCAAAGTCTTGTGGATTGGCCCTAGATTTACCTCTGTGTAACTGAGAGCTCAGTCTGGGCACTCCAGAGCAGTTCTGTCAAACCATCCATGCTGGAGAAGGAACACACAGTGAGGATAATTTCACAGTAACATTTCACAGCAATAATCCAAACCCACAAGAAATTCCTGTACCTGTAGGTCTATTACTATGTTAGAGAAAAATTGCATTTGTCCTTTGACTTTTTAATAGAAGAGCATGTCTGTCAAAGCTTTGTGGAGCTGGGCTGTGTTAAGGCTCCAGCCTGGAACTGGGCATGAAGTTTTCCTGCTTAGGGGGGAGGAAGGATTGAGACCCAGAGGCAGCCCTGAGGCACTCGGTTTTCCTTTCTGTGCTTGCAGAGCAGGGTGTAACTCAGCTGCCCCCGCCAGGACACGGTGTCCTCTTGATCCCTGCCAGAGCCCTTGGCCATCCTGGGCTTTGCCCATGAGGTGCAGAAACCCCACTCCCACAAGTGCCCTTCCCAAGCTCCCTTTCCAGCAGCTGCCTCCCAGTATGGCACACAAAGGATGTTCACGTCCCAGCTGGGCAGCAGCACAGAGGGGACAGTGTCCCTGTCTGTTTGCAAATGCTCCCTGCACCAAGGATACGCTCCTGGCCAAAAATAGCCTTTGGGTTTACATGTGTTGGCTAAACAAACCATAAAGCTTTTAACCCCACTTGAAACCCAGATCTCCTGAGGATTTCTAATAGGAGAGAGAGAAATGTACCCTTATGTGTTCAGGAAATACATTATTTTTTTCGTAGCTGTGTAACTAAGCATTTTGTTTTCACTTCATTTTCTTTTGGTCAGTTATGGTTGAATAAGCTCAAATTTTAATATCTGCATATGTGTGCTACTAGCCACTGCTCCTGCTGCTTCTGCAGAACAGAGGATATTGGTTTATGGCCCATATGAGGCAGAGAGAGGCAGAGACAGTGAGAAACAGAGAGAGAGGAAATAAGTTAACTTTAACTTGATATTCTTCTTTACCCAATTTTTGAATAATAACTCATGGCCATATTCCTGCTCTTGGCTCTTAAATTATTTGCATAATACTCCAAGTGCCTAAGATGTACAAATATCTTTAAGAGTCACTATGCAAAGGTGAAGTACAGAGTTACTTTGCCAAGTTATTGTAATCTTGGAAGGCAGGCATTTGCATAGAAATGTAAGTTTTGTACACAACTAGTAAGATGCTTCAATGCTCAGTGTATAGTAATTCAAGTAAAAAATAAATCATCTCTCCCTCTCCCCTCGCTTTCCCTATCATCAATTGACATCAATGGTTAAAGGCCTTGGCAGAAAATCTAAATCACAGATAAAGAAGTAATACAAACAGAAAGCTTAATCCTGCTGCCAAGAAGTTGAACAGCAAAAATTTTATTGATGTTAGCACAGGCCAGATTGGGCCCAGGCACAGAGAAATTAGGGAAACTTGCTATCTAGATTGTATTAGCCAACATAATGCAGTCTCAAGAGGTTAGGGAGATTTCCCTTTGGAAACATGTCCATCCAAATGCTTGAAATGCTGGCATTTCATATGACTAAGAGAAGGAGATAGTTCCCAAAACTCAACTTCCCTCACAGGATGTATTCTTCTTGGATGTATTCTTCTTGGACAGCTCCAAAAATATATATATTTCTGTTTCTAGGAGATAGGAAAGCAAACTTTATAGTCCACATAACTGTAAAGATGGGCTGAAGAAATGGGTATTTTTAACACTTCTCCAGACTCTTGCATGTTCTTGCACTCTTCAAACTCAGACATCTTTTTACAGATTTAACACTGTGAGCAGCCACAGCTGCAGGGAGTCCACACTGCTGTGTGTATGCAGTCCTTCATATCCTAAGCAGAGGAATCTCTCAGGAGATGGAAATACCAGTACAACAGCCTTGAACTGGCCTCTGCTTTTGTAAGGAGACTATGCAAGAGGTGTGTCCTCAGCAGACCTGAACAGCAACATCACTGCAGCAAACTTTACTGCAGGGCTTTTCCTCCAGGGGATTAATTTAATCTCCAGGTAAATTCAGTTCCCCACAACCACGCTTGCCACTCGAAGAAGAACATAACCTTACAGATCCAGCCATAACCACAGCATTTTTCTTTCCCTGCTGTAGTTATTTAGGGATTTCAGAGGGCAGTCCAGAAGGATCAGCTCAGCAAACCCCATATAGCTTCTGACAGCAAACCAAGACAGTGCCTGGCAGCTTGTCACACATAGGTATGAAACAGAGGTCAGGGTCAAGTGTCCAAGAAGACACCACCAAACCATCCCCACTGCCTCTCGTGCCAGGTTTCCTGGGCAGGTGTCAAAGCCAGAGCCCTGACTCCACCTGCAAGGCTCACACCCAGGGTAACACAGAAATTGTGCCCCTGGAGAGGAGGAACTGGACACGAGGCAGTGGATGGAGCTCCATTTCATCCTCAGCCACGGGAGTAACCGGATTCGTGTTTCTTTGGTATCTGTGAGGTCTCTGTTCGTCTGTGCAGTTCAGTGATCTCATCCTTGCTGCTTGTCCCAAGGTAAAATAAATTTATGGATTTAAGGTGACTGAAGGTTTTTTAAACAAATCTCTTCTTGTCCCTCAAGGAATCTAAAAAAATCATATTTCAGCTTTCTGTTTTGTTTAAATGGCATCACACAACTCCATTGCCCTCCCGGAAATATCACCGAAAAACTGTTTAAATATGACCTGGGAGAATGCTGATGCAGTTGAAGTAAATTATGCCAGTCATCCAGAGTGAACTTTTATTCCCATTCTCCTTATAAAAATAATATTAACCAAGGCAAAAAGGAAAAAAAAAAAAATGCTGACTTTCTTGGAACTGGCTATCAGTTGAGTGGGTCAGTTTAAGGTTTTTAGTGAATATATTTCCCTCATGCTGCTTGAGGCCTTGAAGAGGAACTACTATACCTCTTCCAATATTTTTCAGTGCCGTGTGTTGCATAAAAAAAAGAAATCAGATAGACACACCACTGAGCTCTCTCCTTTTGTACAGGTTGGCTGGAAACTTTGCTGATTCTAACTGTTGAAATACAGTCAACCCAAACTCAAGCTGCCCTCCTTCTGAACAGCATAATTTTTTTAAAACATAAATAGACTTTTTTTCTTTTTAATTGAGACAAATACTGAAGTCAAATGCCTTGTACGAATTGCCACAATGCCATGAGAGCCACATCAATTTCTGTGAGGTAGTATTCAGTACACTAAGGCTGCTGTAGACAGTTCTGCTGGGAAGGAAGATGGGAAAATAGAAGAGGTAAAAAGATGTGCCTTAACCCCTCTAGAAACAGCAGGTTCATATTTCAGACCCATGGGGACACAGACTGCTGTGTTTCTTAAAAGGAGTCAAAAAGTCACAAATACTGTTCACTGAGCAGATGTTCTCCAGGTAATAGCAGAGGCATGTTTGATTAATACTGTTTTACCAGCATATTTAGAACCTGCCCCACAGAGCTGTAGGCTGTTTAATTAAATTTCTGTTCAAAAGGAGAGTGAAAAGAAAGCAAAGGACCAGCTTCTAGGTGTAAAACTAGTGTTACCCTCATTGAAACCACTCTGAAGCCAATAGAGCAAACAACTTGAAGTAAGGAAAAATCTGGTATGTTCTAGCCATGTTCTGGCAGCAAATATATTTTTGACACTCACTGGCAAGGAGCTGAGAGTTGTTCCCATTCCTGTCAGTAGAGTGCTTGCTGGTGGGCAGCTCACCATTGCCATGAGCTTTTTGTTTCCAGTAAAGTAGACATGCGTTCACAATCGTGTGCAAGCCTCATGCACTCATGACGTGTGTGACTAAGAATAATTCAAATAGAAATAATCACATGAGCTCAAAGATGGAGATCAAAAACCTTATTGACCTTTACAGGCAATGACACCTTCACTCTGACCAGTGTGCTCAGAACCAGTCCTGATGCTCATTTCATACCACTAAAAAAAACAGAGGTACACTGCAAGATGCCATGGGCAGGAGTAATATATTTTGCCTCTCTATGATTTTGGGTTTTTTGCCTTTGATGACAGGATTCAATGCAGAGGTTCACCCAGATGGCATGGAAATTTCATAGTCACAGACAGCATGAAGTCCCTTTTAGGAGAATCTGGGTATTGTGAACCCTTACAAATTGGTCATTTATGTCAAAATATATGAATTAGCGTGAGATAACAGGTTCTTCCACAAAAGGAAGTCATGACCACAATATCTAATTTATTATATACCACTTGCCCAATGAATCTAATATCATAAGCCAAACAACAGACAGTCGTTTTGTCCATAGAAAGCTCAAGTGTTGGATGTGAACCCGACACAAGAGAAGAGACATATGGCCTGAAGGTAAAGAGGTGTTGAAGTCACTCTGTGCCACCATAGCAGAAGTTTGGTGGATTTGGTGCCCTTGAACCAGGGCAGAGAGTCTTTCTGATTTCACTCTTGAAAACTGGGGAGAAGTGAATGCCATATAAAAGTACTCAGAGATCAGAGATCAGAGGTACTCCATGGAAAAGGGAGAGCTGGTTGAGCTGGTGGTGCCTTCACGAACCAATGGAATTTGTTCCAAGGGAGTGTGTACAGGCACTGGTGGTTCAGTGAAACATCACTGTATGGTCAGTCTCTGAATCTGCTCGGGGTCTAGAGTGATCTGAGGAGAGAAGGAAATCTGAAAAACTCGTGTCTAGCCACAACTGGATTGATGCACACCTCAAGGCAGAGACACGGCCATGCCAGCATGTGTCTGAGTTACTGGACAGGGAATGCAAAGTGAAGTGTGCCTTGGAGAATGGACAACCCAAAATCTTTTATGACATTTAAATCTGGTAATTACTTGAATCCATTGGCTTCTCCTGGTCTGATGCCCAAAGATGTGTTTCACATGCTCTGGATGAGCAGTTCCACGTGATAGCCCATGCATACTTCACACACAGGTCTCATCGTGGGCCTGAGACACATCTCTCAGTACTGAGCAACCTGGTTACCTAGAGCTGCTGCTCTCAGCACACTTTTTTTAGTCACATCTGAATGAGCATTACTACTTCTGGGTAAGCAATCAAAAGTTTAATCTGCATCTGCATAAATATTCGCCGTCGCATGAGGGTTTAAGCTGCTCTCAGCAGAGTCAGGAGTCATCAAGCAAATGCCCATGGCTTGTCTGGGCAACCCATCTGTGTATAACCATCTGTCTGCATGGTTTTGTCCTTTTTCAGTGGCAAATGTGGGCTTAGTGCTGGTGCACGTGAAGGACTGGTGGCTTCACAGAAAAGCAGGTGCTCTGAAAGCTTTAAATAGCTCTGCCACATACTTCAGACATGACTGGCAGCACTCCTAGTATTCTGCCCTGCATTATTTGGCCAAGAAGCCTCAGCCTTTAACTTCCAGACTCAGCCATTTCAACCTTAAGCCTCCATATGTCTCAGTCCTTCAGAGCATCCCACCACTGAACCTTGTTTAACACAGGTATGGCTCCCTGGGGTGCTGTTCAAACATGCCAAGGGAGTGGAACATAATGAGAGCCCATGGCAGGGCATCTGTAATTTAAGCCAGGATTTGAACCCAGGCCTTGGCAGATGTCTAGGAGAATTTTGCCCAAGTGTGCTTGTTTTCCTCCTTTCTTTTTCCAAGTGTTTGTTTCCCAGTTTGCACTAAATTTTATTGAAAACATCAGGCTAATAGCAATGGGGAGAGTGGTTGAGTAGATTTTGCCTCTTTTTCCCTTTTCTTTCTGGAATGCAGCCATCAAAATAAACATTAAATGCAAAATGCTGGGGCTTGAGTTATTACTTGTGAGGGTGCTGGGAGGGAAATTTATAGCAACATTACTGTGTTTTGCTAGAAATCTCTTAATGCACCAAAGTGGAGAGGTGTGTGTGTTTTTTATTAAAATGTTACACTCTATAAATCTGAGCAGCAGGGAGGACACAGGTGGGGCCGGGGCTCAGCTGACTGGACTGTCATTCTGAACTTGGGGAAGGTCTGTCTGACTGTCCTCCCACCCCATCCCAGCACCAGCACAGCCACAGGCTGTCTCCATCACAGACTGCAATGGCTGTGCAGGCTCTGCCTTTGTTTCATTACAGCAGCCTTCCAGAACCTGAAGTGGAAAGAGGGAGAGGGACTTTTTGCAAGAGCATGTAGTGATAGGACAAGTGGGAATGGCTTTAAACTGAAGGGGAGTAGGTTTAGGTTCGATTTTAGGGAGAAATTCTTCGGTGTGAGGGTGTTGAGGCACTGGAATACGTTGCCCAGAGAAGATGTTTATGCCCTATCCCTGGAAGTGTTCCAGGCCAGGGTGGACAGGGCTTTGAGCAACCTGTTCTAGTGGAAGATATCCCTGCCCATGGCAGGGGGATTGGAACTGGGTGATCTTTAAGGTCTTTTCCAACAAAAACCGTTCTATGATTCTTTGCTGTTATTGCTGTTGCTGTTGGGTTTACCCCCTCCTTTTGTCCTTCTGATTTTTAAGCCACCAAAAATGACCAGTCAGACTGTCATTGCTCCTGCTTTGATAGCAAATTTCCTAATGATGTCATTCAAACACTGCTCCTTTTCGGACTTTCTCAGTGACCTTCTCTTGTGCCCTGGCAGCAGTGTCCTGATGAGAAGTTTTCATGAGTGGATGACCCCTAAAAGCTGAGGATGGCAGCTGGCCAGAGGTCTGTTGCTGTGTCTGGGCAAGGTTGTCACCATGCCATTTGGAGACTTGGGTACACTTTACCGAGGTTGCTAACTTAGTACAGTTTTCAGGTGAGATGCTGCAGCTTTCTCAGGCTCCAGGGAAAACTGAAGAAGCCCAGGACCTAGACAAACACCAGTCACTTGTGTCCCTGTGTCTATCAGTAGATAAGGTACTTTTGCCTGAAGTTCAGAGGCTGGCCACGCTGCTTAGCTGGGCGGGTGGCTGCTGCTGCTGAGCTGCTCACTGGAGGAAGGGCCAGAGACCCACAGGACTCCTGGGCTCTTTCCCAGCTTCCAGTGGACAGCAGATACTGTGGTTGAGTGTGAGTTCATCACTGTTTGAGACTAATTTTCTCTGCCTTAAATCAAGAGTGCTTCCCTCAGTGTGAGACTTTAAAGTAAGGACATAAGATCGTCCTGGGATGTCCATCCAAGCATCTCATCAGCCTGCTCTACTGCTTGCAAAATATCTTGGATGCTTTCTGTAAGACCAATTCTGGACCATCCTGTGAAGGGAATTTGCAAACCCTGTGAACCAACTCCTCCTTAATTAGACATGGCTCTGACACAATAAGCCTTGATAGGATTTTTTGCAAGTTAAAAAAAAAATAAAAGAGAAATAGCAGTGTTCCTAGAAGGCTTAAAAAAATAAACAATCAAACGAGTAACAGGAAAGAAGGGGTCATATCTGTGGTCCAGGAGACTAGAAGAGCAGCATGAAGCCCCTGCTAGGAATCACATCTACTCAGAGATCCCACCGCTGTGGCTGCGAGACCCGGCCGTGGCAGAAAGTTGAGCCCCGGGGGAGCCGCGGCAGGGCCGGACAGCCTCGGACCGGGCGCTGTGCGCCCGCGGCTGCCAAGGGCGGCTGCGGAGCGTCCCGAGAGAAGCCACCGTGCGAAGAAGCCACAGATTTTATTTACAAATCCCCTTTGTCCTGCTCCCCTCCCTCTTCGGGACAGTTCTGGAAGGGACTTTTGCAGGGCTTGCCTAAGCCCACCAAAAAGCACACGTTCCCCTTCCTGTACTCCTCCTCGAATGAACCTGCTGATAAAAGAGGGGTTTCCTCCGGCGCCAGTGCCTTGGAAACCAGCGCTATGAGCAGAGACATTGGAGAAAGCCGCTGCCGTGGCCCCGGAGCGAGCGTGGGAGCCCAGCGCGGGCGCTCCTCACCCGGGCCAGGAGCTCAGAAGTTCCGCGGCGCATTGAGCCATCGCCCTGAGCACTTAAACTGTGCTGGGGCAGCAAAATTTGGCACAAATCACAAGGAAAATAAGTTTATGCGTAGTGCAATGTCGGCCTAACATTGTGCTGTGGTATCTGTAATTGGTACGCGATTGTTATCAGGAAAAGAAAAGTCGTCACGATTATAATTCCTAGCGCTGAGTCAGGAGCTGCTTTATTTGGGAAGATCTGTTTTTCTTTGGTTTAGAGATAGTTTAAGGGAGCTGCTTGGAGATCGCAACGAGAAAGGTGCATTTGTTACAAACAACCCCGGAATTATCTACCGGAGAGTAAGGCAAGGAGACGAGCAAACGAAATTCAAAAGCCAGGCAGGAGCGGGGCCGGGGCTGAGCCGGCTGCTCCATCGCGGCAGCCCGAAGGTTCGGGGGCGCCGAGCAGAGCCCTGCAGAGTGCGGGAACGGGCGCGGGTCTCCCGGACCTGGAGCCGCCTTGCCCTGAGTGCCTCGTAATTGAGGCACTCATAATAAAAAGTATTCACGCTTCTCTGGGGGAGCTTTTCATCCTCCCTTGGCAGCAGGCACCAGCTGCTGCTCGCCGAGGGATGCTGGAGGTGGGTCTCCGGGCTGGGCCAGCGCGGTCCCCGCGGCCTGGGCGGCGAGGCCGGGTCCCAGCACCAGGCGTGACGGACCGGGGGCGAGGTCCCTTTTCCCCACCCTCCCCCCCTGCCCCAGCGTGTCCCCGTCTCCTCTCCCTCGCCCCCGCCGCCGCGGGCTGCCCCAGCTCTGCCCTGCTCAGAAAGGTCAGGGAGAGCCGCTCTCGCCGCGCTGACAGGTGCACCAGCTGCCGCTGGATGCCTTCGGCTCGGAGCTCCCTCCTCCCCGACCTCTTTGTTTCAAGCGCAAGGCAAGGAGGGCATTCACAGGCCGACACCCCAAGGGGAAATGCCTACGCCGCGGCGCATCGCGGCCCCGGCCTCAAAAGGTCACTAGAGTCGGGGGCAGTCCTTGTCCTGTTCCTGGGACCAGAGCCCGGACGCTTGGGGCGGTGGGTCCGCCTGGTCCCACAGCACATTCCCAGGACGGGGGGCGGTTCGCAGTGAGCGGTGCCGCATCCCTAGGGCTCCGCTGCCCCGCCGAGCCGGGCCCGCCGCTTCCCTCGCCTCCCGAGGGTGCTGCCGTGCACCCTCCCGCGGAGCCTTCGGCAGGAGCCGCGGGGCAAGCCCGGCCGCCAGCTCGGCGGTACCGCCCGGAGGACCACCGCTCCCCCGAAGGCAGAGCCGCCCTGCCTTCACTGCGCCCGAACTTCTGGCTTCAGCAAAAAATAGCCCCTGATTTCAGAGCCGGTGCTGGCAAGGTCACGCGCAAAAGGAAAGTGTCGAGCAAATTAATAGCAAGTGCATATTTCCCCGCGTGAAGGAATTTACAGACAGCCACCGGGGATGACATATTAAATATAGACACCCTCCCCCCACCATCCCAGATCTGTCCGGGGTGCTTGGAAGCGGGACGAAGTGAGCAGCACGGCTTTAATTCAGCCCGGCTTTACAGTCTAAGCCTGTCTGTGGTCCTCAGACCCGGCTCAGCCCGGACCGGGACACGGAGCCAGCTGGGCGCGCTCCGCCGCGTCCGGAGGGATGCGAGGCCGAGTGGGGTGCGGAACGGGGCGCGGGGGGCGCGGGGGCCGCCCCTGCCCCATCTTCCCATTGGTTCTCACACACTGGCGTCACCTGGGGCCCCGCGAGACCGATGCCAAAAGAGGTGATTTTCCATATTTTTCTGGGAACACTGGGGAAAGGACGGAATCAGGGGTTTCTGCTGCTCCGAGGAGCCCGGGCTCCGCTGACCAGCTGGACAGTACAGGGCACAGCCCGCAGCGGAGTGGGCCCAGCCGTCCTTCTCCGGCCGCGGCAGCCTCGGGGTCTGAGTGCAGGACCGGGTACATAAATGCCCTTCTCTTCCCGCAGCTGGGCGCGAGCTCCACTTTTTGGAAAAGAAAACAAAATTTAAAAATAAAAAAAAAAATTAAAAAACTAGGGGAACACAATTCTCGTCTGAAAAGCCCTTGCTGCCCGGAGCAGTCCCCTAAGGCACCTCAGGGACCCTGGCGTCGTGCGAGCGAATCAGGCCATGGTGGCTCCGGCCCGCTCCTGCCGCCTCCCCTTGTGCCTCGCACGGAGAAGGCTGGGGACCCCCGCCTCGCCCCCTCCTCTCGAGCGGGCACCGAGGCCCCACCATGAGCTGCTCAGTCCGCAGTCCGGCGGCAGTCTGGGTCCGGCGGGTCCCTCAGCCAGCGTCCCAGAGACCGGGCAGGTGCCCTCTTAGGTGACAACATACAGATACACAGGCACAGGTAGCCGTGTGGATCCTCATGGAGCCCTCCGTCCCCGGAGCAGCAGGACGGGCCGCGCTGCGGAGTGGGGCCAGCGCGGCTGCGGGACCTCGGCCGAAAGGCAGGGCTGGGGGTGAGAGCCTGCGGGAAGCGGAGATCTCTTGCCGAGGGGGCTGTAAGAGGCGGCGGGGCGGGATCTAAGGAGGTGGATAGATAAGCTTTGCCCTCACAAGCCCAGGGAGGCAGGGGCTAGCCTGGCCAGCATCGGAACCTGGTCCTTCCTTTTTCCCGGAATGGAGGGGAGCGGGTCAGCTTCAGCTCTCTGCAAGCGCTTTCGTTACAGGAGGAACGTGTTTTAACAACATTCGATATTTATTCCCGAGGAAAGGCTCAAAAGGCAGGACAGCAAAGCCCCCGCACCGTGCAGCTCAGGCCCCAGCCGGTGCCCGGCAGGAAGCAGGAGCCAGAGCGCAAGGCGGCGGGCACCGGCAGGACGGTCACTGAGCAAGCTCCGCTCCTGAAATAAAGATGCAACCTTCGTCCCGCTGGAAAAAAAAAATGCTGGGGGGAATTAGCACGAGTACTTTTTTCGTCTCACTCCCCCCTCGCAGTGGTGTTATAAATAGGCCCCCTTCAAGTCTCGGTCCAGTACAAAAGGAGCCCGCAGCTCTGAAGTGACCACACAAACCAATCCTTTGGGGAAACAAGTTCGAAAGTTTCCAAGAGCAGGGCTCTGCCGAAGTGCCAGGAGGGAACGATGAGAAAGATCTTCCCTCTCTCCATCCCCCTCTCCAGTGAAATGACCCCGCTCCCTAAACCCTCTCCCACGGCTTAGAGGTGGGGGCAGGACCTGGGGCGCTGGAGCCGGCACCCCGGAGTCCTGCCGTGACTCTCCTCAGCCATCCCGCCGCCGCTCTGGCTGCAGCCATCGGGAATACCGATGGACGGTGGAGACTTGAGGGGACGCCGCGGGTTTCCCTCGGCGGTGGCTGGGAAAGTGGGGAAGAACATTCCTGCCTCCTCCCCCCGGCCTCCTGCGAGAGCCGGGCTCGTCCCGGCAGCCGTCCCGCCTGCCCGCTCCTCGCAGCCCTGCGCTGCCGCGCCCGGTGTGCAGGGACCAGCGGAAACCTCTGCCTTTTCCCTGGACTTGACACAAGCCTGAGTGTTTAAATCACACGGGAATAAAGATTTATTTTTCTTCCAGAAATCGAAATGCAGGATATGCCCGCCATCGCCTGCGCCTCGCTCCGGGTCCTCACCCGGGAGTGACGCCCGCCCTTTCCTCGGCGGAAAGGAAACAGCTCCTCGGAAACAAGCCATTCAGGGCTGCCCTGGGCTGTCTCTTCTCCCTGGGGTGTCGCCGGCAGGCGACACCTGGAACGCCCGGAACTGCAGATTCCTGCCGATTCCCGCATCTATTACTCGGTCGGTGTGAGCTGCCGTCCATAAAGGCGGGACCGGCTGGCTCTCACATGGGCTCCCGCAGCTCTGGGGGAGAAGGGACCCTCGGGACTGACCCCTTCCAAAACCAACAGGGGCCATACCTGAAAATTGTCTCTATATAAAGGCCACGTACACATGGAATTGGCAAAGGTTGCTACGGAGCGCAGACCTTTCGGCCGCTCTTTTTCCCTTCCCTTTTAAAGGATGCATTTGCTGCAGGGACAGGGCAGGTTTGGGGTCATTCGGAGGAAAATTGCTGAGATCGTGTTTCAAACGGTGCGCGTCCCTCTGCGCCCTTGCTCTGCGGATCCTGGGTCCCGCAGCCCAGAATGCGGGAACCCCGGGCGGGCAGAACGCGCGGCCGGATGGACACGGCTCCATCGCCTCCGTTAACGGGAGGGCGGCTACAGGCTCCCTGTGTGCTTCTGTATTCGCAAGGCTCCGCTCCGGCTAAAGGGGACCGAGGGGAATCCCTCGTCATACTTGCTGGGAGAACTGCACGCCAAACCTGGTCCACCTAAACGAAAACAGTCAGGAAAAGCGATTTCCCGGTTATTCCCCCCCCACGCCCGCTAGATCGCCAGGTATTTGCGCACATCCTTTCCCCCGGTAACGATTCCCGAATTAACCTTCCGCTTCTAGGGACGTCAATTGGCTCCTAGATAGAGGGTTCCGTTATTGTCCTTTCCGAAGGCTGCGGATTAGCCCCGATTTGCAATTTATGGATTTTTCGTTATAATTTAATGCAAGGAGGGGCTGACCGAGACTTCTGACCAAAAGAGCCCTGGGCAGCCCTCCTTCGGGTCGGCCACGCTGCACTGCCTCTGCGAGCCAGTGCATTGCAGCGTTTCTGAACAAAAATTTTATATTTATATACACATAGGTGTGTGTGTGTTCATAGTCCCCTGCCCGATCCCCAAATCTCCCCCTTTAGGTTTTTGCTCTTGCTGTTGTTTAACTTTGCCGAAGAGAAATCCCGGGGCCAAGTATAATGCTGTAGCATCAAGAACTGCCCTCGTATCTTTTCTTTCAGGCTTCTTTTTCGTTCTCCAAAAAAATTGCCGGGGAAGAAACTGAGAAATGCGTATTTAAAGCGCCCCTCCTGCGTGAGCGACGCTGCGAGTCTGCTGCGGAGGAGCTGGGGATGCGGGAGCTGAGGTGCTGCCGGTACCCAGGGCAGCTGCCCCTCGGCGGGGCCGCTCGCAGGCTGCCGGTACCGGCGGTAGGCAGGCTCCCTTGGCCGCCCCGAAGCGGATTTTAGAAAGGCTTTCATGCATTGACTTGGTTTGGTTTTTATTATGCCGTGGACGAGGGAAAGAATGGGGCCTGCAGTGGGGTGGGTGAGTTTGGGAGGGGAGAAAGAAAGAAAGGACGAGAAAAGAATTAAGTTGAGGTAATAAAGAGAATAAGGAAGGCAAATCCGCTGAAAGCTTTCTTGGACTAGGAAACTCGGCGAGCCCGGCCCTGCTCTGAGGGAAACTCGCAAAATGGTTTAAAATCTCGTAAATGAATCCGTCTCTGGCTGTTTTTAATGACGACGTCGCTAGAAATCCCTTCTACATCTGGGGGGCGAGGGGTGGGCGCCTATTCTTGTCCGATCCGAGCTAATGAAAACGGCGGTGCCGGTCTAGCTCGTCAAGCAAAGGCCTGGAGGGTGGCGGTGACCACGGACCCCGCCCGAGCCGTCGTCTCGGGGGTCACATTCCCATTCTGCCGTCCCGCGTCCCGCTTTCCCCCTCACACAGATATACACATACACAGATGAAAGCCACAAGTCCCCCCCGTTCTGCACGGGTGGGGGAAGCTACGCGGGAGAAGGGAGGACACATGGTCCGGGTCCCGGGGGGAGCCCGCTGGGAGCCCAGAGCAGCCGCCGGTGCCCCCGCTCCCCGCCCGCAGCCGGCTCCGCTGCGGCCCGCACTCCCAAAGGGGTTAAGGTTCTTCTTGTCTTCCTTTCTGTAATTCGTTTTTTATTTTATTTCGTTAAACTTTTTTCTTTTTCTTTTTCTTTTCTTTTTCTTTACTTTTTCTTTCCGAAGAACTGTGGATTTAGTTTGCGTAATATCTTTATTACTGAAAACTTCAAGGTAAGTGAGCAATAGAAACCAGATGTGGGGATGGGAGGAAGGCAGGGTAAGAGTAAGTAAGGGGTAGCAGGAGTTAACTGGGGGAGGAGGGGAA